>JAOWBW010001549.1:0-265042 GCA_026119855.1 Campanula takesimana | reverse complement strand
GATGATAAATTCAAAACTTACACTTAGACCCCCTCCCCCACTAACTACACAACTCCACTATTAACAATTAAGACCCAACACTTCTACACTAGCACAAAAGACCCAAATAAAATGTTAGGCATAATTATTATAACACATAAAATGTACACATAAATATTTAAATAAATAATAATTTAAATAAATAAATAAGCAAATAAATAAATAATAATTAATTATTACTAATAAAATAGAGCCTAGTTTCGGGTCGTGACATTCACTCCCCCTTAAAGAAAATTCGAACCGAATTTTAACGAGGCTTACCCGAAAGGACCAAATAGGCTTAATACGATAGTTCCGCATTTCTCAAATTCCTCAATCGTCCATTCTAAACCACTACAAGGTAACCTAAATAATGTTCACACCTACCACGACCTCTCGCACATAACTTCCTTCAATCATAACCTCCACTACTAATTAGAATCCATAATCAAATTGGAGAATCCCAATTGCCTCCCAAACATAACTCTCGAGATATCCTAAGCTCATCTTATTCATAACCTTAATTACACTGCAAAGGTGTTTTCTCCTTGTAAATCACATACTTAGTAGTATTCCCAGAGGGTTCAAAACATCACCATCCCGAGCCTAATTAGCTTTTAAAACATAAAAAGGCTAAAGAAATTTCTATTTCCACAATATTCATCGAATGGCTATATATCTCTATGGATTACTCTTATAGTGTCTTCACTTTGAGTTGACACCTTAAATAAATAGTACCATACCCAACCCCAAAATTTCTCGTACAGAGTGTCCACTTAAATCTATGTTATACTCTCATCCCTTCATTAATCTGGTCTTGAAGCCTAAACATTTAATATACTCAATAGTCCGCAAAAAGACCCAAATTTCATCTTCAAAAGATTTTCTCTAACTCCCATTTAAGTCATAATCCGTGCTCATATACCCAAAGGAAATCAACGAACTCTAAATTCAATAGCTAACCCCAGTTAGTCTCTCACGCATACCTTTATTAACTTAACGATACTTAAGCTCAATGGTACTATCAAGATCATAACCGATTAGCTAGCCTCATTCCAATAGCTCCATTACCAAATCACAATATTCTTTAATTATGCCCAAGTATTGATACTCAACTTTCTTCACACACCCTTGATCCAATTCGGTAACGCCACCAAGAATGGATTTAGAATCATAGAACCACTATCTAACCAAAATTTCAAAATGCCTTTAACATAGATTGAGAAATTATTACTCCCCAAAATGTACTTAGTCCTTTCTAACTTAACACTCTTACCACCATTAACGATCGGAACTCCTACAACAAACTCATCATCCATAACAAATCGTATACCTCACCATACTAATTCATTCCGATGCATTCACGGAGATGTACTCAAAGTGACCAAAATTTTCCTCAAGAGATCCTCATTGAATCCTCAACTCCTATAACCCAACCGATGTCATAAGGACATTGATCTAAATATTAGCACTACAACCTTGTACTATAACAACTCAATTTAACCCAAGTTTCCCCTTAAACACTAGGTACTATACGGAGGAAAAGGAAATCTTACAAATAATAACACACCCAACAATTCGACCGAAACTAAATACTCGGATTTCAATTAAGAAAGATAGGTATAACTCTACCCAAGGAACGGTCTCAAACAGTTTTTAAGAAATTAGGAATGTCTCAAACAGTTTTAAGAAATTAGGAATGGAGAAATAACAATCCCCCTACAACAATAGACTAAAGCAATAGTAACATCAAAAGCTTGTAATAGCAACATGGCTAATCTAGCAGGTAAGACATAAACCATACTTAAGCACATCATAAGCACATAAGACTTCATCAGATAACCTAAAAACTCCTCCATAGGAGTAGACACCTACAACACATAAGTCAAAGACTCAGAAGAAATAAATGCAACTAAATGCACAGAAACACATAAATGCGATGATCCTAAAATGCACGCGCTCGCTCTCTCGACATAAAATTAATACATCCTGAAACTGATGAATCACCCGTTGAGTGCTGATTGATTGCCAATACTCTACCTGAAACCTTGGGCTTTCCCGAAGCATCCCTCTTCTGACCCTGTGATTTTCCGTTCTGTCCCCGATGACTGAACTCTAAACCTCGGACAATCTTAACAAAGTGTCCCAACTGACCCCACTTCACACATTTTCCTTGTTTCTTCCAACACTTGTCTTCTGAGTGTCCTTTCCTCTGACAGTAACTGCAGACTTTACCATTTCATGTACCCTATTAGAACCTTGATTTCCTACTGTTGGTTGCCCTTGAAGTTGCCTTCTGAATCGAGTTTGCACTCCAGAATTACCTCTGTTATCCGAATGTTGCTGTTGTGACTTACTCTGCCCTCCTTGCTTACCCAGGTTAACCATCTCAGTCTTCCTTCCGTGTTCCCGATATCCTGCTCAATTAAGTAGGCTCGACCACCGCATCCTGATAAGTCTGAATCCGCTGTGCTATAAGCTGAGTACGGATGGATGTCTTCAAACCCCTGATTAATCTCATCGCTTTCTGCTCCTCGGTCCGTACAAGGTATTCACAACACCTGACTAATTCTGCAAACTTAGCTGAGTACTGTGCTACTGACATCATGCCTTGCTCCAAGCTGAGGAACTCGATCTCTTTCCGGTTTTGATTCACTAAAAAGATAAAATGATCCTTGAATTTCTTCACGAACCACTCCCAAGGATATGGTACAAGAGTCGCATCCCAACTGGTCTTCAGTGCCTTCCACCAATGTTCCGCAGTCCCCACGAGCTTATAAGCTGCAAACAGAACCCTATCCTCATCAGTGCAACTAAAGACCTCGTAGATTTTCTCCATCGATTCTATCCATAGCTCGGCCTTCTTCACATCAGGCTCACCGTCGTACTCACTTGGTTTCAACTTCAAGAACTGCTCCAACCCATATCACGGAGGTGCTACATGTTTCTCTCTCGGCCCTGGTCACGAATTGCTTTCACGGCCACTTCAAATCTGTCCTGAAACATTGCACGGTTTTCTTCCCGTAGACCATTCTGATTCTGAGCCCCACTAGAACTTTCACCCGTTCTTCTTCTAGCCATCACAAACAAATACCTGCATAAAATACTCATCGTTACTCACTCCGAACACAACTACCCACTAGGTCATACTAATCCACCTAGACTTATACTTAGAGCCAAACCATGGCTCTGATACCAACTGTCGCGACCCCGGACCCCGCGGGCCCGAGGCCGCGATCTGGACGTCGACTTAAAACCAAAACTCTAAAATATAGAAGTTAAAAATTCCATTTTGAACCAAAACATTTAATACAAGGTTGGAAAATCCAAGTTTAACAACACCATAAAACAACTAGTGTAAGCTCCACAAGCTCACACCCAAGATACAAAATATTACAATTCTTAATGACGTCAATAATGGTAAAACTATCCCCAAAAGGTTATACATTTAAATAATGTAAACCGATCCATAACAACCTGCCCCAAAATCTCAAACCTCTCGACGTCCTCCTCGATCCGCAAATCCTAATCCTTTTCCTCCTGGGGGGGGTTAAGGAAAAACAAAGATAGAAATAAACGGGGTGAGATAAAATCTCAGTAAGTTACTAATGCAACTACATGACATGCTAATATGCAATGATCAATAGCAATTAACGTAAGACAGATAGCAGCGGAATACTAAGTGACATGCTGTCAAACAGTAATATCCAATAATCAATCATATAACAACAAATGAGAGGCTCCCTATCGCCAACCGTCCCATACCGGTTGGAAATAACGACCAGCTCATGATGCAACACATAAAGCTGAAATAAACACTCATAAGTGGATACATAGCCAAGGTTTTCCAAACCGGAACATCCAAATAAAGGATCGCTGCGCAGCTTCAATAATCAACAATTAACATCTTCATAGCAGCATGAAAGCTCGAAGAGAAAACCCCGGTACCGGAACCAATAACAAAGTAATGTGCCACAAAGGGCGGGAGCCATGCCACAAAGTCATGCTCCAAAACGTCTCAACCAAGGCCAATCTGGAAGAGGAAAATAAAGGGCAAAACAATGGTCAACATCACAATGGACTTGGCTGTGCCATCATAATGTTTTGCATCGCCCAAACACACACAAAATACCAGCTGGACTTTCAAGTAAAGGCTAAGTAATAAAATACTAGCACAAAAACAACTATTGATTCCAAAGTAGGGAATCACACCAATTAATCACCATAAAAGATGCAAACGATTACTCAAGAAGAGTTCAACAACAATAGCACAAGGAGTTTCTCATAAAAGAGTCCAACAACATTGACCATTAAAACATAATGATTCCCAGATAAGGCACGTACCAAATACATCATAAATATGATACCCACAAGTTAATCATAAAGAGCACAACCCAAACGGTCACTCGCAATTGGCACAATGACTATTACCAAAATGACCCTAAACATTTACTCATAAAGATATACTTGGACTATGAACTCAACCATCTCATCATACCTGGAATTCCAAATTAGGAAATCAAAATGAATACACCTTAAGGTTAATCAAACCGTAAGTACCCAATCGCCAATTCACGCTTTACCTCCGTCCTTAACGAACCAATCCCAAACGAATCCAAAATGTTACCCTTATTAGAACATGATTACGACCGGAATAAACCCTACACTTTGGTGTTCAACAACAACCCTCTAGGTACTATGGGACATCGCCTAAAACCTAGACCAAGTCTTACTTGAAATTCAATTCGATTGGAACAACCACGAACACATCATAAGATGCCCAAACACCCAATAAAATCCCAAAGTATAAAACTTATAACTGAACTGAACAACCTATACCATCTTGTAGTACTCGAAGATATCTTCGAAACGATAGTTTACACGCCTAAAACGGAGTCCGGATGAGAAAGTTATGGCCTCCGGAAGATCGAACGAAAAACGGACAAACTAGAAAAGGGGGGATGCGCGCGCCTCCAAAAAAGGTGATGCGCGCGCCTCCATAGGTCAGAATGCTGCGTTTTCGAAGCAGAAAAGGGTGCGCGCGCCTCCCAAAACATGGTGCGCGTGCCTCCTTGCCCGGAGGGACGAAATCCGGCCAAAATCTGGGTTTTTACCAATTTTTCTTACCCATTTCATATTACAACCAAAATCAAACATAATCAACCTTCCACCAAGCATAAAGATGAACCCAAAACAACTTCTAACTAGAATGGGGACTCAAATAATACCATTCATCAACCAAGATCAAGATTCAAACCCAACATTCCTAAAATCACCATTTTTTGACCAAAACTCCAAATAAATTCCAAATAAACTCCAAACTCAACCAAACTTCAAATATAACACATCAAGCATAATATAAACATGATATGAACATTTTAGCATAAAAATGGGGGAAAAGCAACTTACTTGAAAATTCTCAAAGATGACGGAATTCAATTCTTTTTGGTTCTACGCGATCCTATCGGCGATCTAAACACATTTCATGATTTAGAAATGAGAGAAGATGAGAGGAAGAGGAAGAAAATGAAGAGAGAAGTAAAGAGAAGAAACTTACCCACAATGGAGAGAGAGAGAGAGAGGTTTGTGCTGGGAATGGGAGTGGTGAGGGAGAAGAGAGATGATAAATTCAAAACTTACACTTAGACCCCCTCCCCCACTAACTACACAACTCCACTATTAACAATTAAGACCCAACACTTCTACACTAGCACAAAAGACCCAAATAAAATGTTAGGCATAATTATTATAACACATAAAATGCACACATAAATATTTAAATAAATAATAATTTAAATAAATAAATAAGCAAATAAATAAATAATAATTAATTATTACTAATAAAATAGAGCCTAGTTTTCGGGTCGTGACAAACATCGTCCGGAAATGGCAGTCACTGGACAGGATTGGTCGAAGAAGTTACCTCTCGCACTATGGGTCTATCGCACATCAGTTAGAACACCAACTGGGCTACTCCTTATTATTTAGCATATGGAATGGAAGTTGTTCTCCCCATCGAGCTTGATATCCCCTCCATGTGGGTCCTATTAGAAAATCAGATTCCAGAAGTTGATTGGCTCCAACATCGATTCAACGAATTGGTCCTGCTCGATGAGAAACTCCTGTGTGCATTGGAACACAACCGAGCTTATCAACGCAGGATAGCTCGAGCATTTAACAAGAAAGTCAAGGACCGTGATATCAAAGTGGGAGATTTGGTTTTGTGAGAAAAGCCACCAAGTTATAATGACAGCCAAGGCAAATGGAAATCGCCGTGGTTAGGCCCATATATTATCAAGAGTATTCAATCAGGCGGCGCAGTATTTCTGATGACAGAATGCGGAGATGATCTAGCCCAGCCCTTCAACTTGGACAAGCTGAAGAAATACTATCCGTAGGGGCGTCTCACCTCTCTCATCCTAATCGATTAAAAAATGTTCTTGCAGCCATATGTGAACCAAAACTGGGCTCCCTGCCAGAAACATCTCCCCTCGTGGATAATAACCATCTAAGGCATGCAACGTCTCAGCCAAGATAAGGGTCATCATATTTCCTGCCTCTGGTTTACTGTGGTCTCTGATGCGTTGACAAGAATCCAGAATGTCCACAACCCGACAATCCACGAACCCGTCATAGGAAACAAAAAACAAGTCAGCAAACAAGCATAGCATCAAAGCACGATCCCTACGCTCTGTATACTATGGGTTAGTACGATAAGGCTCCGAGAATATTGACGGGAAGCGTGTCACATAAAAATAGGTTTGGTGCAGACAATGTTGGGCAAACTCTCGGTTACATCGAAACAGTCGTGTGAACAGATTCAATGGGGTTTCAAGAGTTGATGGAACCATTGCCTTCCCCCAAAGGGAATTCCTATGATAGAAAAAAACTCCTCGAAAGTGGGACACATCTCATCATACGTGAAATTGAAAAGATGAGTCCGGGGACACCAAAGAGAGAGGCAGCCCGAAGCATGTCCCAGTTGATTTTGACATTTCAAAGAGAGAAAATGGATAGAACGTTGAAAGCTCTCTCTAACTCAGCTTTTTCCCTCTCAGAATAAGACCTCACCCAAGCATTAAGGCCCCGATGATAATCGACAACGTCAACTGCAGTAGGGCGAAGTTGAAACATGGTGATGGAAGTTGTATTTGGGGTATAAAAGATAGAGAGAATGGTGAAGGATTGGTGTAAGGAAAACCCTTATAGGCCATTTCTTCATAAGGAAACACTCTTATATATTTCATCACCCTTACCAGTTGCCAGCCTTGGATTCTGCAAGATTCTATGTAGACACCCCGCCTTAGACCTCTTGCCCCGATTGCATACATAGTATTTTTATTTAACTTATTTTCATTGATTTCTGTTACTTCAGTTAAGCTCCTAACTGATTCCGTTAGTTTTGGGGCTAAACTGCATAACAGAGTTAACTTTTAGGGTCATTCTGTCCTTTTCTACCGCGGGCGCCTCCGACACTGTCAACGGGCCGCGCACGCGTCTCGCCCCAAAAGCAGGACTCGCGCGCTTCCCATATTCTTAGCATTCTCTTAAAAATAAACATTTTCTTTTATTTATTATTTTATTTATCTTATTTTTATTGGTCAATTTCATTTCACATGGATTGATCATCTTTTCCCTCCAACCTTTCCCTCCTAATTTACCTATATAAACCCCCTCCTTCTACCTTACAAAGGTACTTGAATTTTCTTTACAACTACATTATACACAAATTCTCCCAACAAGAGTTTTAGCAACAAAACTCTACACAAATTTCTACACAACAATTTTTTTACAACAACTCCATCTCCAAGTTCAACTTTGAAGTTCTTCCTTTCTAAAGGTACTTTATTCTTCTTCTTTTCTTTTACTTGTCTTAGTTAATGTACGCAATCCCCATCAATGGGACATGCCCAACTAATCACTTTATTACATTAAAGTTGGTTAAGGTTATCTCCCTACATTCCAACTCTACTTTAATTTCCCCATTTCATATTAATATAATTGCTACATGTAAACTTTAGCATTAATATAATAAAACAATTCTCTTTTATTTCTCTTTGCAATTTCCCCTTTCTTTTCATTGTAATTATTAGCACTTTTATATTAATAAATTGAAGGACATTTAGCATTAGAACACCAATAGTAGAAAGACCCATGTAAGCGGGGCGGAGTGGGTGTTTAAGTACTTCCCACTCCGTCACCTAACCCCCGAACCCTTCTCTTCCCGAATCTCTAGTTTTGTAATATTAAAATAGGCTATTTCTTTAGGTTTTTCTTATGTTCCCTCAATAACATAGGTGGCGACTCTACAATTAAAACAAGTTAGACATCCTAGGATCCTTCCACCGCTCTAGCCAAGTAGTGGGCTTTCCCGGGGTATCAACAGTGGCGACTCCGCTGGGGATAATTTAGAGGGTTAAACTCGCGTTTTTTACTTTTGGTCTTATATCTGTTTTCTGGGCATTCTGGTAAAAAGAGTTGGAAGCGCGCGCCTATGGCCTTCTTGACCTAAAGCGCGCGCGTCCGACCCCAATTACCAGAATCACCCGCCTTCCTTCTTGTCCTTCCATTTCATGTTTCTGTGCTAACAATTACTGCAGGGGAAAGAATTTTTATTTAGGGTCAAGGCAATCACTTGAACCCATGAGTTTGCAGGTACTACCCAGAATCGGGCGCCTCGGTGTCTCTCGTTCGGAGGCGCGCGCCTCCCACTCCCACTGCCACTGCCCAATGCGCGCGCTTCTGGGCGCATTTGTAGGTACCCCAATCTGAAATCGATCAATTTTAGAGGAATTCTTGGTACCATTTAGGGATAAACCAATGGGCCAGGACCTCACTAGGATAAACCTAATATTCCAGGACTGAACTGGAATTAAACTTGGAAAAATCCCTAACTGTGTAACTGTAGAATTACAGACCTATTCTGAGCACTCTAATAATTATCTGAGATAAAATCAGTTACTTTGATCTAGACTAATGGCCTCTATTTATACCAGTAAAATATATCTCAAAGTATGCTAGGAACTTGGATTCCTAATCTAAAACTGAGTCGAAAACCTTCCCTTTACGTAACTGCTGAAACCTGCACGACTCTGGATTCTGGAGCCTTGGTCCGGCCGGGTACTGACCATGGTCCGGTCGGACCCCATGCTTTGGTCCGGTCAGGTTCCTTTTATGGTCCGGCCGGATCACCCCTCTCTATCATGCAATATTTCCGACGTAAGATTTCCGATTCGCCTCAAAGCCTTGGTCCGCCCGTGTCTTCACCTGTGTGCGCCCGGACCCCACCTGGTCCGGCCGGGTCCTTTCCCAGGTCCGGTCGGACCTTTTGACCTGCTTTGATTTTCTGTGCTCGTCTTGGAATTATGAAATCTTCTGTTGTCTAATCCTTTAACTTGGCGTCCCAAATTCAAAGGCATTAACACAACAATCTCCACCTTGACTTTAAATCTCCATGACAACAAACCTTTTTTCCCCCCTCGCCTCTTCTGCTATCTAATAGTTGCGAACATTCAACAAGTCCAAACAATGTTGGAACTTGCTTCCCGTTATGGGTTTTTATGAACATATCTGCAGGGTTGTTCGCCGTCCCTATATTCTTCACCTTTGCCCATTTCTAATCCCTTAGGAAGTGATATCTGACATCAATGTGCTTGGTCCTCTCATGATGAACTTGATCCTTGGCCAAACAAATCGTGCTCAAACTATTGCAATAAATAATAGCCTGATCCTGATGTATCCCAAGGTCGCTGATCAATCCCTTCAACCATATTCCTTCCTTGGCGGACTCTGTCAATGCCATGTATTCTGCTTCTGTTGTAGACAACGTCACTGTAGCCTGCAAAGTAGCCTTCCAACTGACAATTGATCCACCAAGCGTGAATACATATCTGGTCATCGATCTTCTTGTATCAACATCACCTGAATAGTCCGAATCTGAGAACCCCTCTACTGCACACTCTGATCCACCTCCATAGATGAGACCGACGTCACTGGTACCCCGAAGGTACCTAAAGATCCGCTTCACAGCCTGCCAGTGCTCCTTTCCCGGATTACCCATGAACTGACTAACAACACTAACTGCCTGTGTAAGATCCGACCTAGTGCACACCATAGCATACATCAAACTACCAACTGCACTAGCATAGGGTACTCGAGCCATATACTCTTTCTCCTCAACTGGTTTGGGCCCAAACACAACTGACAACTGTGCATTCGCTGCACTTGGAGTATCTATAGCTTTAGCTGTCGACATACCAAACCTTTCTAAAACTTTCTTGATGTAACTTTTCTGGGATAAGAACAGTTTTCGTTTGGCTCTGTCTCTATATATCTCTATACCCAGAATTTTCTTTGCGTTGCCCAAATCCTTCATCTCAAATTCTGCGGCCAGTAAACCTTTCAGTTTCTGAATCTCTGACTTCTTGACTGCTGCTATCAACTTATCATCAACATATAGCACCAAATAGATGTACGACCCATCTACCAACTTGTTATGATACACACAACAATCATATGGGCTCCTCGTGTATCCAATCTCTGTCATATAGCTGTCAAATTTCTTGTACCACTGCCTCGGCGACTGCTTAAGTCCATATAAGGACTTCTTCAACCTACAAACATGATCTTCTTTCCTAGGAACTTGAAATCCTTCCGGCTGTGTCATGTATATCTCATCTTCCAACTCTTCATGCAAGAAAGCTGTCTTGATGTCCAGTTGCTCAAGCTCCAAATCCCTCTGTGCCACTATCGCTAGCAACACTCTGATCGAAGTGTGTCTGACCACTGGTAAGAAGATCTCATTATAGTCTACCCCTTCTCTTTGTGTGAAACCCCTTGTGACAACGCAAGCTTTATACTTGACCCCCTCTACCGGTGACATTCCTTCCTTCTTCTTGAAGATCCACTTGCAAGTCACAATCTTCCTGCCTTCTGGCCTTGTAGTCAATACCCAAGTCTGATTCTTGTGAAGAGACTCCATCTCATCACCCATAGCCGCATACCATTGAGTTGACTCTGAACATGTAACTGCTTCTTTGAAAGTAGAAGGTTCCGTAAGATCGGGCTCTACTTCCTCAGCAACCTGCAGTGCATAAGACACCATGTCTTCAAATCCATACCTCTCAAGAGGCTTCCCGAAATTAGCTCTTCTAGACCTTCCTTGTGCTAACTCATGTTCCTCAGGAACTGAATTTGAACTTTCTGGTGCTTCAGTCTCTGTCTTTGTTGGTGGATCCTGATCAACATCTGACTGTGGGACAACTAACTCTTCAGTATCTTGTTGCTCCACCTATTTATCAAAACCGCCAACACTTGAACCAATCGTAGATCTCATAATAGGGTTAATAACAGAATTCTCATCAAACACGACGTTCCTGCTGATAATCACCCTATTTTCTGATGGAGACCAGATGCGGTATCCCTTGACACCATCTCCATACCCTATGAATACTCCCTTTCTAGCTCTAGGTTCTAACTTCCCATCATCCACATGATAATAAGCAGTACACCCAAAAGCCCTTAAAATGGAATAATCAACAGGTTTACCGGTCCATACCTCATGGGGAACTTTGAGACCAATACCGGCATGAGGTCCACGATTAATCAAGTAACATGTTGTACTAACCGCCTCTGCCCAAAAATGTTTAGACAGCCCTGCATTGGAGAGCATGCACCTAGCTCTCTCAAGCAATGTCTGATTCATCCGTTCTGCTACACCATTCCGCTGTGGCGTGCCTCTGATGGTGTGATGCCTAGAGATCCCCACTTCTCTGCAAAATGAATCAAACTCAGTACTGCAGAACTCCAAACCATTATCTGTCCAGAGTTTCTTGATCTTCTTCTCTGTCTGATTCTCCACTTCTGTCTTCCAGTCCTTGAAATTTCTCAGAGCCTCATTCTTGTGCTTCATGATAATCACCCAAGTCCTCCTTGAGTAGTCATCAACAATAGACAGGAAATACCTGTGCCCCCTTAGAGATTCCTGACGTGAAGGTCCCCAACAATCTGAGTGAAGTTAATCTAGAACGCCTTTTGTGTTATGTATGCCCTTGGGAAAACTATTACGCTTCATCTTCCCTAGCACAAAATGTTCACAAAATTTAAGGTCCTTGACCTTATGGCCATAAAGAAGATCCCGTCTGGTCAGCTCCTGCATCCCTCGAGTGCTCATGTGCCCGAGCCTGATGTGCCACAGCTTGGACATATCTCCCTCGTTCACCTCTGATGATGCAACCATAGCCGACCCTGTAAGCGTTCTTCCTTGGAGGAAATACAAGGAGCCCCGCTTAAGGCCTTTCAGTATCACCTCTGAACCGTTGTAGACACTGACTGCTCCACCTTTACCTTTGAAACTGAACCCTTTGCTGTCGAGCTGACTAAGAGAAATTAGATTCTTTGTCATAAGTGGAACGTGTCGAACCTCGTTCAATGTGACAAAATTACCATCATGAGTCCTGACCTTGATCGAACCGATACCAACTACCTTGCAGACTACACTGTTGGTCATGCTTATTTCACCGCCATCCACCTGCCTGTAATCAGTAAACCATTCTCTCCTAGGACTGATATGGTACGATGCTCCTGAATCAAGAATCCATACGTCAGATGCACGTGCTGATTATGATGTAGCTACAGCATAATCCTCATCTGAACTGCTATCTTTGGCCATCATGGCCTCTGCTCAGACTGGTGCTTTGCCTTGCTTCTTTCTGGGACAATCGAACTTCCAATGCCCCTTCTCTTTGTAGAAATTACAGATATCCCCAGGATTTGGACCCTTCTTGTGTGAAGAATTACCTTTATTGTTCTTCCTCCCACTAGAACCCCTGCTGTTGCTACTACTAGCAACCAAACCTGATGACTGTGTACCTGTCTCATTCCCACTCGCCTTTCGGCGTAACTCTCTCATCTTGAGAGAAGTTTTCACTTCCTCTAGAGAGATACCATCTTTACGATTTATACACGAGTCAACATAATGTTCATAAGACATAGGTCAAGATACTAAAAGTTGCAAGGCTTCATCCTCGTCTTCCACAACTACTCCTATATTACGCAGTTCAAGTAATGCAGAAGTAAATCTATCAAGATGATCATTTATGGGCGTACCTTCAGCCATCCGACAATCATACAGCTTCTTCTTTAGGTATAACTTGTTGGTCAATGAACGTGTCATGTACATATCTTCCAACATTAACCAAAGATCGCTTCCGGAGTCTGTTCCTGCAACATTGGTTAGGATCTCATCATCCAACTGTCTGACGATCTTGGCGTGAGCCTTCTGATCCAACTTCTTCAATGCCGCCGCCTCCTTCGCTGTTGCTTGCTTGTCCTTCTCTGACTGTTCCGCTGTACCTTCTGTGGTGACTGCCTTACCCTTGGGATCCTTGCGATCCCTGATTGCAATCTCCAACGGTTCCCATAAATCTTTGTCAATCAACAAAGCCTTCATCTTGATCTGCCAGTGAGAAAAACTATTCTTCCCATTGAACTTGTCGATCGAATCTTCTCCTTAACCCATCTTCTTGTTCTCTGCAGCGGAAACCCTAAACCTCCAACCACGAACCAAATCTCTGATAAAACCAGAGCTCTGATACCACTTGTTAGAGAAATAACAAGACTTGATAAGAAAAGCGAGCAATCACAAGAACACCAATTTACGTGGTTCACCAACTTGGCTACGTCCACGGGGAGGGGAGAGAATATTATAATCAATCTGGAGAAACGATTACAAGATCTCACTATTACTGCTACACGAATTTTGATCACAAAATTCCTAACTGTGTAACTGTAGAATTACAGACCTATTCTGAGCACTCTAATAATTATCTGAGATAAAATCAGTTACTTTGATCTAGACTAATGGCCTCTATTTATACCAGTAAAATCTATCTCAAAGTATGCTAGGAACTTGGATTCCTAATCTAAAACTGAGTCGAAAACCTTCCCTTTACGTAACTGCTGAAACCTGCACGAATCTGGATTCTGGAGCCTTGGTCCGGCCGAGTACTGACCATGGTCCGGTCATGCTTTGGTCCGGTCGGGTTCCTTCTATGGTCCGGCCGGAACACCCCTCTCTATCATGCATTTCTGACGTAAGATTTCCGATTCGCCTCAAAGCCTTGGTCCGCCCGTGTCTTCACCTGTGTGCGCCTGGACCCCACCTGGTCTGGCCGGGTCCTTCCCCAGGTCCGGTCGAACCTTTTGACCTGCTTTGATTTTCTGTGCTCGTCATGGAATTATGAAATCTTCTGTTGTCTAATCCTTTAACTTGGCGTCCCAAATTCAAAGGCATTAACCCAACAGGATGGTTTGGGCACATGAGGTCCCTAGCCGTACGGCTGGTTTGGGCATCCTCAGGCTCTATAAATTGAACCCCATGCTGATCATTTCAGGGGGGGGAGAAAACGTTTTGAGAGCTGTTACTCTGCCAGTTTGAGAGCAGAAAGTGAGTGATACACATATTTGAGTAAAAAGAGAGGAAGATAGGCATAACCATCATAGGTGAAGCCTCCTTCTCCCCATCTTCTTCTTCATCTCAAACTCCTTAATCTTTGTTCATATTACTTGTTTATCTTGTATTATTTCTTCTTGTTCTTGCAAAGTCTTGTCCATTTTAAGCACTTTACATTTCTTGCAAGTCTTTTCCATTTTCAAGCACTATATCTATATATTATACAAGTCTTGGCCTTCCAAGCTATATATATTATGATTATATATGTATATGATCCAAATCATAAGGTGATTCAAGGTCCCCTTCACACTTAGTGTGTGATTTATGGGATAAAACCTAGGATGATCATGATTTGTTAAATTTCATGTTGATGTTGTTCTTGTTTGGCCATAAGAGTCATGATTGGGGGATAAAGTTTCAATCTTTATCATCCTAACCATGATCTAGCCATAAATCACCAAGTATGAGATATAAAGATTTGATCTTTATGTTATATTTTTGTCCCTAAGGATTTAATCTTGTATAATAAGTCCATTTTGGTGGTAAAGTTTCAATCTTTATCCTCCAAAATGGTCATTTTGGTCTAAATGCCATGTTCATCAACTTTTCATAAATCTCTCCAATGATTGCCTTTGATCACACCTAAATCTTTGTTTTTGGGGTTACTTTGATGATCAAAGTGCATAGGAATGAACTTTCCAAAGTTTTGTTGTTAATCATAAACTGGAAATCAACATTCCAGTCCAGTTTCAGCAAAGATACTCTGTTTTAACTGAAACTGGACTGTTTTTCTGATAAACTGTAAAAATGCCCTGGAGAGCCCTCCCTATCCGTACGGCTACTTTGGCCAGGGAGGGCATTTTCAAGTTTCTTCATTTTCCGACCCGAAAGTTTGCAAAATAAACCTTTTCTGTTAAATAATTAACTGGTTTTGCCAAAACAGTCAGTTTCTCCCATTTTGAAAACACACACACACACATGCACTCTCGTTAACTAACATTAGGGAGACTCGGTCGTATCCGAGGTGACTTGGGTGATGTGAAACTCTTCCCAAGGCGTAATCTGACCTCCGAACTAATAGAATCTCTAACCTTTTCTTTTGTTGGGTTAAATAATTAACAAAAGTGGCGACTCCGTTATGTTTTGTGAGATAACCGTGTTTGGATTTTTCGCCCTTCGAAATGAAAACCCTTCGTTTCCTTCGTCACGGGGCGGGATCCTTACAGTGGCGACTCCGCTGGGGAAGAAAAGTGTTTTGCAAACTTCTTTTTAGAAGCTTTGAGGATACTTTTGTGTGGGTCAAACTCCTGTCCCCCGTTTTCGTTAACTTTTGTGTTTGTTTTGTGTGTGCTGAGTTTCTGTTTGAATTTTTCTGGAGTGGAAACTGTTCTGGATGTGCAATAAACTGGGGCTTGATGATCAGAAGTTGAAAAACAGCAAAAAAATAATTGCTAGCATTCTATAGCTGTACGGCTATGTTGGGCAAGGGACAGAATGTTTCAAAATTTGACAATTTTGTGCAGGGTAGGAACATTCTGTGCCCCTTTGGCTTCTTCCCTTGTCCAGGTTCCATTTACAGTTTTGTTTGTGAACATTACCTTCTTCCTTTTTAGCCAAAACTTGGTTTCTAAAGCTTGGTTATGCACAAGTTCTTTTTGGACATAAAATTGGGTTTTTAAGGCCTCCTTGTGCATAACCCCTTTTGTGAAAATTTTTGAATCCTTTTATTGTGCACAACTTGTTTTGCAAAAGGTTTTCAAAGGGATTGTTTCTTGTAAAGTCTTTAAACTTTTGGTTGTGCACAATTTGTTGTATGTACAAGTTTTGGCTTTATTTGTTCATATGATTCTTGCTTGATTGCTTGTGTAAATAGCTTATTCATGCTTGCTCATTTTTTTTGTCGATTATGCTTATTCATGCTTGTTCATATGTTGATTAAAACGAATCGAAAATTTCTATTTTAACTCAAAAGAGAGCATAGAATGGCTTCACACTATGCGCACTTGACCTTGCACGTTCCAAATACCCTTTAAACCCGGGATGGATGCCAGATGCAGCTTGATTGGTGCTCTTGTGCCCTTCTAGCGCGCACGGGTCTATTCCTGTCGCGACCCCGAACCCCGCGGGCCCGAGACCGCGAGCTGGACGTCGACTTAAAACCAAAACTATGAAATACCGAAGTTAAAAATTCCATTTGATACCAAAAGGTGATGATCCAAAATTTTACAAATCCAAGTTTGATAATAACCAAATACAACTATCATAAACTTCCACAAGTTTATGCTTAACAAAATATAAATGTACAATTCTTGATGACGTCATTGTTTGGTACAACTATCCCAAAAGGTTACACATTTATATAATGTAAACCAACCTATAACAACTTTCCCCCAAAAGAATGTATCCACACTCGACGTCCTCTTTCTCGTGATCAGCGAGACTAATCCTTAGCACCTGGGGGGGGGGGTTAAGGAAAAACAAAGATAAAAAGAAAGGGGGTGAGATAAATCTCAATAAGTTACTAATGCAACTACATGACATGCTATGATGCAAGAAGCAATAAGCAAGAATAAATATCACATAGCACATAGCATTTATCACATAACAGATAGCAGCGGAAATAAACACATAACAAAGGATATAGCCAAGGTTTTCCAAACCGAAGAACCAAATAAAGGTCGCTGCGCAGCTTCAATAATCAACAAATCATCATCTTCATAATAGCATGAAAGCTGAAGAGAAATCCCCGGTACCGGAACCAATAACCAAATGAAGTGTCACAAGGGACGGGAGACATGCCACAAAGTCATGCTCCAAGTAAAGCTAAAATGCACACAAAGGAGCTAGCTCTTCTCACATCCAAGCCCAATCTGGAGGAGGGTAATAATGGGGCAAAACAATGGTCAACATCACAATGGACTTGGCCGTGCCATCATAATGTTTCGCATCGCCCAAACACACACAAAATACCAGCTGGACTTTCACGTAAAGGCTAAGTAATAAAATACTAGCACGATAAACAACCATTGATTCCAAAGTAAGGAATCATACCAAGAAGTCACCAAGAAAGTGAAATGTACCCACAACGCACAATTAAAGTGTTCCAATAATCTCAATTAACACTTAATTAATTTCAAACACAAACTTGATCACAAAGGACCCAATTCTATCACTAGAGTGTACTACAATGATCACTAAGGTCAACTAGAAGGACACCCAAGACTTAGACCAAAACGCATTCTTTAATCACACAAATTAACAAATGTAAACTTTCAGAGGTCTGTGCGGCCGCCCACCAGGGACTGTGCGGTCGCCCAAACAAGCCCTCAAACAAGAACAAAAGCTTTCAGATAGATGTGCGGTCGCCCAGACATTTTTTGGGCGGTCGCCCAATCTTCTGAACTGCTGGAATTCGGGAAGGAAGAAATGGGTTCTTCATTTTCTTACCCAATTCACCCACAACTCAAATCAACACAACCAACAAGTTCCAAAATGTACCAAAACGACTTATAACTAGGATGGGGATCCAAATAACACCATTTGTCAACCAAAACCAAGAATCAAACCCAACAATCACAAAATCACCATTTTAGCCAAAAACTCAAATAAATTCCAAATCAATTCCAAACTCAACCAAACTTCAAATATAACAATTAAAGCATTGTAGAAACATGTTATGAGGATTTTAGCATAAAAATGGGGGTAAACCAACTTACTTGAAAATTCTCAAAGATGACGGAATTTGAATATTTTTGATTCTACGCGATCCTATCGACGATCTAAACACATTTCAAGTTTTAAGAAATGGGAGATTATGAGAGGAAGAGGAAGAAAATGAAGAGAGAAGATAGAGAAGACTTACCCCTTTCTTTGGCTAGGAAGAGAGAGAAATGGGCTGGGAAGGGATGGAGAGAGTGAGGGAGAAGGTGAGGGAGGTGAGGGAGAAGAGAGGGAGTAGGGAAATTATTCAAAATGTTACACTCGGGCCCCTTCCCCAACTACTAACACAATATTACACTCCCAACTAACAATTAAGACCCTACAATACTACACTAACCCAAATGATCCAAATAAAATGCTTAAGCATAAATATTATAACACATAAAATGCACGCATAAATATTTAAATAAATAATAGTTTAAATAAATAAATAAGCAAATAAATAAATAATAATTATTTATTACTAATAAAATAGAGCCTAGATTTCGGGTCGTGACATTCACTCCCCCTTAAAGAAAATTCGACCCGAATTTTAACGAGACTCACCTTAAACAAAAAGCCACGGAAATTTCCTCTCGATCTCATCTCGGAGCTCCCACGTCGACTCCTCGATGTTATGATTCCTCCAAAGAACTCTAACCAACGCAATGCTTTTGCTCCTCAACTCTTGGACTTTAGAATCTAAGATCCGGACCGGTCGTTCCTCATACGTTATATCGGGCTCAATATCCTCCGGCACCCTCGGTAACACGTGAGATGGATCATGAACATACTTCCGAAGCATAGAAACGTGAAAGACGTTGTGCAACCGGTCCAAAGATGGCGGTAACGCAAGACGATACGCTAGAAGTCCAACCTTTCCCAAAATCTCAAACGGGCCAATAAACCTTGGAGCCAATTTGCCTTTCTTCCCAAACCTACGAATACCCACCTTCGGAGATACTTTCAAGAACACCAAATCACCGGTTTGAAAACTAAGATCTCGCCTTCGGTTATCTGCATAGCTCTTATGTCTACTCTGGGCTGTCTTCAATCTATCCCGGATAACTTTAACTTTCTCAACCGAATACCGAAGCAAATCAATACCCAAAACTTTCGCTTCACCGACCTCATCCCAACAAATAGGCGATCTACATTTTCTTCCATACAGAGCCTCATACGGTGCCATCTCGATACTAGCCTGATATCAATAGGCAAGAAATGGGCACTCTTGGTCAATCTATCCACTATTACCCAAACACTGTCATACTTCCTACGGGTACGAGGTAGTCCCGTAACGAAATCCATACTTACATGCTCCCATTTCCATTCGGGAATCTCTAACGGCTGAAGTAGTCCCGCGGGTCTCTGATGCTCGGCTTTGACCTGCTGACAAGTTAAACACTTCGAAACGTACTCGGCTATTTCCCTCTTCATATTAATCCACCAAAATTGTTGCTTCAAATCCTGATACATCTTCGTACTGCCCGGATGAATAGTACACCTCGATTTGTGACCCTCATCTAAAACTTGCCTCTTTATTCCACCAACATCGGGTATGCACAAACGACCACGGAAAGTCAAAACTCCACTCGAACTCAAAGAAAAATCCTCGAAGTTCTTTTCCTTCAATTTACCCATTACCTTCACCAACTCGGGATCTTCTTTCTGAGCTTCTTTTATCCTCTGAATTAGGGTCGGAGACACCCTAATATTCGCAAAAATAGCCTCATGTCTCGATTCACGAGGAGACCAATCTCGAACATCCTCAAGTATTTTCCATTCCCGAACCATCATCGAAGCCACATAAGATTTCCTACTAATCGCATCGGCTACCACATTCGCCTTTCCCGGATGATAAGAAATCGTACAATCATAATCCTTCAACAATTCCATCCATCGATGCTGCCTATTATTCAACTCTTTCTGGGAGAAAAGGTATTTCAAACTCTTGTGATCCGTGAAAATCTCGAACTTCGCTCCATAAAGATAGTGCTTCCATTTATGCAACGCAAAGACTATCGCCGCCAACTCCATATCATGAGTGGGGTAATTCTGTTCACTCGGGGTCAACTTCCTCGAAGCATAAGCAATCACTTTTCTGTTCTGCATCAACACACAACCCAAACCCTCTTTCGAAGCATCACTGTAAATCACTAGGCCATCACTCCCATTAGGCAAAGTCAAGATCGGTGCGGTAGTCAACCTCTTCTTCAATTCCTCGAAACTCTTGTCACATTTCTCGGTCCACACAAACGGGACATTCTTCCGGGTCAACTGAGTCATCGGAGTAGCAATCCTCGAAAACCCCTCAATAAATCTTCTGTAATACCCGGCTAAACCAAGAAAGCTTCTAATCTCTGTCACTGATTCGGGTCTCTTCCAATCCACTATTGCCTCTATCTTCGAAGGATCCACAGAAATCCCATCTTTCGAAATAACATGCCCCAGAAATGACACCTTCTCGAGCCAAAATTCGCATTTACTAAACTTCGCAAACAATTTCTCCCTCGCAAGAACGGATAAAACTGTCCTCAAGTGTTGCTCGTGCTCCTCTCTAGATTTAGAGTAGACGAGTATATCATCAATAAAGACCACCACGAACGAGTCAAGATACGGATGGAAAACTCGGTTCATCAAATCCATAAACACTGCCGGCGCGTTAGTCAACCCAAACGGCATAACCAAGAACTCATAATGACCATAACGAGTGCGAAAAGTAGTCTTCGGAATATCCTCCGATCGAACCTTCAACTGATGGTACCCACTCCTCAAATCAAGTTTAGAGAAAACCACGGACCCTTGAAGCTGATCAAATAAATCGTCAATGTGCGGTAGAGGATACTTGTTCTTCACCGTAACCTGATTCAACTTCCGGTAATCTATACACAATCTCAACGAACCATCTTTCTTCCGCACGAACAAAACCGGTGCTCCCCACGGGGAAACACTAGGGCGGATAAACCCTCGATCAAGCAACTCTTGCAACTGAACCTTTAACTCCTTCAGCTCTGCGGGAGCTAACCTATAAGGTGCTTTCGAAATTGGAGCCGTACCCGGCAAAAGGTCTATACAAAATTCAATCTCACGATCGGGAGGCATATCATACTCGGTAGAGAAAACATCGGGAAATTCCTGAACTACCCGAACACTATCCAAACTAGGGGATTCTTTCCTAGTATCAAGAACACTAGCCAAATACCCCTCACAACCACTATGCAAAAATTTTCTCGCTTTCATATAAGAAATTAAGCGAACCTTTCTACTCAGAGGATTAGCCTCAAACACAAATTTAGGCACATCGGGAATAGAAAAAGTAACAATTTTCTTACGGCAATCAACGGAAGCATGAAACTTGCTTAACCAATCCATACCCAAAATGACATCAAAGTCTTGGATAGGAAGAACTACCAAATCCGCACAAAGGACACGACCACAAATAACCACATCACAAGCATGAAAGACTCGATCAGAAATCAAGCATTCTCCTATAGGGGTCGACACCTCTAGCACGAACGGTAAAGACTCGAATGCAGCATTTAACATGGAAGCAAATTGCACAGAAATGTATGAATGAGATGATCCTGGATCTACTAACGCTCGTGCGCTCACATTAGACACAGAAACAATACCTCCAATAACGGATGGATCATCGGTAGCTTGTTGTTGATTCATGGCATAAACCTTTCCTTGAACTTTGGGCTTCCCAGCGGCATCCCTTTTCTGACCTTGATTATTACCAACTCCTGACCCGGATGCTTGTCCTCTACCTCTCGGGCAATCTTTTACAAAGTGACCCATTTGACCACAATTGGTGCACCTTCCCTGCTTCTTCCAACACTGGTCCTCAGAATGACCCTCCTTTTGATAATACGAACAAAGCCTCCTAATTTGGTTCCCTTGGTTCCCGGAAGTGGTACCCAGGTTCCTTGGGATCGGTTGCCCTCGGGACTGAGATTTTCCCCCAAAGTTACCTCGATTATCAATCCTTGGTTGTGACTTGCTCTGCGCTCCTTGCTTACTCGGGTTGGCCACCTCGGTCTTTCTCTTATGTTCCCCAATATCTTGCTCTATAAGATAGGCACGGTCTACCGCATCCTGAAATGTCACAATCCTTTGGGCTATAAGTTGAGTACGGATGGAGGTCTTCAATCCCGAAATGAATCTCATAGCTTTTTGTTCCTCGGTCCTCACCAAATAGTCACAATACTGGGCTAATTCTGTGAACTTAGCCGAGTATTGAGCTATAGACAACAAACCTTGCTCCAAGTTGAGAAGCTCGATCTCCTTTCGGTTTTGATCAACAACCGGAATGAAATGTTCCTTGAATTTGCGCACAAACAACTCCCACGCATACACCGTGTGAGTATCATCCCAACTAGCTTTAACACCCTTCCACCAATGCTCGGCGGCTCCCACAAGTTTGTAAGCCGCGAACCGGACCTTGTCCTCATCTGTGCAACCAAATACCTCATAAATCTTCTCCATCGACTCAATCCACAACTCAGCTTTCCGAACATCGGGTTCCCCACTGAATTCAACCGGTTTCAGTTTGAGAAATTGCTCCAATCCATAGCGGGATGGTGCTTGTTCTACCCTTGGACCTTGATTATGTATGGCCTTCATGGACGCCTCGAACATGCCTTAAAACATAGCACGTGCTTCTTCCCTTGTGTCATTCTGATTTGCATTACCGGCACTACCTTCACCACTCCTTCTACGAACCATTGTAACCAAGTACCTGCATAAAACATCAACCGTTAATCACTCCGCACACTACTACCCTCCTAGGTCATACTAGTCCACCTAGACTTATACTTAGAGCCAAACCATGGCTCTGATACCAACTGTCGCGACCCCGAACCCCGCGGGCCCGAGACCGCGAGCTGGACGTCGACTTAAAACCAAAACTATGAAATACCGAAGTTAAAAATTCCATTTGATACCAAAAGGTGATGATCCAAAATTTTACAAATCCAAGTTTGATAATAACCAAATACAACTATCATAAATTTCCACAAGTTTATGCTTAACAAAATATAAATGTACCATTCTTGATGACGTCATTGTTTGGTACAACTATCCCAAAAGGTTACACATTTATATAATGTAAACCAACCTATAACAACTTTCCCCCAAAAGAATGTATCCACACTCGACGTCCTCTTTCTCGTGATCAGCGAGACTAATCCTTAGCACCTGGGGGGGGGTTAAGGAAAAACAAAGATAAAAAGAAAGGGGGTGAGATAAATCTCAATAAGTTACTAAGCAACTACATGACATGCTATGATGCAAGAAGCAATAAGCAAGAATAAATATCACATAGCACATAGCATTTATCACATAACAGATAGCAGCGGAAATAAACACATAACAAAGGATATAGCCAAGGTTTTCCAAACCGAAGAACCAAATAAAGGTCGCTGCGCAGCTTCAATAATCAACAAATCATCATCTTCATAATAGCATGAAAGCTGAAGAGAAATCCCCGGTACCGGAACCAATAACCAAATGAAGTGTCACAAGGGACGGGAGACATGCCACAAAGTCATGCTCCAAGTAAAGCTAAAATGCACACAAAGGAGCTAGCTCTTCTCACATCCAAGCCCAATCTGGAGGAGGGTAATAATGGGGCAAAACAATGGTCAACATCACAATGGACTTGGCCGTGCCATCATAATGTTTCGCATCGCCCAAACACACACAAAATACCAGCTGGACTTTCACGTAAAGGCTAAGTAATAAAATACTAGCATGATAAACAACCATTGATTCCAAAGTAGGGAGTCATACCAAGAAGTCACCAAGAAAGTGAAATGTACCCACAACGCACAATTAAAGTGTTCCAATAATCTCAATTAACACTTAATTAATTTCAAACACAAACTTGATCACAAAGGACCCAATTCTATTACTAGAGTGTACTACAATGATTACTAAGGTCAACTAGAAGGACACCCAAGACTTAGACCAAAACGCATTCTTCAATCACACAAATTAACAAATGTAAACTTTCAGAGGTCTGTGCGGCCGCCCACCAGGGACTGTGCGGTCGCCCAAACAAGCCCTCAAACAAGAACAAAAGCTTTCAGATAGATGTGCGGTCGCCCAGACATTTTTTGGGCGGTCGCCCAATCTTCTGAACTGCTGGAATTCGGGAAGGAAGAAATGGGTTCTTCATTTTCTTACCCAATTCACCCACAACTCAAAATCAACACAACCAACAAGTTCCAAAATGTACCAAAACGACTTATAACTAGGATGGGGATCCAAATAACACCATTTGTCAACCAAAACCAAGAATCAAACCCAACATTCACAAAATCACCATTTTAGCCAAAAACTCAAATAAATTCCAAATCAATTCCAAACTCAACCAAACTTCAAATATAACAATTAAAGCATTGTAGAAATATGTTATGAGCATTTTAGCATAAAAATGGGGGTAAAGCAACTTACTTGAAAATTCTCAAAGATGACGGAATTCGAATATTTTTGATTCTACGCGATCCTATCGACGATCTAAACACATTTCAAGTTTTAAGAAATGAGAGATTATGAGAGGAAGAGGAAGAAAATGAAGAGAGAAGATAGAGAAGACTTACCCCTTTCTTTGGCTAGGAAGAGAGAGAAATGGGCTGGGAAGGGATGGAGAGAGTGAGGGAGAAGGTGAGGGAGGTGAGGGAGAAGAGAGGGAGTAGGGAAATTATTCAAAATATTACACTCGGGCCCCTTCCCCAACTACTAACACAATACTACACTCCCAACTAACAATTAAGACCCTACAATACTACACTAACCCAAATGATCCAAATAAAATGCTTAAGCATAAATATTATAACACATAAAATGCACGCATAAATATTTAAATAAATAATAGTTTAAATAAATAAATAAGCAAATAAATAAATAATAATTATTTATTACTAATAAAATAGAGCCTAGATTTCGGGTCGTGACAATTCCACCTCCCCTTCCGAGCCGAGTCAACCACACTCGTCCGTGACACACAAATACCGAGACCTTTTTTGGTTTTTGGTCTAGCTCAGGTTACCACGTCCCTAATACATGTCTGAGATTAATTGTGGCCAAGTTAATGCCCGAGTCATGACTCTTTGTGAAAGCAAGTGTGACCATGGTCAACTTTAACCCGGTCCTTGACTTACGCGTTAATGTTGACCATAATTAACCTAAGTCATGTAATGAGGATAGGGTGATACCGTGTTGTCAAGCCCTAATGAATGGTCCATACTAATCATCCTTAATCCCAAGGATAAGATTCGAGATCCCTCATTAAATATGAGGTTATGCCGGAAGTCCCTCGAGTCCCAAAGACGAATCTCGGTCTTAACCGGGGCTTAATCATGATTGGAATGGCCCACGCATTGGGAATCTTGTGATGCACTAGACCCTAGGATCGTTCTTTCGGTCGGTGGAAGCCGCTTGCCCTATAGGACCCTCGCTCGGGACAGTCCATCCTTGGGAGTGTACAAGGCAGGTGAAAAATGAGGGGTCTATAGGCGTAGTGATGGCCTCCACTGATCCAGGATTTAGAGTAATTGCGAAAAAGAAGTGGAATCTTCTCCAACCATTTAGGAATAAAAATGCGTTTTAAGTAAAGTTGAATAAATAAATAATTGCACGTGGCATGAGCTTGCTCCGTTCTTTGTTTCTTGTCTTCGACACATTCTTGCGTTAATAAATGTCACTTTGTTAAGTCTTTGGACGGACCCCCGTTATCCTCCAAGACATCCGTTATGTGATTTCGTTGAGTCTTTGGACAGACCCCCGTTGTACTCCAAGACCTCCGTTATGTGATTTCGTTAAGTCTTTGGACAGACCCCCGTTGTCCTCCAAGACCTCCGTTATGTGATTTCGTTAAGTCTTTGGACAGACCCCCGTTGTCCTCCAAGACCTCCGTTATGTGATTTCGTTATGTCTTTGGACAGACCCCGTTGTCCTCCAAGACCTCCGTTATGTGATTTCGTTAAGTCTTTGGACAGACCCCCGTTGTCCTCCAAGACCTCCGTTATGTGATTTCGTTAAGTCTTTGGACAGACCCCCGTTGTCCTCCAAGACCTCCGTTATGTGAATTCGTTAAGTCTTTAGACAGACCCCCGTTGTCCTCCAAGACCTCCGTTATGTGATTTCGTTAAGTCTTTGGACAGACCCACGTTGTCCTCCAAGACCTCCGTTATGTGATTTCGTTGAGTCTTTGGACAGACCCCCGTTGTCCTCCAAGACCTCCGTTATGTGATTTCGTTGAGTCTTTGGACAGACCCCCGTTGTCCTCCAAGACCTCCGTTATGTGATTTCGTTAAGTCTTTAGACAGACCCCCATTGTCCTCCAAGACATCCGTTATGTGATTTTGTTAAGTCTTTAGATAGACCCCCGTTGTCCTCCAAGACCTCCGTTATGTGATTTCGTTAAGTCTTTGGACAAATCCCTGTTGTCCTCCAAGACCTCCGTTATGTGATTTCGTTAAGTCTTTGGACAGACCCCCGTTGTCCTCCAAGACATCTGTTATGTGATTTTGTTAAGTCTTTAGACAGACCCCCGTTGTCCTCCAAGACCTCCGTTATGTAATTTCGTTAAGTCTTTGGACAGACCCCCGTTGTCCTCCAAGACCTCCGTTATGTGATTTCGTTAAGTCTTTGGACAGACCCCCGTTGTCCTCCAAGACCTCCGTTATGTGATTTCGTTAAGTCTTTGGACAGACCCCCGTTGTCCTCCAAGACCTCCGTTATGTGATTTCGTTGAGTCTTTGGACAGACCCCCGTTGTCCTCCAAGGCCTCCGTTATGTGATTTCGTTGAGTCTTTGGACAGACCCCCGTTGTCCTCCAAGACCTCCGTTATGAGATTTCATTAAGTCTTTGGACGGACCCCCGTTGTCCTCCAAGACCTCCGTCATGTGATTTCGTTGAGTCTTTGGATGGATCCCCGTTGTCCTCCGAGACCCCGTTATGATTCCCGTTAAGACCTTAGGCGTTGTCCTCTAGGTCCCCGCTAAACCCCTAGGAATAGTCCCCTAGGAAGTCAAGTCTTTGAATGGATCCCCTGTTGCCATCCAAGAAGTCTGTTACAACCTTGTAAGTAGACCCCCGTTTGAATCTCAGATGGATTTAAGATCCCATTTGATCCTGTCCACCTTTTTACCCCATAGGTCTAAGCTTAGCGGTCATTCCCCATCAGTAGCATGAGCATTCACTCACTGTTTACCCAAGCCTAAAGCTACCTTTTGTTTTCCCCGTAGCTCAGATGAAGTGGAAGAGAGCATCATGTCGCCGCCTAGTGCGTGTGGAGTTAGAAAGTTCCCCTGTCACTACAACTTCTCCGATCCGGTACCTCAGAAAGACCGCTTTGAAGGATGGTAGTTTGGGAAACGACGTTGCAGACAACCCGGATAGCCTGACGAAAGGAGAGCCGCTCCAAACTCTAGAAGCCTCTGGGGCTACGGAGGAAGTCATCATGAAGAGCCACAAGGAAACACAGAACCCGTTCAATGAGTCGATGAGACAAAGAGATGTCACAACTGATGGGCCCTTCACCAAGGTGACCAACCACAATGAAAGGGCGAAAGCTACCCGACCTCCGGATTGTAACCAAAGATTTCCCCCTCCATCTCACCAAAATACCGAGACCTCCATTTCTTCGCCCCAACACGGCGTCATCCACAACGAGCCCCTCACTCAAATCTTCCTCACTCCGCCTCATCCCAAATCCAACATCTCCCATGAGACACTTCCTATAAAACCCCAAACACAATCCACTCAAAAGGCCACCGGTTACGCCCCGAGCATCATACTCACAATACCATACCTTTCGGTTTAATGCCATCAACCAAGTCACCGGAGCTCAGTCACTGTTTAGACCATATGTGGATACCCGACCATGCATCACTAACCGACTTCCACTGGATTTCCTGATAAGATTCCATGGTGACCCGTATCATTTCTACGATCGGAGACCTCTTGGACCACAAGCTCATTGCATGCCTCGAATGTATATTCCTGCAAGAAACCAAGGTTATGGGTATGCCTACACCCATGCACTTCCACAGAATCCTCATGTTGCACCTCAGTCGGGTACGTTGTTGGGAAAGAGAAAGCAAATGGAAGCTAAGTTTGAAAGGACACTTGATGAGCACCCCTTTGCATTGAGTAGCGGTGATTCTCATCCCCACCACGCTCCGGTCAACAATGAAAGAAAAGCCAAAGGCTGAGCCAAGCTCCATTTCATAAAGTTTGAGGATTTCGGAATGCCCATAAGCAAAGTGTTTGAAGGATTGGTCAAACAAGGCCTCATGTGGCCCCTCGAAGATTTCCGGCCAAAGAATCTTGAAAAATGTCGCGACAAGACCAAAAGGTGTGCCTTCCATAACTACCATGGCCATGATACCAATGATTGCACCGCCATAAAATGCATCATCTCGAAGCTAATCGAGAAGGGAGAGCTTGGACGCCCCCACGCCCCCGACACAGCCAATGACCCGAGCGTCAAAATGCTTAAATTTGTGATTTCCCCGATGGTCGATAAATGGAGTGATGTCCGCCCCAAGGAAAAGGAGCCCGCGGTTGACAAAGTTGTCAATCCCAAAGTGGGAGAGCCTGTTTTGGAAAAGTTGACAAAATCAGTGTCCCAAATGATGGTTCCTAAACTCAGCAAAGCCGAAATGACGGAAGGCGTTTGGAAAGGATCAGCGGCACAGAAAATGTCTGAAGGGCTGAATGCCCCGGGTTGGGAAATGAATGGTGCTGCGATTGCCACAGCAGAGGACGGAGTTTCAAAACCCCTTCCATCAACCTCCCCTTAGAAAAGGTTTGTTTTCATCCTTAGGAAGAGTCATTTGCTTTTAGGATGTGTGGTAAGCCATTAAGAAGAGTCAGTTAAGGTGTCTGTTAGGTTTAGTTAGAATCTTGACTCCCCGGTTGATGCCATGTGGTGACCATTCTGAGTCCATCGTCAGTTTTCTTAATAAAATTATTATCATTATTGCCTTGTCAAAAGTTTACATAAAAAAATGTGTGTGAGTCTTTCACTCAAAACAAAAGTATGTCTTCAAAAAAAAAAAATCTTAAAATAAAAAGATCAAGTTTTTCCTAAAAGGCTAATCCGATAATAAAGCATTTTTCTCAAATCATGGTTATAATTTCACCATGAGTTTTAATATGCTAAAGTCCTTCGCGGTTCTGTCCATCGGAAACATCGACCAAGGAGCCCACACCTGAATTGGCGTCCGAGACAACCATCTACGTGAACAACAAGGAGAAGCCCGTGCTTCGGAAACCCAAAGGCGGCTACATCAAATGGAGGCATGTACCCTCGTCGAGTGTCATGCACAAAGGTTGCACGCCTTGAAAGAAAATCACCAAAAGGAGATGGCCAGAGCAAACTCCCAACTCATGAGTAGTAGACGGATCCGGCGATTACAACGCCAAACCAAATGGAGACCTCGCGACATCTTTTCCGACGACATGGAACCCGAGTTCCCCGTAGAAGACATGGGATATGCCGCCGACAACCCCTCCAACAATTGAGGTAGAAAATGGGTCATCGTGCTTCATGGGAACCCATCCCTAAAAAAAATGAGTCTTCCAGCCTCGTAGGATCTAGACTTTCACCAAAAGTCTGTCCCGGACTATGTCTTTTTATTTTTACAAAGGTCCGCACTTGGACATGTATGTACAAAGTTATCTCAATAAAAGAGTCAGTTTCCTTCTCTTCTCTCTAGACTTGAGACATTATTTGCAATATACATTTACTCTTGAAATTGCCTTGCTTGTTATTATCAATTGATTGCTACGTCCCCAAAATGATGAATTGGCTTCTAAGCATACTAGTCAATGACGACTCATTAAGGACGAATGGACCTAAACACAAATGAAAAACTCTAAATGTAAACAATTAATCTTGATGTGAATAAATGTTGTGATCAATTGGCATGAAGAAACCATTAATGGCAAGTCTTCCCTCATACACAACCCGATACACCTTTCCAAGACCAATTCTTGATGCGCATCGAAGGCATCCCGAGACAGTGAAAAGGTGAGGATGTTGTTGCTCGACCGCCAAGATTTGACAGTGCTCACATGTGTGCGACCAAGCATAGGGCTTCCCGGAATCTTCAAAGTCAGCCGAAAGTAACAGGCATGCCACCAAGGGGCTACAAAGGAGCCAATGCCCGAGAAAGCAGCTGGGGCTAATGTTTACCTCCTCCCAAAAAAAAAAAAAAAGGGTGGGGGGTGGGGGGAAGGGGGAAAGGAAATGAATGTATGGAAAGAAGGAAAAGAAATCCATCTCAAGGAGTTCACCGCAAAGCAAAGTGAGCAACAACGTCCTCCGAGACAACATCTAAAGAAAGCCAATTTCAGCAAAAGACGGCCTAGGGCCGAACTACGGCGACCTGAGCTCCTCGAACTGAGGGGAACGTAGGCAACCTTCGGGTCCGGTCACAGCATAAAACAAAACCATCAAACCGTGGTCCTCTCAAAATGACCAAGTTCTCGTCCCTTGGTCCCTTCAATGACCAATTTCCCAGACAATGACCAATTCCACCTTCTAAACAAATTCTCCTCCCGATCTTGCCATTGATCGAATCTTAATCTTAATTGATCACAACATTTATACATGTTAGGGCTAATTGCTTGCTATAATCCTGACTTAATGACAAACATGATCCATTCAAGCAATCATTTGATGATATTAACTAAGGCAAATTTCAAATGTCTCCACAAGTCTTCTTTTCTCCATCTTAGGAAAGAGCTAAACACTTGTATTCTGTCAAGCAAGGGCTTCCTCCCATTTCATGATATATTGCTCAAAGAGCTTACCAGCATAAAGGGACTCTCTCCCTAATAAAATGCCCTTGCATGTTTCCTCCAAGAAAAATACTTTAAAGTCCCCCGTTCTATCGAGTCGGCTGGATCACTCATAAAAAAAAAGGAAAAAAGGCACCAAAAAAGTAGCCCGCTAGGTTGAAAACCCGTAAGGGCGGCCTAGGCAAAAAACAGGGTGTGCCATAAAAGACGCGAAATAGATGCCCGCTAGGTTGAAAACCCGAAAGGGCGGCCTAGGCAAAAGAAAGGGTGCGTCATGAAAAGGGATGGGTTCTTAACCTCACCTCAAAAGCCGAAAGACGACAACGGGTCCACGTCAACATCAAAAGTCGAAAGACGACATTGGGGCTACCTCCATGTCAACGACAACAAGGACAGGGGGTTACCCCGACATCGATGACAACGACGACAATGGGGCTACCTCCGCGATAACGAGGACATTGGGGATACCTCCACATCAACGGTCAGGATGACATTGGGGCTATCCCCACAACAGTGACGAGCAGATTCCCTACCATTAGTAACTTCTCAACGAATGGACAAAATCTAAAGGGCCTTATGCATAACAAACCTCACGGTTAAGTTAAAATCAAAAATTTGACTAAAATTCTTTGTTAAAAGATTTGCCTTTAGGAATAAGCATTTCCAAAATTTGCCCATTTGGCGTCATTTGTCAAAAACGATGTTTCAAGCAAAATGCTTTTGAATGATTTTCCAAAATCTTGGAACTTTTCATCCACAATGAGTCTTGAAGGTCGCCCCTAGGCTCTCCCTCGGTGTCAAGAAAGAGTGTCAGTCATCCCGTAGAGTTGATTTGACCCAAGTCAAACCTTGACGCAGAATAGTCATTATAGGTTCGAGCCTTCGCCCTTGGCCGTCCGGCATGACGTAAGACCATTAGGTTCGGTGAGATTATGTCCTTTGGCCGTCCAGAATGACGTAAGACCATTAGGTAAGGCTTGTCCTTTGGCCGTCCGGCGTGACGTAAGACCATTAGATTTTGTGAAACTCGCCCTTGGCCGTCCGGTGTGACATAAGACCATTAGGTTATGAGTTGTCCTTTGGCCGTCCGGTATGACGTAAGACCATTAGGTTTCGTTAGATTTACCCTTTGGCCGTCCGGCGGGACGTAAGACCATTAGGTTTCGTTAGATTTACCCTTTGGCCGTCCGGCGTGACGTAAGACCATTAGGTTTCATTAGACTTGTCCCTTGGCCGTCCGGCGTGACGTAAGACCATTAGGTTCGGTGAGATTATGTCCTTTGGCCGTCCAGAATGACGTAAGACCATAAGGTAAGGCTTGTCCTTTGGCCGTCTGGCGTGACGTAAGACCATTAGATTTTGTGAAACTCGCCCTTGGCCGTCCGGTGTGACATAAGACCATTAGGTTATGAGTTGTCCTTTTGCCGTCCGGTATGACGTAAGACCATTAGGTTTCGTTAGATTTACCCTTTGGCCGTCCGGCGTGACGTAAGACCATTAGGTTTCATTAGACTTGTCCCTTGGCCGTCCGGCGTGACGTAAAACCATTACGTTCGGTGAGATTATTTCCTTTGGCCGTCCAGAATGACGTAAGACCATTAGGTAAGGCTTGTCCTTTGGCCGTCTGGCGTGACGTAAGACCATTAGATTTCGTGAAATTCGTCCTTAGCCGTCTGACATGATGTAAGACCATTGGTGTAGATACCCCGGGGGAAACCACGGCTTTAGGCTAGAGCGCGTGAATTATCCTAGGATGTCTAACTTGATTTTAGATTTGTTTAGAGTCGCCACCTATGTTTTGAGGAACATAAGAAAAACCTATTGATTGTAGCCTAAGTTTGATTACGAAAACAGAGATTCTTTGTTTTGAGGTCCGGGGGTTAGATTACGAGATGGGAAGTACCGAAACACCCATCTTGCCCAACTTAAGTTGGTCTTGCTTGATCAAAATCTACATGAATGAAAATGTTCTTCTTCTTCTTCTTTAAGTCATAAAAAGGGGGTTTAAAATAGGATTTGGAATGTAGGAGATAACTCCTTAACCAACCTCAATGAAATGAGGTGATCATTAGAGTCATGTCCCAAAATGATTTGGGTGATTGCACATTTGATTAAAGTAAAAGAGAGAGAGGAGATGAAATAGAAAAGAAAGGAAAAGATGGACTTTTACCTACAATTTGAAGACCTTCAAGTATTGCTTGATGAAAATCCTTGGAGAACTTTTAGAAAGTGATTTTGGTATAGTTTTCGTAAGTTCAATTTTCGGTCCTTGAAAATGGAGGTAAAGAGAGGTTTTTATAGGTGAAAGAGGGGTGTTTTTGGTGCCAAAACTCAGTCACCAAGAAATCCTTCCCGGGCAAAATCCTGTAAATTGAGCAAGGGAGGGAATCCTGGCCAGAAATCTGTAACTGACGCCCAGAGGCGCGCGCTTCCTGCTTTGGGGGCGGGAGGCGCGCGCGTCTGGCTCCTCCTATCGGAGGCGAGCGACTTAGAGAAGGCAATTTTGACAGAATGGACTAGAAAGTCAGCCCTGTCATTCAGTTTAGTCCCTGGACTTAACGAAGTCAGTCAGGAACTTAACGGAAGTGACAGAAACTAACGAGAAACACTTAAAATGGGGAGAAACACAAAATCAAATGTGCAATCGGGGTGAGCGGTCCAAGGCGGGGTGTCTACAGAGCCCCTCGGCGACGTGGACTGCAAAGCAGAACGCGTCGACGAAAGTTAAAAACACCCGCCGAGGACATCACCAAGAAAAGGCAAAGACTCGATGAAATAGGAATTTGAAATTGCGAGAGATAGTGGTGCGCTCCCTGTGTGGGCAGCTTTTGCTGGAGTGTTGTATTGGAGCTCATGGGAGCTTGTCTCGATATGGACCGAGTTTGTTGAGTTGGGGCTCATGGGAGCTTGTCTCGATATGGACCGAGTTGCCGACTTGGAGCTCATGGGAGCTTGTCTCGATATGGACCGAGTTGCCGACTTGGAGCTCATGGGAGCTTGTCTCGATATGGACCGAGTTGCCGACTTGGAGCTCATGGGATCTTGTCTCGATATGGACCGAGTTGCCGACTTGGAGCTCATGGGAGCTTGTCTCGATATGGACCGAGTTGCCGACTTGGAGCTCATGGGAGCTTGTCTCGATATGGACCGAGTTTTCGACTTGGAGCTCATGGGAGCTTGTCTCGATATGGACCGAGTTCCCGACTTGGAGCTCATGGGAGCTTGTCTCGATATGGACCGAGTTGCCGACTTGGAGCTCATGGGAGCTTGTCTCGATATGGACCGAGTTGAATGTTTTGAATGATGTCGTTAGTGAACCCTTGTTGACGAATCCGTTAGTGAATCCGTTTGATGAAATATTGCTTTGAAGTCTCGTGCCATTTGGAGTCACACTTGACTTTTTTGAATTGTGGGGTACGGGCACAGTTGACCGCGACCAGAAAAATGTTCCTGCTGGGGATGAAATGTTGAGATTGACTCTTGAGGGGGGTGTGGCACCCGTGACAGAAATTAGGGAGTTCAGAATTTTGAAGAGGACAGCCTACTTTTGAGTGGGAGTTTCTATCCTACTTTCGATTTTTGACATGCCTTAAGGGCGGACCAGAAAAAGGTGTGCCCAACTGGGTGTCCAAGGATCGGGACGGTGTCTTGATTTAGGCCGGAGATCTCTGACAAGGCCCTTTTCTTGAAGCGATTTAGACCTGGGAGGCGCGCGCCTTCCTATGTAGGCTTGGGACGCGCGCGCACTTCATACTGCTGTCGGGTGGCGCGCGCGTCTGGGAGGCGGAATTCCGGGCTTGACATTTGCTGACCAAAAGAGCCCCCAACAGCTATAATATCATCTTCTGTTCGACCACTTGATTCTCACAGCTCCTCTCTGCCATTTTTGAACATCATATTATTGATTAACTTCGCTTGTGATCAACATTTTCCATGGCTTCCAATTCTTTTGCCCTTGATGCCAAGGTTGTTAGTGCGTATGAAAAGGACTTGGGCACTTTTGTGTATTCTTTCAAGACCCATCCCAAGAAGGCCTTCATTAAAGATTTCGGGTTCCGAATTCTTTTCACCTTGCGGACGTTGAAGCCGGATTGGGATTTGTTGAGAGCTGCCGCGGCTTTCTGGGATTGCGACAGCCATACTTTCAACCTTTCAGCTAATGAAATGGTGCCGACTGTTGATGATTTCGGGGCCATCCTTGGCATGCCTTTGGCCGGTCGGATTGCCGTCCCTAAATATCACCGTGGTGCCGTCGACTCTTGGGTTGAGTTACTGAATCTCCCTGTTGAGGATGTGAGGAAGATGTTGCACAGTACCGTGATTGACATAACTGAGTTGCCGATGTTCTTTAGTTTACACTCGGAGGACCCGGTGGTTCAATCTTTCAAAAGAAATGCCATGGCCGTTTGTCTCTTCAGCGAAGTACTGTTTGTTACACCTTTCGGGACTGCGGACGCGCAGTTGGCTGAGATTATTTTGCAAGCTAAGGACCAGCAATTTAGTGTAATCCCTCTTATTGTAGGGGAGACGTTGCACGGCCTTGATGAGTTACACAGGACGGGCAAGATGTGTCGGGGAAGCCCTTTGCTCTTGACCATATGGCTCTGAGAACACTTCAGAATTTATTCTCCGGATGGTGATTTGTCTCCTTTTGCTGTTCATAGGAGGAAGTTGTTGATCCGGGGTTTATCTGAAGATGATTGGAAGAAATTCTTTGCCTCTCGGGTGACCGTCGATATTGAGTGGTGTCCTCCTTCTTGGGGTCTTCGTCCTTTTGTGGAATGGACTCTTGGTTTTCAGCACGTGGTTGTACCCGGTTTGAGAGATTCTTCATTTTACCAGCCTGCGGCAGTTCGGTCGCCAACAAACAATTCCTTTTCCGAGGAGTGGAATGCTTCGTCCAGTTGCTTACATGGGTCCTGACTTCTCGAGTGAGCTTCAGTCGGCTTGGGGAGATGACCGCAATCGTTGGGCTTTCGCTCCTCTGCATCGGGGGAGTGTCTTCCTTCCCGAGAGCTACTTGGATTATTTATTTGGCACCCTTTACCGTGGCGTCACTTGGGTTGATGTGCTTCGTGCCGAGTTGTTGGGACAGGGTTTTGAGCCTAGCAGCACTTTGAGATATAGGGAGGCTGCTGCTGATTCGAGTAACATTCTCGCTGACCCTTTCGGTACTCCCTTGGATGACTTTTATTCTAGGAGACGTGTTGCAGCACAGAAGGTTTCGGTGCGTATTAGTGCTCCTTTGTTACCCAAGAAGAAAAGGATTGAGAGACGATCGGGTGGTCCTTCGAAAGCTAAGAGAAAATTGGATTTTTCTTAGTACCCTAAGAGATTGCAATTAGACCACTTTGTTTTAGGATTTAATGTTTTGATGTCTTTTGTTGCTCAATAAATCCGTTGTAATGGTTTGAATAATTCATTGAATGAATAAAAATTGCATTTTGTTATTTGAAGTGAATTGGGTATTTTTGATATGTTTTAGACCGCACCCGAAGGTTGCCTACGTTCCTCCAGTTGGGAGGCTCAGGTCTTCGTAGTTCGAACAAACAAAGACCATTTTTTTTTTTTTTTTTTTTTGTTGTGCACCCTGTTTTTTGCCTAGACCGCCCTTTCGGGTTTTCAATCTAGCGGGCTTCTTTTTTGCAGGTGCTCTAATTTTTGCCTAGGCCGCCCTTGCGGGTTTTCAACCTAGCGAGCAATTTTTTTTTTTTTTTTTTTTTTTTTTAAATGGTCTTTGTTTATTAAGCGTAGAACCTCTTGAGCTTGTCGAGGTTGACCTCCTTTGGCAGCTGGTCACCATCTAAATCCATGAGCCGGACTGCACCACCGCTTAGTATCTTTTTGACCACGTACGGACCGATCCATCGGGGTCCCCATTTCCCCAGGGGATTCATGGCATTAGGAGGATGTTGTCTTAAGACCAAATCTCCCACATTGATGTTTCGAGGCTTCACTTTTTTGTTGAAAGCTCTTGCCATCCTTTGCTGATATGCCCTCGTGCGTTCGAGTGCTCTTAACCTTTTCTCGTCGAGTAAGGCTAGCTGTTCGTATCGACTTTGCATCCAGTTAACCTCGTTGACTTGATTCTCGAGGAGGACCCGTAGAGATGGGACTTCAAGTTCGATAGGGAGTACGGCTTCAGAACCATAGACCAATGCATAAGGAGTTTCTCCTGTTGCGGATCGTATTGATGTGCGGTAGCCCCACAATGCTAATGGTAGCTTCTCGGGCCAATCCCTTCTTGTTGAGGCCATTTTCTTGACGATGGTCTCGATGGTCTTATTTGCTGCTTCGACTGCGCCATTTGCTTGGGGCCGGTAAGGAGATGACTTGTGCTTGGTGATCTTGTACTCCACCAAAAGTGCAGCCATTTCCTTCTCAAAGTGAGAGCCGTTGTCGGAAATGATTTCATGAGGCACGCCGTATCGGCACATGATATTAATCTTTACAAATTCGGCCACTTTCTTGGCGTTGAGGGTTCGATAGGCTTGTGCCTCGACCCACTTTGTGAAGTAGTCGACTGCCACTAGGACGAATGACTGCCCATTGCTCCCGGCAGGATGAACTTTACCGATGATGTCTATCCCCCAACAAGAGAAAGGCCAAGGTGTGACCATGTTGTAAAGTTGTGAGGGTGGAGCATGTTGCAGATTAGCGTGGAATTGGCACTTGGCACATCTTTTGACTTTCTCGATACAGTCTCGTTCCATAGTGCTCCAATAGTAACCAATGCGAAGTATCTTCTTGACTAGCATAAACCCATTCATGTGGGGTCCACATTCTCCTTCGTGCACTTCACACATTATCTCTTGAGCTTCGGTCTCATTGGCGCATTGGAGATTGATCCAGTCGTGGTGCCTTTTATAGACTCGGTCCCCAATCAGTACGTACCGAGAGGCTAACCTTTGCAGAGCTGCTTGAGACTTCTTATTGATGTTTTCGGGATAAGTGCCGTCTTTGAGGAAGTTCATGATATCCGAATACCACGGAGAGTTTGTTTGAACCTCGTTGATCTCAATACTCATGCAATATGCCGGACTGTTCCTTCGAGCAATTTTGAAAGGCTTCACCATTTTCCCTTTGGGCATTTCAACTAATGAAGCTATAGTGGCCAGTGCATCGGCGAAGCGATTCTTATCCCTTGGCAGGTAGTTGAAAGTGATCTCTTGGAATTGTTCAACCAGTTCTTCAAGGTGCTGACCATATTGTTGGAGAGTCGGGTCTTGGGTTCGCCATTTACCCGATTGCTGATTGATAAGGAGCAAAGAGTCGCCGAACACTTCTAGTTCCGTGACGTTTCTTTCGAGGGCTGCTTCGAGCCCTGCTATGCATGCTTCGTACTCGGCAATGTTGTTGGTAGCTTCGAATTCCAGGCGTATGGCAATGGGAGTGTAGATGTCTTTTGGATCGACAAGCAATACCCCTATACCAAAACCGTGTTTATTGGCGGCGCCATCGAAAAAAAGTTGCCACTTGTCTTCCTCGGTTGCAGTACAAATTAAATGCTCGTCGGGGAACTGTACATCTTCCCCCTTCACTTCGTCACACGGGAATTCGGCAAGCTGGTCACTGAACACTTTCCCCTGACGGATTTTAGTGTGACGTAAGTGATATCATAGCCGGCGAGCATGAAGTACCATTTGGCTATTCTTGTTGACATGAAAGGCTTCTCGAAGATGTAGCGGAGCGGGTCCACCTTTGCTACTAGCTTGATCGGAAAAGCTTCCATATAGTGTTTGAGCTTTTGAGTGACCCAAACTAATGCTGCACATGACTTCTCTAAGACAGAGTAGTTCTTTTCGCCTCCTTGGAATCGGCGGCTGACAAAATAAATGGCGTTCTCCTTAGTAGACTCTCGTTGCTCTTGTGCTAACATAGCCCCTAGGGCTTCATCATTGACAGTGAGATAAAGCAACAGAGGTTTCTCCTTGTGCGGTGGAACTAGAACAGGAGGGCACGCCAAGTAATGCTTTACTTGATCGAAGGCTTCTTGGCACGCGTCGGTCCATTCTAGAGCCACATTCTTCTTGAGTAACTTGAAGATTAGCTCGCACATGGAAGTGAGTTGGTGCACAAACCGACTGATGTATTGTAGTCTGCCCATGAAACCTTTAATCTCTTTCTGCGTCTTTGGAGGAGGCATGTCAATGATTGCCTTGATTTTGGAGGGGTCTACCTCGATTCCCCTTTCAGTGACCATATAACCAAGAACTTTGCCTCGGATAACCCCGAATGTGCACTTTACGGGATTGAGCCTCATCTTGTGTTGACGAAGCCTTTCGAAGAACTTGCGGAGATCGATTAAGTGTTGACCATCGGTTCCTTTGGAGTGAATGATCATGTCGTCCACATAGACCTCGATTTCTTTGTGAATCATATCGTGGAACAAGTCTGTTACGGCTCTTTGGTAGGAAGCCCCAGCATTTCTTAACCCAAATGGCATGACTGTGTAGCAAAAGGTACCCCACGGTGTTGTGAAGGCTGTCTTATGTTGATCTTCCTCGGCCATGAGAATCTGATTGTACCCAGCGAACCCATCCACGAATGATCGGACCTCGTAGGCAGTAGTGGAGTCGACTAGCATGTCGATATTAGGGAGTGGAAAATCATCCTTTGGGGAAGCTTTGTTTAAATCCCGGAAGTCTACACAAACTCGAACCTTGCCGTTCGCCTTCCTGACTGTCACAATGTTGGCTAACCATGTCGGATATTCGATGACCTTGATGAAACCCACACTGAGGAGCTTCTCAATCTCTTCTTTGACCTGCAGAGACCATTCTGGCTTGATCTTTCTGAGCTTCTGCTTTACTGGCCTGGCATCTTCTCTGATCGGAATCCTGTGCTCCGCTACCTTTCTGTCTAAACCCGGCATGTCTTTGTATGACCATGCGAACACATCCACGAACTCCCGTAGTAATGCAGTCAATTTGTCTCTGTCGTCTCCCTTGAAGAAGCTTCCAATCTTGGTTTCTTTTGGCTCTTCTTCAGTACCCAGATTAACAATATGCAATTCTTCGTCAGCCTTTGGACCATTCTCGCCACGACTACGGACTTGTTGAGCAAGTTCATTTAAGTATGTTGTGTTTTCGTGGTCTATTTCATCATAATTTGAATCGTTATTAACTTGTTCGTTAAATTCATTATTAGTTAATTCATCATTTATGATGTTTGCAATCTCAGGGTACTCAGAAATATCAAATTTTTCATTAGCAAAGAAAGGAAACACACGCTCGGCTATGGCCTCCAAATCCTCTTGGGTGAGGGTATTAGAGACACTCTCGGACTCGAAAGTAAGTGTGAGCTGCTCTTCCTTTGTTGCTGTGCGGGGTATGCAACCCATTTCTTGGACTAAGAATTCCTCGGATACCACGGGCCCTTTTGTTGAATACCAATTGTTGATCGGCTCGGAGCTTGGCGGGATCTCACTGATAGTCTCGTTCATGATGACGGTGTCATGGATGGCGTTAACTTGGCATTCATTCATCATGGCAAGCTCTTCAAACATGGAGGCTAAATCTGTCAGTTCTTCCCCCACGGTGATTTCTGTCTCGGACTCTATGGTTATCTTACTTCCCCACCATTCACGGGGCGACATGGGAGTTGGTTCCCTTTCGGATTTCTGGACCTCACAATCGGAGAAGATTTCGAGGCCGGGCTTTTTGACACCTTTATTGTTAACCCACGGCTCGGGAAAGATCATGTATGGAACGTCTTCCCCTTGACGGACAAAATAACCATTCAACGTCTTGCGGTAAGGCCTCAGATTAGGGACTTCATAACGACGGCCTTCTTTACGAGCTCGGGCCTTTTCATTCTTGATTGCTTGCTCTTGTTTCAAGTCTTCTTTGGAAGGCTCATACCCCAAACCGAAGGTGTTCTTGACAAATGGGACTTGCACGGGATGTAGGATTCCTTGTTGATATTTCCCTAAGCCTAAACCAGGGAAGTAGTCCATATTCCTCATCATGCGAAGGACTTTGTGATTGCTGGGGGTCCATGATCCGTTTCCCCCTTCTTTGTCAATGGCGTTGATTGAGACGCCGGAGAGAGTGGAGTCTGGTAGACCATGCTGAACTTGGTGGACGGGCTCACCTTTTCTGTGGATAGTGACGTTTTCAGCCATTACGTCACTATTTCATCACCCTTTCGGATCTTGACACATTGGTGGAGAGTTGACGGTACGGCATTAGCACTGTGAATCCATGGTCGACCCAAAAGTAAGTTGAACGAGGCCGGGATATCAAGCACTTGGAATGGAACGGGCATGACCATGCTCCCAAACTCAATGTCAATTTCGATCATACCCATGACTGTACGGGCGGTGCTGTCATAACCTCGGATTACTTGAGTAGAAGGCTTCAAATCAGAATCCTTAAGCCCCAGTATGCCCATGATCCTACCAGGTATGAGATTGAGTGCGGAACCACCGTCCACTAAGACTCTTGAGACGGGCCTCCCCCTTGCTCGTACCTTGAGGTAAATAGCTTCGTTGTGGTCGAAACCAAACGGTGGAAGGTCCATATCGGCAAAGGTGATGACGTTGCTAAAATGAATGTGACCAATCATTGCCGTGAGGTCCTCGGGAGTAGTATCGGGAGAAACTGATGTATCATCGAGATTGCGGATGACAAGATCTCGATGTTTCTTCGAGGATGCAATGAGGTCCCAAATAGAGATGTTGGCTTGAGTTTTCCTGAGTTGGACAAGTAGAGGATCTTCGGGAGTGTTGTAGGCTTGCGGCCTTTGAGAAGAGGAGCTCGATGCGGAAGTGGAAGGGTTGCTCGCTATGACTCGACCGGATCGAGTTAGCATGTTGACGTTCCCATCTTGCTTCTTTTTCCTATTCTCTAGTACTTCCCTCATTACCTCATCGTAAGTCACTACATAACAAGAATTGTCAAGTTTATTCATAACATTGGGGCCCCCATTCACAATTGGGATTGAATGGGTGGTCCCCTCAAGTTCTCCTATCTCTATTACATTGACATGCTCGTCATTAGTCACTACAAATTCTTTCTTATCTATGAGATCTTGAATGACATTGCGGAGAACGAAGCATTCCTCGGTGGTGTGGCCACTATATTGGTGGTAGCCACAATATTTGTGGTGAGCATGATTGTCGTGGATCGTCTTGGGTTGGTACCCTTTCACGGGTGTGACTTGACCCTTTGCCTTGAGGACCTCGAACACTTCGGTTTGAGTCATGCCTTGGAGAGGCGTGTAGACACGGTCACTTCGGGACTTCTTCCCTTGAGGTGGAGGAACCTTTTTGTAATTCCCCTTGTCAATAGTGACGGCGTTGACCGAGGCCTCTTTTGTGGAGTTGGAAGCGGCCTTGTAGCGGTAAGTAGGAGTGGTCTTCTTAATCTCCTTGAGCAAGTCATCCATGCGTACCCCCGCCTCATACATTTGGGAGAAGTCGGAGTAGCAAGCCCCACTTAGGTGAGTGCGGAGATCAATCTTGAGACACTTGAGAAATATGTCCATTTGCTCTTTTGTGTTCGGCCTCTCAACAATTCCAGAGAGTTTGTCATTCCATCTCCTTGTGAAGTCGATGAAGGACTCATTGTCTCGTTGGGTAGTGTTCTCTAGCTCTTTCCTTGTGGGCCGGTGAGTGGTGTTGCCTTGGTATTGGTTCTTGAAAGCAAGCATGGCGGAGTCCCAATCAAGACGGACAGTGAGCGGGAGAGTAGCATACCAATCTTTTGCCGCCCCCTCGAGAGTGAGAGGAAAGCATTGAGCCATCACCTTGGTGGAGACCTTCTTTGGAACCATTGCCCAAATATAAGTCTCAATGTGAGCCATAGGACAAGAGTTGCCCTTGAATTTGCTTATGTCGGGCATCTTGAACTTATCGGGAAGAGCGGCCATAGTACTCATGAGGATGGATGATTGATAAAGGCTTGTGTCGGAGCCTTTCCCCATGTTGAGCCCATTGAATTTTTGGTCGATGTAGGCCATGATAGAATCCACCATTTTGGGCTCATTGTTCTCGGAACTTGGTTCCCCCATTTTCTTGGTGCGGGTGTTGACATAAGGACTCTTGAACAAACCCTCGGTCCATTCGGATTCATCATCATTGTTCCTGTTCTTTCCCTTGGCAAGGTTGGTGAGCTTTTCTTTCATTAGCTCCATTTCGGCTTCGTGGGCCTCCCTTTGGCTGTCGAGGTGGGATTGCCAAATGTCGTCTTTGCTTTGTGCCTCTTTGTTAAGGGTGGAGACTTGCTCTTGGAGGAGTTGGACCATGGTTGAGAGCTGTTCGAGAGACATGGTGTTGCTGCTGCCGGTCATGGTTGATGTTGGAGCTGTTGGAGTGATCTCTTCACGGACTAACCGATTTTCTGAATCCCGGTAGACTTTGTAAGTACCAATTGAACCTATATTGCAGAAGAGGCCCTTGTCAGTCTTGAGTAACACTTGCGGTCCATGAAGAGGCTTAGAACACACAGTTGGGCACACGACTCGAACCACATAAGAAAAGACTCTTTTTTTTTTTTTTTTTTTTTTTTTTTTTTATAAGTCGGAGGGAATGAATCCCTTTTGGGGTTTCTAAGAAAATAATGGAATCGTCACACTAGTATATAGACCATCTCGCGGTCCCATATGCTCATCGGATTTCATCGCGCTTGTGAATCCTACATGTATCGGGATTAAACTAAATTAATGTAGTAAAGCATACATACGGGGACGGATTTTTATTTTCGTCCAAAATAACCACTTTTGGGGACGGATTTTTATTGCGTCCCTTTCAACAAGTTGGCATGTATGATTTGAAGACATTAGTTTAGGGAAATCTCGGTACATGGAAACCGACTTGAGTCACGGAGTGTTAGACCCTAACTAGAATTGTGTGGTTTGTGCTCGGCTTGAATATGAGGCTCAAAGGTCACCCCGGCATGTAGTCTTGAACTACGCCACGGGCTGAGGTTTACCGCTTCGAAAGAGCCAAGGTCTGGTGGAGCTTGAAACTTTCTAGGACGGGCCTCGACGGGTTTGGGGTTGGACTTGTGCGACTCGATAGTGAGCAGTTCATAGGAATATGTGCATGTAGTGTGAGGTCTAACAAGTGACAAAAAATTTTTTTTTTTTTTTTTTTTTTGAAAAAAAAAAAAACACACAAAACACATAAGCACATAAAATTACAACTCCCGAATCACCCGTGTGACCGGTAAATAAAACACAAAATTAAAACAGTCCGAGGGTTCAATTCTGTTCTGATGCAGGCAACTGTGCCCACACCCCACTGTACTGCTCAGTCACTGAAACCTGTCTCTGTTCTGGGAACCAACCCAGAAGCGTGCGCCTCTGAGTGCTGATGTGGGACGCGCGCGCATGGCGCAATGCTTATGGGAGGCGCGCGCTTCTGGGTCACACCTGTCAGAATGTCAGACTTTGGACTCAGGGGATTGCCCTGGTCCTATGTTCATATTATAACCCCTGCAGAAGCGATTAGTGCAGAATAACAGAAGAAGAAGATGAAGAACATGAAGAAGGGGGCGATTCTGGTTCTTGATGCGGGATGCGCGCGCCTTAGGCTTAAAAGGCCAGACGCGCGCGCCTCCCTCATCAGGAAACAGAATGCCCAGAAAAGATGTAGATTTCGATCAGAACGCAAGTTTAACCCTCAAATACTCCCCAGCGGAGTCGCCACTGTAGATACCCCGGGGGAAACCACGGCTTTAGGCTAGAGCGCGTGAATTATCCTAGGATGTCTAACTTGATTTTAGATTTGTTTAGAGTCGCCACCTATGTTTTGAGGAACATAAGAAAAACCTATTGATTATAGCCTAAGTTTGATTACGAAAACAGAGATTCTTTGTTTTGAGGTCCGGGGGTTAGATTACGAGATGGGAAGTACCGAAACACCCATCTTGCCCAACTTAAGTTGGTCTTGCTTGATCAAAATCTACATGAATGAAAATGTTCTTCTTCTTCTTCTTTAAGTCATAAAAGGGGGTTTAAAATAGGATTTGGAATGTAGGAGATAACTCCTTAACCAACCTCAATGAAATGAGGTGATCATTAGAGTCATGTCCCAAAATGATTTGGGTGATTGCACATTTGATTAAAGTAAAAGAGAGAGAGGAGATGAAATAGAAAAGAAAGGAAAAGATGGACTTTTACCTACAATTTGAAGACCTTCAAGTATTGCTTGATGAAAATCCTTGGAGAACTTTTAGAAAGTGATTTTGGTATAGTTTTCGTAAGTTCAATTTTCGGTCCTTGAAAATGGAGGTAAAGAGAGGTTTTTATAGGTGAAAGAGGGGTGTTTTTGGAGACAAAACTCAGTCACTAAGAAATCCTTCCCGGGCAAAATCCTGTAAATTGAGCAAGGGAGGGAATCCTGGCCAGAAATATGTAACTGACGCCCAGAGGCGCGCGCTTCCTGCTTTGGGGGCGGGAGGCGCGCGCGTCTGGCTCCTCCTGTCGGAGGCGCGCGACTCAGAGAAGGCAATTTTGACAGAATGGACTAGAAAGTCAGCCCTGTCATTCAGTTTAGTCCCTGGACTTAACGAAGTCAGTCAGGAACTTAACGGAAGTGACAGAAACTAACGAGAAACACTTAAAATGGGGAGAAACACAAAATCAAATGTGCAATCGGGGTGAGCGGTCCAAGGCGGGGTGTCTACAATTGGGTTTTGTTGTCCCGGCATTCTTTTGTAAGTCCGACCGTTTAGTCAACCCTCTCCCATAGAGCCAAGTTGACCATGTCCCGGCAGTCCTCCGTAAGTCCGACCATTTAGTCAACCCTCTTCCATAGAGCCAAGTTGACCAATTGGCCAGTTTGTGTAGTCAACCCTCCGCCATGAGAAAATTTGACCAAATGTGTCCCGGCAATCCTCGGTTGGATGTAAGGCCAGTTATCCTCGAATCGACCCTCTCCTAATAGAGCATAGTCAATCGAGCCCAGCCTCTAAGCCATGCCCACCATTTGAGCCTCTGAGCAATGCCCATTCCTTAGTCAACCCTCTCCGAATAGAGTCAAGTTGACCAAGTCCGGCCTTTAAGCCATGCCTGTTTAGGAAGGGATGAATGGATATCCACCTAAGGCCCATAGGTTTGAGTAGCCTTAGAATCTCTCACCCAAATCAGCTAAGTTGTCCTCCCATCAAAATGGGAAGCTTATAGGTTTGAGTAGCCTTAGAATCTCTCACCCAAATCGGCTAAGCCGTCCTCCCATCAAAATGGGATGCTTATAGGTTTGAGTAGCCTTAGAATCTCTCACCCAAATCGGCTAAGCCGTCCTCCCATCAAAATGGAATGCTTATAGGTTTGAGTAGCCTTAGAATCTCTCACCCAAATCGGCTAAGCCGTCCTCCCATCAAAATGGGATGCTTATAGGTTTGAGTAGCCTTAGAATCTCTCACCCAAATCGGCTAAGCCGTCCTCCCATCAAAATGGGATGCTTATAGGTTTGAGTAGCCTTAGAATCTCTCACCCAAATCGGCTCAGCCGTCCTCCCATCAAAATGGGATGCTTATAGGTTTGAGTAGCCTTAGAATCTCTCACCCAAATCGGCTAAGCCATCCTCCCATCAGATTGGGATGCTTATTTTATCGACAACCCCGCTTTCTTCAAAAGCGACGTTGCCGAGGGGCTCTGTAAGTACCCCAATCTGAAATCGACCAACTTTAGAGGAATTCTTGGTACCATTTAGGGATAAAACAATAGGACAGGACCTCACTAGGATAAACCTAATATTCCAGGACTAAACTGGAATTAAACTTGGAAAAATCCAGAAGCTCGCCAAGTCGAGTCATACGGATGGTTTGGGCACATGAGGTCCCTAGCCGTACGGCTGGTTTGGGCATCCTCAGGCTCTATAAATTAAACCCCATGCTGATCATTTTAGGGGGGAGAAAACATTTTGAGAGCTGTTACTCTGCCAGTTTGAGAGCAGAAAGTGAGTGATACACATATTTGAGTGAAAAGAGAGGAAGATAGGCATAACCATCATAGGTGAAGCCTCCTTCTCCCCATCTTCTTCTTCATCTCAAACTCTTTTATCTTTGTTCATATTACTTCTTTATCTTGTATTATTTCTTCTTGTTCTTGCAAAGTCTTGTCCATTTCAAGCACTTTACATTTCTTGCAAGTCTTGTCCATTTTCAAGCACTATATCTATATATTATACAAGTCTTGGCCTTCCAAGCTATATATATTATGATTGTATATGTATATGATCCAAATCATGAGGTGATTCAAGGTCCCCTTCACACCTAGTGTGTGATTTATAGGATAAAGCCTAGGATGATCATGATTTGTTAAATTTCATATTGATGTTGTTCTTGTTTGGCCATAAGAGTCATGATTGGGGGATAAATTTTCAATCTTTATCATCTCAACCATGATCTAGCCATAAATCACCAAGTATGAGACATAAAGATTTGATCTTTATGTTATATTTTTGTCCCTAAGGGTTTAATCTTGTATAATAAGTCCATTTTGGTGGTAAAGTTTCAATCTTTATCCACCAAAATGGTCATTTTGGTCTAAATGTCATGTTCATCAACTTTTCATAAATCTCTCCAATGATTGCCTTTGATCACACCTAAATCTTTGTTTTTGGGGTTACTTTGATGATCAAAGTGCATAGGAATGAACTTTTCAAAGTTTTGTTGTTAATCATAAACTGGAAATCAACATTCCAGTCCAGTTTCAGCAAAGATACTCTGTTTTAACTGAAACTGGACTGTTTTTCTGATAAACTGTAAAAATGCCCTGGAGAGCCTTCCCCATCCGTACGGCTACTTTAGCCACGGAGGGAATTTTCCAGTTTCTTCCTTTTCCAACCAGAAAGTTTGCAAAATAAACCTTTTCTGTTAAATAATTAACTGGTTTTGCCAAAACAGTCAGTTTCTCCCATTTTGAAAACACACACACACACATGCACTCTCGTTAACTAACATTAGGGAGACTCGGTCCTATCTGAGGTGACTTGGGTGACGTGAAACTCTTCCCAAGGCGTAACCTGACCTCCGAACTAATAGAATCTCTAACTTTTCTTTTGTTGGGTTAAATAATTAACAAAAGTGGCGACTCCGTTATGTTTTGTGAGATAACCATGTTTGGTTTTTTCGCCCTTCGAAACGAAAACCCTTCGTTTCCTTCGCCACGGGACGGGATCCTTACAGCATTCCCAGAACAGAACAGTGCACAGAAACAGAACAGTTTTGACAGTGTGTGGGCACCGGACCTGCACACAACTTCTTTTACTTTATGTTTATTTTATCGGTCACACGGGTGATTCGAAAGTTGTAAATATGTGTTTATTTGTTTCTTTCATTCTTTGAAAAAAAAAATTGTCACTTGGCTTGACCTCACACTACATGCACATATTCCTATGAATTACTCACTATCGAGTCGCACAAGTCCAACCCCAAACCCGTTGAGGCCCGTCATAGAGAGTTTCAAGCTCTACCCGACCTTGACTCTTTCGGAGCGGTAAACCTCAACCCGTGGCGTAGTTCATGACTACATGCCGGGGGTGACCTTTAAGCCTCTCTTTAGCCGAGCACAAGCCAACACATTCTTAGTCTAGGTTCTAACACTCTGTGACTAAGTCGGTTTTTCATGTGTCGAGATTTCCCTAAACTAATGTCTTCAAATCATACATGCCAAGTGGTTATCATGGACGAAATAAAACTCCATCCCCAAGTGGTTATTATGGACGAAAATAAAAAATCCGTCCCCGCATGTATGCTTTATGACATTAATTTAGTTTAATCCCGTCACATGTAGGTATCACAAGCGTGGTGGAATACGATGAGTATATGGGACCGCGAGAAGGTCTATATACTAGTGTGACGATTCCACTATTTTTCTAGAAACCCCAAAAAAGGACTACGTCCTTCCGACTTTTGTAAATAATTAAAAAAAAGAGTCATTTTTCTCTATGTGGTTGAGTCTTTTCCTGTTTGTGGGTTAATTTATTTTATTCAGAAAAATGTTTGTGAGGCCATCCTAAGATCAACCGTGCTCTTTTAATAGGTCCAATGGCTTCCAACGGCAACAACAACAAGGGAGAGAACATTTCCGTGTCCAACGAAAGGCTTTTCAACATAATAAGAGCCATGGGGGAACAAATGGATAGACTTGTCGAGTATGCCCGCCGCAAGGACGATTTATGGCAAGCCCATTTTGATCTCGAGAGGAGAATTCACGAGGAAGAGGTTTCTGAACTCAAAGCTCGTCTGCAAGAGTTCACCGACAACAAGGCAAAGGTCAACGGTAAAACATGCTCAAGTGGCCCGTCTCTCAAAAGCCACAAAAGTACCGCCGACAACCGAGTTTTCACTCCTCTCCTAGGAGTAACCCAAGCCGAAGCAATTGAAACTTTGGTGGCAAATGGAAAGATCAAGCCTTTAGAAGGGTACAAACCCAAGACGATGCGTCCCAACCCTGCCCATCACAAGTACTGTGACTACCATAAGCATAGCAGCCACACTACCGAGGAATGCTTCACTCTCCGAAATATCATCCAAGATTTGATCGACAACAGCGAATTTACTGTGGGGTGAAGAGAAACCGTTAGAGAGTGACAACATGCAAGAACTCATCAAAGAAGAATGATTTGGGTTTGAAATGGGGAGAACTACAACAACAAGGATGACGACAACAATCTCCGTTTCTCTTTCTCTACCTAGAAATAGGATTAAAAAAAAATAATAATGATAAATAGTCAAATTCCTCTTTTGTGTGCATTAAGTTTTCTTCCTTCTCGTTAATGTCAAAGTTTGAGTCGGTCTTCAATAAATGAAAGTCGTTCTTGTCCTCATACACTCTTCCAAGTTGTTCAATTTAATTCTTGGCAAAATGATGAAAAGATGTCTAAGCAAGTTTTGGAGCGAAGGCTATCACTTGAACGCCTAGGGGCTAAACATCGTGACGAAGGCGACAACATGAATGAAAAATCCAAGACATCAAGCAAGGTGGAACTACAACCATGAAGAAAAATCAAGCAATGTTTCAAAGGGGATTAAAAAAAAAAAAAAAAAAAAAAAAAAAAAGCTCGCTAGGTTGAACTCTTCAAAACAACCTAGGAAAAAGTTAGAGCACAAATATATATATATATATATATATATATATATATATATATCCCCCCTCATTCAAAGAAGTGCACAAGATCAATATCATTTTCAAAAGACGAAGCTACATCGACAACCACATGACGAAGCAACAATTCCATCACGAAGAATGGAGTATTCACAAGAACTACGGTGACCTGAGCCTCTACACTGGAGGAACGTAGGCAACCTGCGGGTTCGGTCTCATGCAAGAAAGAAGATATGTTTAGCCCTAGTGCGTTATGGTGATCGGCCTTCATCTCGAACTTGTCAAGACATCTTTGTACGAGTCATTTGCCAATGAATTAATCACCTCAAGATTGAACAACTTTCCTAGATTTGAAATCATTTTACGTTCTTTATTGAGTCTAGGGGCTTCTTATCTTTCAGCGATACTCCCAGTTTCTTACAATCAAATTGGGGCTTTCCTTCTCTTCTCTCTTAATGACTTACTTGCTTTCGCGAGTCATTCAAAAAATATATATATAATGCATGAAGTCAATACTAGGGGCTACTTCCCTAGTTGAGTCAATGTCACTCATCATTAGTAACAAAAGGTCTCCACCGCAAAATCACATGTCTCTCATCCTCAGCTAGAGTCTATGCAGACTTCCTCATTAATCGAGTCAAAATGAAGACGCAAAAGCGATGCCCGCTAGATTGAAAACCCGAAAGAGTGGTCTAGGCAAAAAACAGGGTGCGTCATAAAAAAATGAGAGAGTGAGAGAGAGAGAGAGAGGAGGGAAAGAGAAATGGAGATCCCCGACCTCTAAAGAAGACAACTGCACAAGTTCTACATTGAATTTCCTCAGCAAGTCAACTCCCCACCGAGTCAACTTCGTAATTGCAAAGGGCTTGCCAAGATACGGCACAATCAAAGGTCGTTTTGGGTTATTGGCATAAGAAAGGTTGTTCTTGCAATATGCATTTTCGGGTTCATGTGAAAGAATCCCCATGGTAACCAAGATCCATCCGAGAATGAGCCCATTATTGAGGGGTACAAGGTTGCACAAATAGTCCCCAGTAAGTCAATTGGTTTGGGCAGCAAATGGCAACAACATGTGACTCAGTTTTCAAGATTCTCCAAGCATGTGACCCTACAGTATGCCAAAAGGCTTCCTGAGAATAGAGTAGCTCTTGCCATGTCCTCTTATGTTTGTTCCCCCGCACAAGGACGAGTCTCTGGCTTTGCTCGATAAATGATGACGCCCTAGGGGCTATGTGACTCAAGAACGAGAGCTTTTTCTTCTTCATTAGACAGTTAATGATCCCTAGGGGCTATGCTCAAGAAAGATGTATGAGACTACCCTCAAAGTCTCTCAAGAGGAATGTCGAAAAGCCTTCATGTCATGTGTGCTCATGTCTGTTCCTCCAATCAAGGATATGTTTTTCTTGCTCCTCTTGCAATCAATGGTGGCACTCTAAGGACTACACTCGAGTTTGAAAGGCTCCCTCAGCAAGAAGTAATTCGCGTCACCTCCCAACAATGGCCCTAGCAAAGTCATATGCAACATTGGAAGCTTCCTCAATTAGTTTGGCACTGAAGGTCTTAAGGGGCTTCACAATCTACTATCTTTTGGGCTACGGCATTACAGTAATCCGAGCAAAGGGCAATATTGGGGCTTCGCAATTGGCAATCTTTTTGGGAATTATACCTGAGCAATTCAATGTGGGGAATAGTCTTCATGGAACCAAACAAGCTTCAAGGGTCTCTTGGTACTTCACGTCAAAGGTTTTTTGGTTTGAAAGGAGGGCTCCAATGTTATGAATGAATTTGATGATTCTTATGTTGTGACTTACGACGAGGTTATGAAGAAAGTCTTAGAGAAAAGGAAAAAGATTCAATATGCTAAACTCTATCAAAACAGGGTTATAGCGGGAAATGCCTTGGCCAATCCCATTGTTTCTGCAATTCAGCACCCCCTTCTCCAAGATTAAAAGCAAAAAGTGTGGCTCTTGCGCCTCAAGCACTAGTTGCATCCGAAGATCCGTCATTAGTTCCACATAAGAAGACTCAAGCAAACATACCCATTTGGGACCTTATCACGCCAAGACCTTATCATCCACAATCTCTCTTAAGACATTTTTCGAAGACCTTGCTACACGTAGGCCTTCCACCACTTGGGTACCAACAACAAAAAGGGCCATTCATCTCCAAGCAAGAGAAAGGAGGAGATCACTATCAAGAGTTCTACCAAACGGTGCAATGCCAAGCCTATTCAAAGATAATTTGGGGCTTTACATCGAAAGGTCTTCACATTCCACCATCTTGAAGCTCGCAAACAACAAGTACATGACAGTTGGGGCTTGGCAACCTCTCGAAGCTTGGTATCAATAATCTTCTCTTGGGGCTTGCTCACATCAACAACAAAAGACGATTCATTTGAATGGGTCAAGAGCTGATTTATCTTGGAGCTTCACGAGTAACTCAGAGTTTGGCATCAAAGGCGTTCTAGGGGCTTTACAATTAGCAACCCCTTATCTCGGCATTGAAATTCTTTGAAGCCCCATAATAGACAAATCTCTTGGGTCTAGACATCCATCTTCGTTGGGCACAACAGCGACAACAGAATTCAAGAGAGGCGATCCGGACTTCGACCGAACATGATTTGATCTTGGGTTGAATTTACAAACACACAATGGTTAAAATGGTTCACCCACGAACTAAAAAAAATCTTTTTCTCACATGTGTACATATTCTTTTCCTCCTAATCTTAAAAAAAAAAAAATCGACTAAAAGATTTTTATTTTTATTTTTCTTACTTGCGTGAAAGTATTTGCTCCTATCTCTTCCCCAGCGTTCTCCATCATCCTTGAACTACGCTGGTCTGATTCCCTTCAAGGGATACGTAGGCAGCCTTTGGCACGACCAACCCATCATTCAGAATGTCATCTCACCAACATTCCATCGAAAGCAAGAGCAGTTCATCATCTTCATCAAAGCCACAACATCTCCATCCCGAATCAAGCGGCCATGGTAAGTGAAGGTATGAACATCATTCATTAATACTTTCTTCAAAAATCACATAGCACACAAAAGCCATTTCGCTATTCTCGAAAAATCTCTCTCAAGCAATCACTGATTCCCAAATCACATCACACCACAATCACAATTTTTTCTCAATTTCTATTTCACATCTCACACAAGCACATATATCTGTAAAAGCATACATATAACAGGTAAGCATTTGACAAATGGATTCACAAACGAATTCAGCAATGGTTTCATGAACGGACTCAACCATCGGATTCACAAACGGATTCGACCAATGGATTCACAAACGGATTCAGCAAAGGGTTCACAAACGGACTCAGCCATCGGATTCACAAATGGATTTGACCAATGGATTCACAAACGGATTCAGCAAAGGGTTCACAAAATGACTCAGCCATCGTATTCACAAACGGATTCGACAAGATGGACTCACAAACAGGTTCAGCAAAGGGTTCACCAACGGACTCAGCCATCGCATTCACAAACGGATTCGACCAAAGGACTCACAAACGGATTCAGGAAATGGATTCACTAACGGATTCAGCCAACGGGTTTCACAAATGGACTCGTCCATCAGATTCACAAAAGGATTCGACCAAGGGGCTCACAAACGGGTTCAGCAAATGGATTCACTAACGGATTCAGCAACAGGTTCACAAACGGACTCGTCAATCAGATTCATAAAACGGATTCGACCAACAGACTCACAAACGGGTTCAGCAAATGGATTCACTAACGGATTCAGGCAACGGGTTCACAAACGGACTCGTCCATCAGATTCACGAACGGATTCGTCCAAGGGACTCACAAACAGGTTCAGCAAATGGATTCACTAACGGATTCAAGCAACGGGTTCACTAACAGATTCGTCAACAAGGGTTCACTAACAGACTCATTCAATGGATTCACCAACGGATTCATCAAACGGATTCACTAACGGATTCGTCAACAAGGGTTCACTAACGGACTAATTCCATGGATTCACTAACGGATTCATCAAGCGGATTCACTAACGGACTCATTCAATGGATTCACCAACAGATTCATCAAACGGATTCACTAACGGATTCGTCAACAAGGGTTCACTAACGGACTCATTCAATGGATTCACCAACGGATTCATCAAGCGGATTCACCAACGGATTCATCAACAAGGGTTCACTAACGGACTCATTCAATGGATTCACCAACGGATTCATCAAGCGGATTCACTAACGGATTCGTCAACAAGGTTCACTAACGGACTCATCCAATGGATTCACTAACGGGTTCATCAAGTGGATTCACTAACGGGTTCATCAAGCGGATTCACTAACGGGTTCAGCTGGCAGATTTACAAACGGATCATGCCACCTCATCAATCAATAAAAGTCGCTCACATAGGGAGCGCACCTCTATCTTTCGCAATTTCAAATTCCTGCTTTCAGTCTTTGCTTCCATTTCTTTTCTTTCTTCTTTGTCGATATCCTTGGCGGTTGTCTTTCTTTCATCGACACGTTTTGCTTTGCAATCCATGTCGCCGAGGGGCTCTGTAGACACCCCGCCTTGGACCTCTCTCCCCGATTGCATACATAGTATTTTTATTTAACTTATTTTCGTTGATTTCTATTACTTCAGTTAAGCTCCTAACTGAGTCTGTTAGTTTTGAGGCTAAACTGCATAACAGAGTTAACTTTTAGGGTCATTCTGTCATTCTATCCTTTTCTGCCGCGGGCGCCTCTGACACTGTCAACGGGCCGCACGCGCGTCTCACCCCCAAAGCGGGACTCGCGCGCTTCCCATTTTGGTAGTTACGGACTACAGCCTTTTCCCTCCATTTTTTTTTTATCAAAAACACCTCTTTTCATCACATGTTTTATTCTAGCTTTAAATCCTTTTTATTTGTAACCTCCCAATCCCATATTCTTAGCATCCTCTTAAAAATAAACATTTTCTTTTATTTATTATTTTATATATCTTATTTTTGATTGGTCAATTCCATTTCACATGGATTGATCATATTTTCCCTCCAACCTTTCCCTCCTAATTTAACCTATATAAACCCCCTCCTTCTACCTTAGAAAGGGACTTGAATTTTCTTCACAACTACATTATACACAAATTCTCCCAACAAGAGTTTTAGCAACAAAACTCTACACAAATTTCTACACAACAATTTCTTTACAACAACTCCATCTCCAAGTTCAAGTTTGAAGTTCTTCCTTTCTAAAGGTACTTTATTCTTCTTCTTTTCTTTTACTTGTCTTAGTCAATGTATGCAATCCCCATCAGATTTCCTAGTTTATGGATAATTATTATTATTGGAAAGTTTGGGTCGTTACACTCACCCTCTCAACTTTCTCACCCTTAGGCTCGAGACGCCAAATACTTCTCACCCTCTCAACTTTCACACCCCTAGGCTCGAGACACCGAATAGTTCTCACCCTCTTAACTCTATCACCCCTTAGGCTCAAGACGCCGAATAGTTCTCACCCCCCTTCAGAACTACACCCCGACTTGATTCCCACAAGGGATACGTAGGCAGCTCGAATGCAAGAGCTCAGTCACCAGTCTTCTCAAATCAAATCATGTTTCAATCCCCAGCATCGAGAATTTGAATTCTTAATGCACCCCCCCAGCATTTCCATCCGAACTACGATTGGTCTGATTCTCGCAAGAGACGCTTAGGAAACTTGGGAGGCCAGGTTCGACCATACCTTGTGTTTGGTTGCTTGCTTGAGTAGAACTACGGAGGCTTGATTCCCGCAAAGGGATACATAGGAAGCCCTACTTTGGGCCCAGCCATTAAACCCTATACGAGATCGGTTGTCTATATTGGATCGTCGAATCCCCTTTACTTTACAAGTGAATTCGACGAGGGGCTCTGTAGACACCCTGATCTCGCATCCCTTAAACCAAACCCTGAACCGGTCTAAACGCGATAATCGACCTAAAACTCTAGATAGGGCGGTTTAGGACTACCGACCGTCTTATCGGTGCATTGGATGAAGAAACCGATTCCGAATTCATGATCAGGACTCAAAACCGAGCAAATAGACGTATTCTCCAAAAATCGAGCGTCGGGACCCCGCAGCGGGCCCCGCACCCTTAGAAAGCCTTTTACCGGACATCCTTTTCATTTAAAATTATGTTATGTTATTTCTTGCTTATGAAAATATTTCAGATATACCGGCATGATCAGAAAATTATAACGAGCAACTTTCGTTTTTGGAGGCACGGACAACCGGATTACCGTTACGCGCACTCCGGAGCAGTTTGGGTCACTACGGAACGAGAAGATGGAGCCGTAAATAATAAAAACACACCTTGCATGATCACCAAGACGTGGCTGCATGCTGCACCTTCAATGGGATGAGTCAAAAATAGAAGATGACACGTGGCAGCAAGAAATGACTCAGCATTTTACCAAGCAACCGTACGGCTCTGGATGAGCTGTACGGTTGCTTTTCCAGATTCTCCATCAACTTTCTTCCTTCTTAGGTTTGCTCATGTTGGTGATGTTTTCATCCACTACCACCATTATGGCGAAGCAAGAGACTGATGACACTCCACTACCCTCCTCTAAAGGGCATTTTGGTCACAAAAGTTTGATCCTAACACCCCCATATACCCATTCTAGTGATCAAGAAGAGGGAGGTACAACACACTTACTTTCTCTCTACATTTGCTCTCTTTGATCTCTCTCTCTCCAACAAACCAACACCACCACAACACCACCACTCTACCACCACTCCTCCACCACTAAAACACCTCCCAAACACTACATCTACATCATCTAAACCCTTCAAACATTCATACAAACTCAACCTTCAACTCAAATCAAGCATACCTTCAAACCATCTTCAAACCTCCAAACTCAAATCAAGAAAGTCTTCCCTTGGTAAGACAAAGGAAGCACACCCCCTCCATCTTAACTAGGTAATTTTCATTGTAACCCTTTAAGCCTTAAAAATGTAAGTGATTTGGTGGTTTATGTAAGGGGTCTAGCCACAAGTTGGCTAGACTCCCATATTTCTCATATATTCCATGTAAAGAATTTGTTATGTGACTTTGTAAGTGGTGATTTTAATGTTCAAATCAGAAGTTTATCATGCTTAAATAAGTTTATGATCATCATGTGTTCATCCTTTGGCCAAGATTGAGTCTTTCATGCATAAATTCTCATCTTTTTCTCAAAAGCTACAAATCTGGCCACCTTTGCCATTTTTATGAACATGCATGCTAAAATTGACTTTTGATGGAAAATAACTCTTGTATAATGTTCTAAACATGTTAAATCATAATTAATTGAGTTTCATGGTTTGGTTTTGAGTTTTAGTCACGTTTTGGAACCTATTTTTGTGACTCATGCAAGCAGTCCTCATGTTCTGTTCAAACCAATGATTTTCATGCTTTAAAAACTCTTCTTTAAAATGGTTTCTGGACTTGGGTCAAAACATGAAAGTTTCTCCTTACATGTTGAAGTTCATTATCGTAAAATTTAATTCCTATATCCCATTTTAGACTATGCTTTCATGAATAATTTTGGGTTACAGATATACTGTCCTGATTATTTCTCTCTGTACCATGTTCTGTTCTTGTGCTTAAAACTCAGTTACAACATGGTCTTTGGACTAGAGTCAAAACATGAATTTTGTTATTAATAAACTCAGGAGGATTCATGTATTTTTGAAATATTTTTTGGATATAAATAAGTACCCCTTTTGTTCTTTTGTTTCAACCTTCAAAGCCCAGAATCTGCATTTCCAGTTTCTGACATCAAAATGTCAGAAACCTTTTGAGGCATCTAAACTCATTTTCTGAATTCAAAACTTTGGGTAAATAATGTATGGAATGTGGGATTCAACTTTCATTATTTGAGTTTTTCCAAATTCGTGAGCTAACATAGGTAAATTTGGTGATGAATGTGTAAAGTTTTCTATGTTATTGTGCTGGGCTTTTTCTTTTGAATAACTTTCTTGCTAATGCTTGAGTCTAAAATTAATCCAAAAAATCCAAAAAATCCAAAAAAATTCACAAAGGTTCCTTAACATTCTGGGAGCAAATCCCATCTTTTAGTTATGGATTTGGATAATTCTAGCACAGGTACCTTGGCTCGAGAACGGACAACGACAACAAGCTCAGCGACCATTATTTGCGCGGACATTTATTTGATACGGGATTTGTCTACCGTCTTTTATAATTTGTATATAAATCCCTGAATGTACATAATCCCCTCCCCCATTGTATGTTTCCTTTTCTAAATGTGTTAAAATCATTTTCAAAAACCAATCGGGAAATCCACCCAAACCGATTCCCGGTTGCGATTTAAATGAATATGCCTAGATTAGGAGACTCCCTTATACAAATTTTCTCAAAGTTAGGCATAACAGGGCATTTCAAAAAATCATAAAATGAACCATAGCCGGAAGCATGCTAGAGACCGAAAGGGAGAGCAGAGTACCTAACACCTTCTCTTCTCGTAACATAGCCCCCGAACCCACTTCAAAATTCAAAATAAAGGTTTTATCTCTATTTTCCCAAAATAAAGTGAGGTGGCGACTCTATTTTCAAAACCAAAGTAGGGAAACCATTATGAGAATTCGAGCGCGGGCTCTCACAGTACTGATGGGAAATACTTTGGCATTAAGCAAATGTTCTATGGAAAGAAAAAACATATCTTTCAAGAAATCATAACCAAAGTACATTCCAAACTCCCAGGGTGGCAAGGAAAATTTCTTTCCCTTGCAGGTCGAGCTATTTTGATCAAACATGTCATTGCCACTATTCCTAGATATACTATGTTCGTCTTCAAATTCCCCATTTACTTCATCAAAGAACTCCACCGTATATTCAACCGTTTTCTTTGGTTTGGTCTTGAAATATCCTCTGGGATACACTGGATGTCGTGGAACAAACTATGTCTCCCCAAAAATCTGGGAGGTCTAGGAATAAGACACATGGGAGCTGGCTAAGACTGCTTAGAGAATCTTTACCCAGCCGAACTCACTAGTCAGCTCCACCCTCAAAGCCAAATATTTTCCTAGAAAGAAATTCCTAGCCTCGAGTATCTCCAACAAAACCTCTTGGTGCTGGAGAAGCATTTCCTGGGGAAAAGACCTTTTATTTTCCCATTTAATTTGGTCTGTCTGAAATGGAAAGAAGATTCAGGCCTTCTCAGACTCTTGGATCCCCATAAACCTCCTATACCGCCCCCCCCCCCAAATAACCTTGTGAGTAGTCTTCTAATATCTTGTCTCTGATCTTATCCAACCTGTGACAAAATTATGGCGAACCCATTTGGTTAAATCACTATTCCCACTTCACATCACTGATTTTATCCTCTCCATCCACATTCCTAGAACTGGGGAAGATAAAATCATCTGGAACCTCTCAAAAATGGTACATACACAGTCAAAACTGATTACTTTGTTGCCTTGTCGAAGCACAAAGACACTGAGCAACTCATCCTGAACTGTTCAAATACCAATTTTTCAAAAGCATGGAAAACTCTCTGGAATCTTCCCTTAGAGCTGAAAATCAAATTCTTTGCCTGGAGAGCGTTCTCTCATATCCTCCCCCACTCAAAAATCTCTAGCCTATAGTAAATGTACCAATCTATCAGTATGCAACCGATGTGGATCCTTCGAAGAAAATGAAATTCACCTTTTTCTCTCTTGCCATCTAGCACAAATTACCTGGAACCTTTCACAAATAAAAATTCCTTCTTCCCCAACTCTTGTTTCCAATCAATCCTTAGGGGCCGTTTGGTTCGTGGCAAAGTGAAGGAATGGAATGCCCAATTCCGTTTGACCAATTCCATTGGCATGTTTGGTTTATTTATTTTTTTAATTTTCATTCCAATGGAATGCCCAATTCCATTCCATAAAGGAATTTATCGGGAGAATGGGGATTTGTATCCCTGCACTTAGGGTTTACATGCAGATATGCCCTTAGACCAGTTTATTGACAATTATGCCCCTATACTCAACTTTTGGACCCGCAAATACGACTTTCGTTATATTTTCGTTCAATATTTAACGGAATTGTTAACTAGGCATCCAGAAATTTATAGCATTTTAAAGGATAAATATAAAGTCACAAAATTTGACTTACAAAATGATGTGTCAAGATTTTATTAGTGTTTTTAATCAGAAATTTATTGCATTTTAACTGAATTATTAATTTATTTCACTTTATTTAGTAATGGCACACCATCATCACTTGATACGTAAAAGTATTAGTACGCCCTTTCTGCTTCCACTAACACGGTGTACTACATATTTAAATATAATGGGTTTTATAACATAAATTTCTCCATACTCTTGTCGTGAGACAATTATACTATTTTTTATCACAATAATATCAACTTATTCTATTTAATTTCTCACAGATAATTGCTTTTTTTTACATTTAATATAAGTGAATTTTAACTAATTGGTGATTTATTTTAATAAAATTTTAATAAATGTAATTAAGATATCACAAATTCTTAGTTTATTACAAAAAATATTACCAAAAATAATTTTAATTTATTAGTATAATTTTTTTTATTAAAATCTTCAAATTTCAATTGAGTTTAAATTAATTTTTTGAAGCATAAAATATACCAATAAAAAATATTAATAAATTAATTTCATGTTCTTTTGATTTGTTGAATTTGAAACTAACAGAATAGAATTAATTACGTAAACTTATTTTATATTACCAATTTTAAATTCACAACCATGATGGATTAACTGAAATTTATACATCTAGAAATTAAGTGCGTTCTATCTTTTATTGGTGCTTTTAAAGAGAAAAGGGACCTAATTTGTTACATATTAGTTTGGTAGAAGCAGAAAGATGAATGGAAGAATAGATACCAACACTTAGGTGAAACGAGACCACTTAACACAAGGTGAGGTCGTTCCTTTATTCAACCAAACGACTTCGTTTTGTTAAATGGTCCACGTGTATAAGTAATTTTGCCAATTAGGATGCCCAGTTAATAATTCCGTTAAATTTTGAACGAAAATATAACAAAGGTCATATTTGCGGGTCCAAAAGTTGAGTATAGGGGCATAATTGCCAATAAACTGGTCTAAGGGCATATCTGCATGTAAACCCAAAGTACAGGGGTACAAATCCCCATTCTCCCGGAATTTATCATTCCATCCAAAAATGGGAGGAATGTTCAATTTCATTCCATTGGCGGAATTGAAGAAATTCGGAATACCTATAATAATAATAATAATAATAATAATAATAATAATAATAATAATAATAATAATAAAAAATAATAATAATAATAAATAATAATAAATAATATTAATAAATAATAATAATAAATAATCATAATAATAAATAATAATAAATAATAGTAATAATAATAAATAATAATAATAATAAATAATAATAATAAATAATAATAATAATAATAGTTAAAAAATAAATAATATGAAATAATAATAATAATAATAAATAGTAATAATAAATAATAATAATAATAGTAATAAAAATAAATAAATAATAATAATAATAATAATAATAGGAAATAATAATAAATAATAATAATAATAGTAATAATAATAGTAATAATAATAATAATAATAATTATAATAATAATAATAGTAACAATAATAAATAATTATAATAATAATCTTATTATTTATTATTATTATTATTATTATTATTGTTTATTATTATTATTATTACTATTATTATTTATTATTATTATTATTTATTATTATTTTTTATTATTTCTTCTTATTATTATTTATTATTATTATTTATTATTATTATTTATTATTATTATTATTCCATTCCAACAGTTTTATCTTGAAACCAAACATGAATTACCAAGGAATTGAATGGCAATTCAATTCCATTCCGTGCCAACCAAACACCAGGTTTGACCAATTTTTTTCCTTTCCAATTCCTTCAGGAATCCAGTTCCATTGACTGCCATTCCTTTAATAAAATTCCTCCGAACCAAACGACCCCTTACTTTCTTGGTTTTCTTCTTGGATCTTAAACCAACCCGCTAAAGATGACATATGTTTTGCTATTCTAGTTTTTTGGGAAATTTGGAAAAATCGAAACGATATTGTGTTTAATTTTGCAAACCCTTCTATAGACAACATGTTGGTGTATATGCCCTAGGCATGTTATTGGCACGTTGTTTGACAATGTTTGTTATCACTTTTTCATTTATATAAAGAGATGTTTTAGATTATTATTTGTTGTTACATGTTTTGTTATAATAATCTCTGTCCCTAGTACTTATGAAGAATAATATAAGTTTAATTCGATGATCATGTGTATAGGATACAAGTTAAACTTATGGGTGTGTGTTGGTGAACACATACTGGACATGACCCAACTATGAGGTTTATGTCATGGTCATGATGTCATAATTAAACCTCTAAAATAGTTATACCATTGAATCCTTAGACCTGAGATTATTACGGTCGTCCACATAGTGGAGATCATATTTGACATATTCAAACGTTACTCTTAACCAAGTAATTATAAAGGATATGATTGGCATGATCAAAGCTATGTAGGGAAGTGTAATAAGTCAAGATGGAATTTGTCCCTCTTCGTGAGAGGCGTCAAGCTTGGGCCCCTCGATGAATATTATTGATGAAATGCATGGCCATGCTCAAATGGATTGATACGATCAATGTCATTTGTATTATCAACTATTTGGAATCGAGAAAAGTATTGGGCATTGTAAGTTGACTTGACTATTGACCATGGCTTATGCTCAATGACATCGTGAACAAAGGGATTGTGATATTATCTATAATAGGATTCACGAACTTTGACAAGTTATATTAATTGGGTAGTTATGATGGCTTGCTAGAGTCCGCTCATGATTTATGTTACTAAATGGTTTTGATCACATTGCCAACTTAATATAATCCTATGGGTCACACACAAAAGAACGAATTCGAAAAAGGGCTAATTTGGGGAACCTTCAGGAGGTTCAGCCGCACCCCCCAAAGGACTCAGCCGAATCTTTGGCATCCGGGGGAGGGTTCGACCGAACCGAGTATAAGACTCGGCCGAACCTTCTGGTTTCGGGTCCAAGTCTTTTTTTACTCCGAGTTTTGACGGGAATTATACTTTGGAACCTAAACTAGTTGGATTTTAAAAGTATAAATACCCCTCTCAAAACCCTAGGTCATAAGTGATTATTGTAATCAAAATCAATATCCTCCAAGAGAGAAAAACTAGTCTTCTTCTTCCTCAAGAACAAGAACCCTAGTTTTCATATAGCCACTTTGGATCTAGCAATCCGGATCAAGAAGTGTTCTTGATATTCGTTCGTGTGTGGATACACATAGAGGGCGTTGATCTCAACTCCTTCAAGCTCGTGGTTCATCAATTCAAGGCGTGTTCCTACGATCGTGATTCAAGAGCGCGAAGAACAAAGATTCAAGATCCGAAAATTTTAAAGCATCATCACGGTTAGTATTTTAAATTCTTCTCCGTATTAATTTAATCATATTGAACGGATCTAGGTTTTTAGGTTTATTCCGCTGCGCATTATAGTGCAAAACCCTACACAACATACTAACCCTAGCCTCCATAAACCTTCAAAAATAAGAAACAGTAAACCCATAAAAACCTCAACCCCGTAATACTAAAACCCTCTCCCCATCTCTGGAACAAACCCGAGCCTTGATTCATTGAATGGAAGGACTCTTGAGGAATATCTAAAAAACTCAAACATTGGTACTTCACAAATTCTGATCGCTGATGGATCATGGAAGAAGAATACAAGATGGGCCGGTCTAGGATGGGAACTCTGGGATCCAATAAACGGACGTCTAGCATCTGGTAGCATTTCAAGAAAGACTGCCACCCCCCTTCAGACCGAAATCCTTGCCATATGGAAACGCCTAGAATGGGCAGTCCACAACAACTACACCGACATTCGACACAAGCCCGAGACTACATCAAACATCCAACAAACCGGGACATCAACCTTGAAGCTATCATTTCATAAATCACTCGTTTGTTGAACAATTGTAATTGGGTTTAGTATTTAAAGTACGACAGTTGTTAAATTTGCGCATATAAATGCTAATTATGCTAGAAATTTGTACCAATACTTTATCGGCCTTGAGCCGACTTTCTTAATAAAATAAGTAGGTAATTTTGTCAAAAAAAAACTTTTTCCTATCTATTTCATTATAGCTTTCATCTTTTGAAAAATTTGATAAAAAAGAACTTAGGATTATATTGGATGATAAATAGAAAAATAAATAACATTAGTATAGACTTATAAAGTTTAGTGAGTAAGAGTTTTAATTTCATTAATGGATTTATGGTTTTAAGTTTGGTTACATATACTTGTGAAAATTTTAAAATCACACTTGTGTATACATCACAAAAACATTCATTTCTATTCTTTTCAAAGATTTACATTCTTGTTATGCACTTCCCGAATCACAAAACCTTCACTTAAAACGGCCTTTCCATTTCCACTTTCAAGGCTAATTAAATAATTATAAACTTCTTGTAAATTATCCACTCAAATTTCAAAATGAACAAATCATTATAGAGTGTGACAATTTAAAACAAGGAACTCAATTGCCACGTTTAATTAATATAATCTCTAGCATTTTCCACTATCATCCTCCACCATTCATGGTGCATAACAACTTATGAATATCTTTGTTAAGGAATAAAAATCATAGTTTAGTAATGTATTTCCAAGCATGAAATTTCTTCACAAAGCACTCTAAAAAGAGTGAATTTATTTTTCAAATCCATACTTGTGATCCACAAAATTCATTTGGTTATCTCAATATGCTTTCACTTAATAGAATTTATTCGTGCTATATTACACATTTTTCTATCTACTCTCCAATATCATCTTAGATTCTTTTTCGCAAATTTGCTGGGACAAAAAAATTAGATAGAAAGCATTTTACGAAGGCAGTACTTTACATAACGCTATTCCGAGGGAGCATTGATGACCTTTCTTGTTCTTATTTTTCTTGTGTCATTTACACTCCTTTTACTCCATTTTTAAATTATAACTTGCTCGAGGACAAGCAAGAATTAAGTTTGGGGGAGTTGATAAATGACTATTTTATAGTCATTTAAGGTCCAAAAATATTGTCATTTTACTTTATTTTAGCTTAATTTATTTCATTTTTATTTCATTATACGGATATAATGCACTTGGTGGCGTGTTTTCGTGAAATGAACAGGTTTTAGGTGATTATTGCACTAAAAAGGGCATTGGACATGATATGGAAGGAGTGAGGAACAAATGAGAACAAGAGGAAATACTTTGGCACAAGAGAATTGAAGAATTGGAGCAGCCCAGACAAGATTCGGCCGAACCCTAGACAACACTTGGCCGAATCTCATGCCAAGAAAGGAAAATGCATTTTTATACCAAGTATTCGGCCGAACCTCTATAAGGACTCGGCCGAACCTATTGAAGAATTCGTCCGAACCATACCTTATCTGAAATGTTGTCTTCCAAAAGGCACCTTTTGATGAAGATCCGGGAATAGGTGCAACTTTTCAACTCAAGGCCTATTTAAGAAGACATTTTCAGGCTTTTTGACATCTAGATTTTATTGTAACATACTCTAGTATAATTTACATTCCAAAAACATCATTAAATCCTAATAATCATCCATTGTTCTTAGTATTCTTGTGCCTTAACGATTGAAGTAATACAAGTTCTTGAAGGCTTATTTTCAGCCCATGTTTCTCTCACCATTGCAAGACTAAGTTTCTTCCTTCCCTAATCTTGACATTTCTATGCTTATATCTTATTTATTGGTTGGTATTATAGAAATGGCTAGTGAGTAATCCCCCAAGTTTTTGGGGTTGGAAACTCAACATAATGTATTCATCATCTTAATTCATGCTATCTTTTTCAACTTCATCTTAAAACAATTTCTTCATATTGTATCTAACGCCTATGACTATGATGACGTCCATGTTTCGTATGAATTCTAGTTAGTCGAGAGAAGGACTTAGCCGTGAATTTCGACTAGCGGAACCATATGAAGTAAACTGGGTTTCTATTAATCACGAGAGTAGATTAATGGCCTAGGGATGTCCCTTGAATGGAAAGTACGTGGATTTTATAAACATAATGGATCTTTACTAATGAACGGAACCATCGAGAGAAAGGTCGTGTTAGTATTTAAATACGTGTTCTTTAAGCCTTGATCGTGAGAAGTTGGCACAACCTAGCGTACCATCCTTGATTTTAAAATGAAACTTAAATCTAAAAGAGCATGAGTATTTAATGATGCATGTTGTTCGAGTCCCAATCCCAGGAATTCCTTTAACATAAGAGTTTTAACCCATAAATTAGAGTAGTTTGCAATTCATTCTTGGTAAACAACAAAACAATTATATACCCCCAATCATTCCATTATTTTCTATTTTTACATAAAAGCAAATATTTTCCTAAACTAACTTTGTCTCCGTGGGATCGACCCGTACTTGCACATTTCTATACTATAACAACACCGTGCACTTGCGGTTTATAAACTAAGCCCTCATTTTTTGTATAACACCATCTCGGATGTGGGTGCCAAGGTTTCTGATGGACAAAACCACGAAGGACTTTAGGTTATTAAACCTCGAAGTAACATTATAATCATATTTGAAAAGAATGCTTCATTATTGGATTGACCTTTTTATTAAGGAAAATTTGATCTCCATTTTTTTTTTTGAAAAGCTCATTTGAGTGAAAGACGCATACATTTTTCTAAAATCTTTTGTTTTGAAATAAGGATTGACCGGGCCGAAGTTTCCTATGTTCCCCTTACCACGAGGGAGTGAGTCCCACGTGATGAGAGGCTCAGGTCATCGTAGTTAGAATCAATTTGTAACTTTAAGAGGGAAAGACCTATATAATTTTGAAATGTTGAAGACGGAAAATGATCTTAAAAGGAAAAAGGGGAGGGGACCGAGATTGTTCAACACAAAATAAATGGGGATAGGAAGCCCCTAGGCTTGCTTTGAGCAATACTGGAGTGACACGGGACGGGACCTTATAGGTCCGGGAGACTAGGTGGGACTTATAATGGTCCAAGCACGGGGACGGACGAGATAATCCAAAAATGGTCACCATATGGCGGTGCAAGTCGGGGAGGTCAAGGTTTGATCAAACTTAACTGACATCTTAGAGGTGACTAGACCCTACCAGTTTTAACTTGACATCTTAGAGGTGACTAGACCCTACCTACGGACTTTAACTGACAAATAGTGAAATGTCACCAAAATCGCAAAACCGACAATTTAACTAGGAGGAAAAGGTCACGAGAAAAAGAGAGAGGGGAGAGGCTCACGGCACGCAGTTTTTTTTTTTTAAAAAATGTATTTTGTATTCTTAAAATTTCTTTGAAGTAAAGATATATACAAGTTTTTCAATTTTGAAAAGAAAATGTATGAATAAAGGGATTTGCAAGCCCCGTCGTTTTTATAAATGAAACTGGTTTTTCGCGGAAAAACAAAGAGTATTTCTGCATGGACTTTTGAAATTTTCAAACCTTCTCTTTTCAATTTTCCGCTAAATGGAAAATGGGAAACAGTTTTGTTTTAAACTTTCCTTTAGAGGAAAAAGATGAGAAACATTTTTTTGACTTTCCGTTAGAGGAAAAAGATAGGAAACATTTCTTTTGATTTTCTTTTGGAGAGAAAAGTGGGAATTCTTTTTTTATTATTTTCCGCTAGAGGAAAAATGGGATTTTTTTTTTAATTTTCTTTTTGGAGAGAAAATGGGAAATTAACGATAGAGAGAACATTACTTCATTTTTTATTTTTCTTTCTTTGAGAGAAAATGATTTCAAATTTTCCTTTCGAGAAACATGATTTGTTTTGAATTTTCTTTTGAGAAAAGAATGACTTTTTTTTATGACGGATAGCAAAACAATATGCTACATAATAATGCAATGTGCAAAAGACAAGACGGATCAAATTCGTGCAAGCGCAATTAGTTATCTGTTCAAGTTTACTTAAAATATATCTTGATTAATCCTAAATGGTTGGAAAAGATTTCTCTTCTTTTTCGCAACTATTCTAGGTCCTACGTGGCAAGCGGCTTCCACAGATCGAGAGGGAAACGAGCCTAAGGTCTAGTGCGTCACATGAATTTTGATGCATAAGCGATGCAAATTATAGTCAAAGTCAATGTGAAAGGTCAAGATTGGGTCAAACGTGACCTATCACTAACTTTCTTTCGCAAGGGGTGTTGGACCTTAGCATGGGCTCGAGAATAATGAGCATGTGGCACGGTGTCATATTAACCAAAATACATGACTTGTTAAGCATGGTCAAAGTCAACGCGAAAGTCAAGATCGGGTTAATTTGACTTGCTTTCGCAAGGGATCTTGGACTTAAGCATTAATTCAAGGATGATTAACTTATGATATGTATTGGGGGTCATAGGACACAGCTAGACCAAAAACCAACCAAGTCATGGTAAAAAAGTGTCACGGACAAGTATGGTTGACTTGGGCTAGGATGGGAGGGTGGAATGGACCCGTGCGCACGAGAAGGGCATATGAACTCCAATCAAGTTGCATCTTGATCCATCCCGGGTTTAGGGTTGTGCAAAGTGTGCATGGTCATGTGCGAGTAGTGTGGGGCATCTAAATTTCTTTTTTGAGTAAAATAGAATTTTACAAATGTCTTAAAATATGCACAAGATATTTACAGAAAAGAAGATTATCAATCAAATAGTGCTTTTAAAAGAAACGGAACAAATTAGTCAAATAATCAATCATGGGCAAAAGTAGCCGTACGGCTAAGAAGGAACTGTAAATTCACTTTTCAAAAATTTGAACATTTTCTCTTCTTCCTAGGCTACCTAGCCTTAGTCAATGGTCAACCTGTAATGGGTATATGCCAAAACAACCAAGAAACATGCATTTTCATCAAATTCACAAACACACAAAAAGACAACAAAGGGGGGTGTTGGTCCCTAAAGGGCAACAAGGGTGTGAAAAATGATAGAGGGGGGGGGGTGAATAGCGTTTTTAAATGCTTTTCAAACCCTTTTGCAAATCGATGGCAGATGCGCACAACTCTTATTTTGGCTAAGTATAGCGCGCAGTAAGAGTGTGAAATGCACAACGGAAATTTAAAGCAGCTCTGCGCAGGGTATACTGCGCAGAGAGAAAAACGCACGCGCTAAGAATGAGGCTAAAGAGTGGCGCAAAAAGGATTTGTTGGGTATGCCCACATATATCTCAGTTTTAATGTAATAGGATTTATTAGATTTGATTGATCCATCACCTAAGTTTTATTTCATGGACTTTAGACCCACATGTAAGAAGTATTTATACTTCATTTTTTTTAGGTTGTCCATTGTTTAGAAATAGGGCAAGAAGATCAAGATTCAAGAAAATCACATTTTGAGTTGAGCCATGCGCCTATGCGCCATGCGCCTTATAGCGCGCGCATATAAGCATTCTTCTAAGAAATGCTATGCGCCTCACTTTGATCATACGCGCCATGCGCCCCATATGCCTTAGCGCGCGCAGTCTCTATGCGCCTCTTGGCTCAACGCGCCTCAAAGTGTTTATTCAACACTCAGTGATTTATTAAAGACTCAAAGACTTGAAGAGAATTCAAATTACGCCAATGATCCAACGGTGGTTAAAAGATGCATATGCGCCTAATCTATTGACACGTGTCCACAACGGTCACATTTATGTTGAGTGTCAAAATGGCCATAATATATGCATGCTCCAATCAACGAGCGACAGCTCATCTTATCCACAAGGATTTCCAACGGCTAGTTTTTTTGAAGTTCACTATAAATACCCCATAACTTCAACTTTTTGAAGTTACTGAGTTTTGCTAAGAATTTCAAGAATTTCTCTCTCAAAGCATTTGTTGAAGATTTGAAGATTGCCTTCGTTTTTCCAGAATTTCTCAAGAACATCTTCATACCTTCATCCTTAGCCCAGATCTTCAAGCTATAACACTTTAGTTTCATTGTGCTCTAAATCATAAAGATCTAAAGAGCCTTGATACTAAAATCACACACGCACCTCTTTAAGTTTGATCACTTAGATCCATCTTTTAGAGATACACCGGTTATTGTTTTAGATTTGTTCATTCATAGAATATTAGATCTTGAGTTAGTGTAGAAGCTCAAAAGTTGTAATTTGTAACACTCACTCATTATATAAGATCTCCATTAGAAATCCAAGACTAACCATCTTGGTAGAGGACGTAGATCTTTCATTGATCGAACCTCTCCAAATAGCTTGTGTTATTATCTTGTCATTTACTTTCAAGTTATTATTTTCACTCACTATTCGCTTGTTTACTCATTATAGATTGATTGAACTGAATTGTGTTGTGTTGTTATTTCATTTGCCTTAGTTCCTTATTTCAACCACTTTGAGCCAAAATACTTAAAGCGTGTTTGCGCCCCTTTATCACACTTTGCGCCTATTTTCATTACTAAATTCCGTTGTGCATTTCACTAACTCACTTAGGCGCATTTCATAACGCTTACTTGATAAAGTGCGCATTTGCAATTGAGTTTATCAAGGGTACGAAAAGAATTTTAAAACAGCTATTCACCCCCCCCCTCTAGCTATTTTTCATACCCTTGTTGCCCTTTGGGACCAACAAGTGGTATCAGAGAAAACACCTTTATAAAACATTTTCGTTTTTCAAGCTTAATAGCTTGGGTGCCGATTCTAAATGGCAAACTCAAAACCTATGGCAACTGCAAACTACACTCACGTTCCGGTCTTTGATGAAGATCATTTTGACGTGTGGAAATTCAGCATATTGACTCATCTCAACTCAATCGATGAAAGGCTCCATGACACCGTCGTTTATGGACCTTATATTCCGATGAAAGCGAATCCAAATTCACGCACAAATGCTGTTCAACCAACCGTCAAGAAACCAAGGGAAGAATGGACTGAGGAAGAAATTAGAAGAGTTGCAAATGATGGCAAAGCAAGAAACATTCTTCTAAGCACTCTAAGCACGGCTATGAAACAACAAGTCATGCATTGTGCTACTGCTAATGAGCTATGGGATGCTATTGAAGAGCATATTGAAGGAGACACTGTCACGACCCGAAATCTAGGCTCTATTTTATTAGTAATTAAATGATTTTTTATTTAATTATTTGCTTATTTATTTATTTAAATTATTATTTATTTAAATAATTATGTGTGCATTTTATGTGTGATAATATTTATGCCTAGCATTTTATTTGGGTCAATTATGCTAGTGTAGAAGTGTTGAGTCTTATTTGTTAGAGGAGAGTTTATTTAAAAAGGGTAGTATTGGGGGAGGGGCCTTAGTGTAACATTTCAAATAATTTCATCATCTTCTCCCTACTCCCTCCCTCACCCTACTCTTTCACCCTCACACTCCACCCCTCTCCCAGCACAAATTCCTCTCTCTCTTCCATAGCAAGGTAAGCTTTTTCTCTCTTCCTTCTCTCTTCATTTTGTCCATCTTCCTCTCTTAATATCTCATTTCTTAAAACTTGAAACATGTTTAGATCGTCGATAGGATCGTAGGAAGCCAAAAATAATTGAAATCCATCAACTTTGAGAAATCCGGGTAAGTTGCTTTTCCCCCTATTTTATGCTAGAAATGCTACTCCATGTTTATGTGATGTTATGAATGCTATTTATTGCATCTTGGGTTGATTTGGGAGTGGTTTGCATTTTGTTCATTTTTGTGAAATTTTGGTATTTGAATCACCCTTGAGTGAGGTCCCTAGGTGATGTTGTTGGAGTTCTTTTGGCTCAAAATGGTGTAGGTACCTTAGTTCCCATCTTGGTAGTGTTAGAAATGGTAAAGATTTGGTTTGTATTGGATTTGGGGTTGTTAATGGAGGATACCCAGAAATTTGGCCGGAATTTGCCTTTCCGGGCCAGGAGGCGCGCGCACCCTCCCTTAGGAGGCGCGCGCACCCTTAGGCCATCCTTGAATCAAGACCTTCTGTCCTTAAGAGGCGCACGCACCCTCCCTCAGGAGGCGCGCGCACCCCCTCCTTCTCTAAACTTGATCTCCCCTTCTGATCAAAGGAGGCGCGCGCACCCATTTTTATGAAGCGCGCGCACCCTCTTCTACCTTGGCGCAATTTTCCTTCTGATACCAGGAGGCGCGCGCATCCTCCCATAGGAGGCGCGCGCACCCTCTCCCCTGTTGTGAAATTTATTTCTCTTTTTGTCTAATCTTTCGAGGGCCATATCGTGTTCGTCCGAACTCCGTTTTAGGCGTATAAATTACCGTTTTAAAGCTCTCCTTAAGCTCTTCGATATGAGTAAGTAAATTTGGTAGAGTGCTCGAATTAATTGGATCCTTTGTGGTCAAATGTGATATGGGAATTATGTTATCATTGTTAAGATTGTTGGAACACTTTAATTGTGTGTTGTTGGTTCATTTCACTTTCTTGGTGACTTCTTGGTATGGTTCCCTACTTTGGAAACCTAAGTTGTTTAATTAAGCTAGTATTTATTACTTAGCATTTATTTGAAAGTCCAGCTGGTATTTGTGGTTGTGTCGGGCGATGTGAGATATTGTGATGGCACCGGCCAAGTCCATTATGGTGTCGACCATTGTTTTGCCCTTATTTTCCTCTTCCAGATCGGCCTTGGTTGAGACGTTTGGAGCATGACTTTGTGGCATGGCTCCCGCCCCTTGTGGCACATTACTTTGTTATTGGTTCCGGTACCGGGGTTTTCTCTTCAGCTTTCATGCCATTATGAAGATGATGATTTGTTGATTATTAAAGCTGCGCAGCGATCCTTTATTTGGATGTTCCGATTTGGAAAACCTTGGCTATATCCTTTGTTATGTGTTTATTTCCGCTGCTATCTGTTATGTGATAAATGCTATGTGCTATGTGATATTTATTATTGCTTATTGTATATTGCATCATAGCATGTCATGTAGTTGCATTAGTAACTTATTGAGATTTATCTCACCCCCTTTTCTTTTATCTTTGTTTTTCCTTAACCCCCCCCAAGTGCTAAGGATTAGTCTCGCTGATCACGAGAAAGAGGACGTCGAGTGTGGATATAGTCTTTTGGGGAAGGTTGTTATAGGTTGGTTTACATTATACAAATGTGTAACCTTTTTGGGGTATTTGTACCAAACATTGACGTCACTAGGATTTGTGTATTTTGTAACTTTGGTGTATAAGCTTACGGAGTTTATACTAGTTTTACTTTGTTGTTCTAGTTGATTTACAAAACTTTGTGTTATCACCCTTTGGTATCAAATGAAATTTTTAACTTCGGTATTTCATAGTTTTGGTTTTAAGTCGACGTCCAGATCGCGGTCCCGGGCCCGCGGGGTCCGGGGTCGCGACAGACACCGTCTGCAAGGAGAACAAGAAATACGAAGTACAAAAGAGATTCAACAATTTCTCTCAACTCCCCGGTGAAAACTTGAGGCAAACTTATGAACGCTACTGTGAAATTATCAATCTATGTATTTCACTTGGCATGAAGTTTACTAACAAAGATTTGAATGTAAATTTTCTACAAGCTTTTGGATCAATATACCTACATAAATCTAGCGCTCTTGAAGACGCTGGAACTTTAGATGTATGGACATTAAGGAACCTTTATGCAAATCTCAAAGTTTACGAACTCAAACTTCAGTGAATTAGCGAAACTGAAGGAAAATCAAAATCTATGGCTATGGTGGCGCACAGAGAAACTGCGCCTGCACCTGCGCCTGTTCCTGCGCCTGTACAAGATGAGAAAAGTTCCGACCCCAAAATTTCCACTTCTGAGCAATTAGACATGGATGATGAAGACTTCGCTTTATTTGTGAAGAAATTTCAAAAGTTCAGAAAATTCTCAAGACCCGGCTCAACCAACAAATTTCAAGGATCTACCAGCAAAGCTCCTCAAAAGTTTACAAGGAGCAGCGATTCAAAAAGAAAAGAAGATCTCGTTTGTTTTAATTGCAGGAAACCCGGACATTTTGCATCAAGCTGCCCGATCCCCAAATTTGAATATATGCAGAAGAAGAGCAGCCATACTCCCAAATTCACTCCCAAGTTCACTCGTCACAAGGGAATGGTTGCTGAAGAAGAAGCACCAGCAAATGAGCACAACACTTGGATTGAAATAGACTCCGATGAGAGTGATGAAGATTCCGATGATGGACTCGTTTGTTTGATGGAAAATGATGATGAAGTTGATGCTTATGATTCTGATGATGACTTCTCCAAGGATGTTCCCGATATGAATGCCTTGAATAAACCTATCAAGAAATCTGCAGGTTTTCAAGAAGTGAAAAACAAGAAAGGACCAACCATCAGCGAGCTCGTTGAACAAGGATATCTCACTCCGGCTCAAAACGATGGTGGATTGTTATTCTCACGATGTGATCTTGGAGCAAGGAACAAATTGAGAAAATGAGCATACATTAGACCACAGGTTGAACCTACTGCTCCAATCTCCAAAATCAATAATGATGAAGTGATTGCTGAACAAGAATTTTTTTTCAAAAAGGCTGAAAAGGTAATCACTAGATTTGATAGTATGAAGGAAGCTTTAGCACTATCATGTGATGAAATTTCCCAGCTTAAGACCGAGAAATCTCTACTTAAATCTGAACTCACCCTCCTTAAGGAGCAGATAAAGAACATGACTCCTCTTACTGTTAAAAAAACTTTTCTAACAGAACATAACTCACTTCTTAAAGTTCAAAACGATGAATTGGTTGCTCAAATTACTGATCTTAAAAAGATTACAAATGAGTGGTCCAATTCTCGTGTCACTATGGAGAATATATTTGAGTCCCAAAAAGTCAGTGGTGATAAAAGTGGCTTGGGATTCTCATCAACTAGTGACAACTTTAAATGTGATGTCTGTGCTGAAAGAGATAGTGAATTTACCAACCAACAAACTTTTGAAATTCCCAAGGAAAAACATTCTAATTCAATGGGTAAAGGACAAGAAAAAGTCAAGAGACAAACATTCCATTATGTCTATCCAACGAAGCAATTTGGGAAAGCTAATGGGAAAGATATAGCTACAGATGAACCATCTCCTAGCAAAATCATTCTTGAAAATAGGCGCGCTCCTTCTCCGAGTGTTCATTATGCGCCTAAGAGCCACGCGCCTCATCGCCGTGCGCCTCCTAGCCCTATGCGCCCTCCGAGAAAAAGCGCTCCAAAATTTCAAAAGAAATATTTTGTGAAGGCTAGTTCATCTGACCCAAAGAAGAATGCCATCCCCAAAAAAAGTAAAGAGTTTGTGAAAACTCATGTGATTGGTGGCTTTCATCATTGTTCCATTTGTGATTGTTCAGGACACAAGGCCGTGGAATGCCTTTTGCGATTCACTCCCAATGCCAAAGGACGTAAAAATCCTAAGGTCAAGCAAGAGTGGGTTGTCAAAAGTTGCTAACCCTAGGACCCAAAAGGAATAAAGGGGACCTGCTTAAATGTCTATATTTCAGGTTCTTTGTTTCATGGCTGGATCTTCAAAATCTAGAAATTATGAATGGATTCTCGATAGTGGGTGTTCAAGACACATGACTGGAGATGAATTCTTATTAGAAGATGTCCATGAAGAAAGAGGTCCCTCCGTAACATTTGGTGATAATAACAAAGGTCAAGTTGTAGCATATGGAAAGCTCAAGAAAGACAAAGTGTGCATTGAAAGAGTCTCACTCGTCGAAGGGCTCAAGCACAACTTATTATCCATATCTCAATTCTGCGACAAAGGATTAGAATGCCATTTCACTTCAACGTAATGTCTTATCAAGAACGGCAAAACTGGAGCTATCTTACTCACGGGATATCGTAAGACAAATATTTATATTATTGATTTCCATAGTATGAACTCTAGTACTAATCTTTGTTTTGTAGCAAAAAGTGTGAACGAAAATAGTTGGCTGTGGCACAAGCGCTTAAGTCACTTGAACTTCATGTATCTATCAAAACTCAGCAGGAATAATCTTGTCAAAGGACTTCCCAAGGTTGCTGATCATCATTACAAAAAGTGCGCCGCATGTCAACTTGGCAAACAACCGAAGCAGTCATTTTCAAGCAAGTCAAATCCTTCAACTACAAGATGTTTGCAATTGCTTCACATTGATCTATTTGGACCAGTTTCCACCGCAAGTATTAGAAGAAACAAGTATACTCTAGTTGTGGTGGATGATTATTCAAGATATACATGGGTGGAGATGATGATTACAAAAGATGATTGTTATGATATTCTCACCACCTTATTTCGACTGCTCCAAACCCAAAAAGAAGATGACATCGTTAGTGTTCGATCCGACAATGGAACAGAATTCAAGAATAACGGTGTTGCTCGATATTGTGAAGATCATGGGATAGATCACAACTTCTCAACCGCCGGAGTCCCTCAACAAAATGGTGTTGTTGAACGAAAGAATAGGACGTTGATTGAAGCGGGAAAGACGATGATAGCTGAAGCTAAATTGCCTAAGTACTTTTGGGAAGAAGCTATCAACACTGCATGTTTTACTCAAAATCGTTCCCTCATCAACAAACTTCACAACAAGACTCCGTATGAACTTTGGCGTGGTAGAACTCCCAACATTGCATTCTTCAAGATCTTTGGTTGCAATTGTTATATCCTCTACAACGGAAACGAACATAGAGGTAAATTCGATGCCAAAGCCGATGAAGGTATTTTTGTTGGGTATGCCAAACACTCTAAAGCTTTTCGCGTTTTTAATAGAACTACATTAGTGATAGTTGAATCTGTACATGTTACATTTGATGAACATTCTCTCCTTGAGCCACATTTGGCTCCAAATGTTGCTGATGATTCTATTGAGCTAAATGATACAGGTGCTCCTATTTATGTTGCGCCCACTCAAGATCAGAATCTATCAACACAAGGAAATCCATCTACATCAAATGCGCCTAATTCAATGTATAATGCGCCTGGTGAATCCTCTATTGCGCCTCACTCAAATGATGCGCCTCAGGATTCCTCTGACGCGCCTATTTCTACTGCTGCATCTGGTGTAAACCCAAATTTCAATTCTGAGCCAGTTCAACCCCCAAATTTCAATGACTTTGAATCTGGTGAAGATGTACCGATTGAAGACCTTCAAGTTACTACGACTCAACCTAACTTACCTCCTGAAATTCGTGAAGTTAGAGGTCACCCAATTGCTAATATCATCGGTGATCTACAAGTTGGTGTTCGTACAAGGAGAGCTACAAACTTTGATGGTTACACTGCCTTTATCTCTCAAATCGAACCAAAGAAGGCTGATGAAGCGCTCCAAGATCCTAATTGGGTTGTTGCAATGCAAGAAGAACTCAATCAATTTGAACGATGTAAGGTTTGGACTCTAGTTCCAAGACCAAATGATCATGGAGTGATTGGTACGAAATGGGTGTTCAGGAACAAGATGGATGAGAATGGAACCATCACGAGAAACAAAGCAAGATTGGTTGCACAAGGCTATAGGCAAGAAGAAGGAATTGACTACGATGAAACTTTTGCGCCCGTAGCAAGACTTGAAGCTATCAGATTATTTCTAGCTTACGCCGCTCACAAGAACTTCAAATTATATCAAATGGACGTGAAGAGCGCGTTTCTAAATGGTGAACTCCAAGAACAAGTCTATGTTGCTCAACCACCTGGGTTTGAAGATTCACAATTTCCAAATCATGTGTACAAACTCCAGAAAGCTTTGTATGGACTCAAACAAGCACCAAGAGCATGGTATGATACACTATCAAAGTTTCTCATCGAAAAAGGCTTCACTCGCGGTAAAATCGATACAACTCTTTTCATTACCAAACATAATGGTCATAAATTACTTGTTCAAATTTATGTTGATGATATTATATTTGGTTCTACTAATGAATTGTTGTGCAAGCGTTTTGATAAACTAATGAAGAGCAAGTTTGAAATGAGCATGATGGGAGAACTCACATTCTTCCTCGGGCTTCGAATCAAGCAAATGAGTGAAGGCATCTTTATCAATCAAGCCAAATACACAAAGGATTTAATCAAGAAGTTTGGACTTGAAAACGCTAAATCATACGATACTCCAATGGCCACCGGCAACAAACTCGACAAAGATTTAAAAGGTAAACGTGTTGATCAAACGCTCTATCGAGGTATGATTGGCTCACTCCTTTATCTTACTGCTAGTAGGCCTGATATTATGTTTAGTATTTGTGTTTGTGCTCGTTATCAATCCGACCCTAGAGAAGCACACTTAATTGCTGTGAAACGTATTATAAGATATCTCTCTGGCACTGTTAACCTTGGACTTTGGTACACCAAAGATTCGAACTTTAAACTTGTAGGTTATTCAGATGCGGATTATGCAGCGTGCACAATTGATAGGAAAAGCACTAGTGGCACTTGTCATTTCCTCGGATATCGACTTGTGTCATGGGCAAGTAAGAAACAAGCTTCTGTATCTGTCTCAACAACCGAATCCGAATATATCGCTGCGGGAAGTTGTTGCTGTCAAATACTTTGGATGAAGCAGCAATTGGTGGACTATGATATCATCGAAGAAAATTGTCCCATCTACTGCGACAATACATCAACAATTGCGGTTTCTGAAAATCCTGTCATGCACTCAAAGACCAAACACATCGACATCAAATATCACTTTCTCAAAGACCACGTGGAGAAAGGCAATATACATTTGGAACACGTGGGAACCGACTATCAAATCGCCGACATTCTAACGAAAGCACTCGACGCGAAACGGTTCATGTTTTTGAGAGGTGAAATGGGTATGCTTGAACTCAACTAAATTCAATATAGTTTTGTCAATACTAATGATTTTATGTTGTGTTGAGTTATGAGTATATTAGGTACAAATGTTAGATCAATTTTTCAATGTTTCAAGGAAACTATGCGCCATCTATGCGCCTTACTAACTGCGCGCCCAACTCTTATTTTCTGCGCGCTCAATCTCTGCGCGCCTATCATTCATGCGCGCCTAGCATCCAAAGAGCTTCAAACATTTATGCGCCCTCAACCATCTTTGCGCGCCTTGATGAGTAATGCGCCTTGATAAGTAATGCGCTCCTTCATGCGCGCATTAACTATTGCGGCTCAATCAATTCTCAAAATTTAATATCAATGATTGAACGTATTCAATACACAAGTACCAGGTATGTTTATTCTGTTCATTTACTATTGGAATTTTTGTCTTTTGACATTCCATTAATTGTTCAAGGGTACTTGTGCAATTAAATTTTTCCCTCGTTTTATGTTTTTCAAAAAATTTTATTTTCTGGGGATATATTTCTTGCACCCCAAACTTACACCAAAATAGATGTTTTTGGGGTTTGTGCAAAAATTAGTCAAAATTGCTCATACACTTAAAGGGAAAGTGGAGCAGTTTTTCTTTTACCCAAAATGTCACATCATGACACTTTAGGTCATTCTGCATTTAATGCCTATCAAATCCAAATATCCCTCATAAATTTTTTTTGTCCTTTCCTATATCACCTCACCATTAATGCGCCGTACCTCATGTCATGATGAGCCGAAATTAGAAAACCCCTCATAAATGCACATCCTTTCAACTTCCCATCTTTTTAAAATTTTAACCCTATTATTTCCATATCAGTGCAAAATTTTAATCATAACCTATATATACTTCCCTTCACCTTCTCTCTCTCTCACCAACTCCATCTTTTCCCTACACCCCCCTACCAACTCTCTCTCTCCCGTTTCTCTCTGCTCTCTCTCTTTTTCTCTTTCTCTTTCTCTATATATATTTCTCTTTTCTTCCTCTAAATTTCATTAATGGGTCCTAAGAAAGCTTCGAAATCTATTCAAGACGAAATGGTATGGATTCTTAAACTCTAAAACTCTTTAAATTTTTGATTTTTTTTGTCATTATCTGTTTTTTTTGTTTTTTCGTCTTTTTCAAAACCCGACATTGCATTTTACTTGATAAATCTTGCTTCGGTGATCCGTTTTCAAAATCGTTTGTTAGGTTATGTTCATTGTTTGATTTCGAGTCTTTATAGCTAATCTTTTCAACGATCAAGTCATTATATTTCGCAAATCTGAAGATCTTCTATTTCTGACTTTTCGCTTTTTCGGATCTTTGAATCGATTTACTGGATTCATTGTTGATTTTTACTTGTTTTGTGTTACATTTTTGTTATCCTTGTCTTCGTGCGGTCATTTTGATATATTGTATGCTTGATTTGGTGAAGTTTCACTAATTATGTGTTCTTGGTGTTCTTCGAGCACTCAAGGCATGTTCTTCGTGTTCTTCATTATTTTTGCTTGACTTGGGTTTCATAATTTTCAAAACTTGTTTTTCAAAATATTCACTTTTTGATTCTGAAAACTTGCATATGTATGTTTGCATGTGTTTGTGAGTTTTTATACTATGTTTAAATTTCTACATAAGTAATGCGCCTATATATGAATTCATACGCCTAGTATGATTATGCGCACATTGATATTATGCGCCTCAAAGAGATTCTTGCGCTCACATGCGTTTGCGCCTTAATCCGTTTTGCGCCTAATATCATCTTGCGCCTACACTTACTATGAGCCCCCAAATTCATACTTAGTCAATTTTTATGTTCAAATTTCTCTTAGTATATTTCATAGAACCATAAATATGCGCCCTGTATTTCTATGCGCCTCATAATATCATGCGCCTACTATAATCATGCGCCTTGACTCACTGTGCTCTCTTATGCGCTCATGACTCTCTGCGCCTAATTATTTTCTGCGCCTAAAATTTTGTATGCGCCTAGTTCTCACTTTGCTTATTTATGATTCTATACGCCTGATTCACACTAATTCCTTTCAATATTTATCTTTTTCAGGATCTCAATAATTTCAGACCTGGTGAAACCTTTGATTTAAATGAGCTAGCTGCTGATCCCATGGGTGTAGATGTCATGGAATATATCAGACTTGCTGGACTCCTTCCCTTATTCACTCTGGAGCAACCTTTCTACTCACCGCTCCTAGTTGATGAATTCTTCTCCACAGCTAAATTTGTGGAAATTCCAACTGATGTAGAAGGGATGGTGCGCTATCGAATACGCGCGGTGGTTCAAGATGTTGAAATCACTATGTCTGCTGGTACTATAAAAAAGGTTGTCAACTTCAACACTACTGGCCCTTTGAGTGTTGCTGGCAAAATCAGTTCTTATTCAGACGCTGCTCAAAATATTATGGCGCGCTCTCTTCTCAAGATCCCTACTCTTCAAAACAATATCAAGACTGTGGAAATTAGAGATGGTGGTGATTTACTGGCGCATATTGCGCATCTGGTTGGCACTTCCATTATCTTCAAAACTGGAAATGTGAACAGATTTACTATGGAGCAGTGAGAATTCACAGCTGCTATTATGGCAAAGACCATCCTCAACTGGCCTCATATCTTATTCACGAATCTTCAGGACCAGATTGACAAGTACAATAAAAACAAGGCTGAGGGAAAGACGAAGTTCAAGACTCACTGCCGTATCCTTACAAAGATCTTTCTCTCCTATCCTGCTCTTGCAAATTTCCTCGCTCAGAACCCAGCCTACTAAACCACTGATGTCCCTATTTTTGGTAAGGACAGTTTAGTGATGAAAAGGCGCAGAAAGCGCATGGCCAAGCGCGCGCCAAGGGTTAAAGGAGCTCAGTTGGTAGATGAAGCCACTGATTCTGATGAAGAAGCAGCTGGCGCAGATGGTGAAGAAGAAGCTACAGTAGCGCCACGCGCAGAATCTGGCGCAGTTAAAGGCAAAGGCAAAGGGATTGCTGAAGAACCAAGCAGACCTGCTAAGCGCCCCAGAACCGACAATGAAGAAGAAAAGGAGCTGAAACGCGCTAAAGAAGCCAGTAGACTGGAAGCGCAGTTAAAAAGGGATGAAGAATTCAGAATGAAACAGGCTGCTGATTTATCTAAATCTAAAAGGCGCAAAGGCGCAGGGTCTAGCGCTGATGCACGCGCGCCTGCTCCTGATGCGCCTCCAACTGTTCATGCGCCTCCATCTTCTGATCGACAATAAATCAGAGATAAAATCTCTGCAGATTTATTTGGTGAAGATATTGAGGATCAACCTCAGGGGGAGCCAGAACCTTTAAGGCGCAAACCATCTTCTGTGCGCCCAAAGGCTCCTGCGCCTCATCCTGAAGAAATTTCTTCAAGTGCAGAATATATTCCATCTCCTCCCCACGCTCCTACTCCGCGCCCCTCTACTCCTGTGCCTCCTCCTCCCACTCCTGATATGAGTGTGGTTATTTCTCTTCTGAAGCAACTCCAGCAAGGCCAGTCTCAAATGAACTCACAATTAGAGCTTCACACTTCAATGCTTACCCAGCAGGCTGATGAGATTGCTGCCATTAAGGGGGAGATAAAGCGTATAGATGCCAACATCAAGGACAAACACTTCCTGACCCCTGAACAGTGGAATGATGCTATTGATCAAATGAACGATTTATTCAAAGGTACTCTTGCTTCTCTTCACGAGCGAATTAGCGCTGGCATCCAACTCACCGATGGCCAAGATTTTATAAACGCTATAAAGGAAGTAGAGTTAAACATAGCGGGGGATATAAGGAAATTGTTTAAAATGCTGGCTGGAGATAGCCATAACTTATTGAGCGTTGTTGATAAGCTCAACGAAGTTAAGGATGAGCTACAAATCCTGGGACTATCTGTCTATGGCGCAGAACCAAATGATGAACCCAGTGCTGCTCCAACTGCTCCTGATTCACATGCGCCTGGATCTCATGCGCCCTCTTCCAGCCCTGCTCCCGCTCCTAGCGCGCATGTTGACATTAATTCCCTTCTTTCAAAGATTGAAGTCTTGAAGGAGTTAGTTGTCACCCACTTCAACGCCGCACACTCCAGCGCAGACAGGCGCTCAGATAGGATTTCCTCTGACATTGTTTCAGCGCAGGCTGCTATTGAAGCAAACTTTCAGAACGTTGCTGAAAACGTCGCTCAACAGCAAGCCATTACTGAACGCACCATTGATGAATATCAAAACATCAATGTTGGTCATTTGCGCTACCTCAAAGACGGCGTCACGGACACTCATGGTTTAGTGAACCGTAGTCATCAGCTTGCAAAGCAAATTCAGCGCTCTGTTTCAGAGATCATTGAAGGATTGAGGGACGATGATGCGCCTCCCAACCCTTAGTTTCTATTTGTTTGTAAGTTTGTTAGAACTCTGGTTTAGTGTTTTGTAATAGAATTTTTTTTTTTGAGTTAGTGATTTAGTGCTTACTTGTTTTAGCAGATCTTTTGTCTTTGTTTTATTCAAAACTTGTAATCTGTAACTCCTACTTCCCAAGTTTTAATGAGAACAATGCATCACTTAGTATCAAACTTTGTTCACTCAAACTCCTTGTTTGTAGAACATTGAATATTGTTTAAATTCATATGCATCATATTGAATTGTTCCATACTTTCATGCATTGAGTTTAAACTTGGTTTAAACACTTTTCAAAACTAAAATTCATACATCATTTTGAATGTGTTACTGTTATTTGTATCTTTCCATATGTAATGTGTTAACCTTATTGGAACAGATTAGAAATCTATATCTTGGACTAGTGTGTGCATTAACTTGAGACATGATTTACCAATTTCATTCATTTGGACATGTTTTTATCAAGTATAATGTCTTTCCTTGATATAGTAGGTAATGGCATCAATCAAATAGGGGGAGATTGTTGGGTATGCCCACATATATCTCAGTTTTAATGTAATAGGATTTATTAGATTTGATTGATCCATCACCTAAGTTTTATTTCATGGACTTTAGACCCACATGTAAGAAGTATTTATACTTCATTTTTTTTAGGTTGTCCATTGTTTAGAAATAGGGCAAGAAGATCAAGATTCAAGAAAATCACATTTTGAGTTGAGCCATGCGCCTATGCGCCATGCGCCTTATAGCGCGCGCATATAAGCATTCTTCTAAGAAATGATATGCGCCTCACTTTGATCATACGCGCCATGCGCCCCATATGCCTTAGCGCGCGCAGTCTCTATGCGCCTCTTGGCTCAACGCGCCTCAAAGTGTTTATTCAACACTCAGTGATTTATTAAAGACTCAAAGACTTGAAGAGAATTCAAATTACGCCAATGATCCAACGGTGGTTAAAAGATGCATATGCGCCTAATCTATTGACATGTGTCCACAACGGTCACATTTATGTTGAGTGTCAAAATGGCCATAATATATGCATGCTCCAATCAACGAGCGACAGCTCATCTTATCCACAAGGATTTCCAACAGCTAGTTTTTTTGAAGTTCACTATAAATACCCCATAACTTTAACTTTTTGAAGTTGCTGAGTTTTGCTAAGAATTTCAAGAATTTCTCTCTCAAAGCATTTGTTGAAGATTTGAAGATTGCCTTCGTTTTTCCAGAATTTCTCAAGAACATCTTCATACCTTCATCCTTAGCCCAGATCTTCAAGCTATAACACTTTAGTTTCATTGTGCTCTAAATCATAAAGATCTAAAGAGCCTTGATATTAAAATCACACACGCACCTCTTTAAGTTTGATCACTTAGATCCATCTTTTAGAGATACACCGGTTATTGTTTTGGATTTATTCATTCATAGAATATTAGATCTTGAGTTAGTGTAGAAGCTCAAAAGTTGTAATTTGTAACACTCACTCATTATATAAGATCTCCATTAGAAATCCAAGACTAACCATCTTGGTAGAGGACGTAGATCTTTCATTGATCGAACCTCTCCAAATAGCTTGTGTTATTATCTTGTCATTTACTTTCAAGTTATTATTTTCACTCACTATTCGCTTGTTTACTCATTGTAGATTGATTGAACTGAATTGTGTTGTGTTGTTATTTCATTTGCCTTAGTTCCTTATTTCAACCACTTTGAGCCAAAATACTTAGAGTGTGTGTGCGCCCCTTTATCACACTTTGCACCTATTTTCATTACTAAATTCCGCTGTGCATTTCACTTACTCACTTAGACGCATTTCATAACGCTTACTTGATAAAATGCGCATTTGCAATTGAGTTTATCAAGGGCACGAAAATAATTTTAAAAAAGCTATTCACCCCCCCCCCCCTCTAGCTATTTTTCATACCCTTGTTGCCCTTTGGGACCAACAGGATTCTAAGGCAAATGAGCAATAACAATTACAACATCAAAATGTAGCAATCTGAAAGATCAAACAAAGCAGTTCATAAATAGTTAAGCAGGAAATATGCAGTAGATATAATGAACACGCTATTTGGAGAGGTTCGATCGATGAAAGATCTACATCCTCTACCAAGATGGTTAGTCTTGGATTTCTAATGGAGATCTTATTATATGAGAGAGTATTACAAATTACAACATTTGAGCTCAATACTAACTCAAGATCTATTATCTATGAAGAACAAATCCTAGACTAAACCGGTGTATCTCAAGAAGTAAGATCTAAATGATCAAAGCTTCAAGAGGTGTGTGTGTGACAGAAATTCTGGGCTCTATGAATATGAAAGATGAAGAGCACCAAGAATTCTGGTGATATAGGCTTTGATATGAGCAGGAGTTTTGAAGGTTTGAAGATCTTGAAGGCTGTTCTAAAGAATCTGGAGATACTAAGCAGCAGTCTTCAGATCTTCAAGGTTTCTTAGTGAAGCATGAAACTCGAGCTCTGAAGCATAGTGGACAACAAGAGGGGCTTGATCAAAGGGCCGATCAATGGGCCGAAAAAGGGGCTATTAAAGGCAGCTTGGAAATGAAGATGAGCAGGCTATTTATAGCTGAGAGCTTGAATATAGCCGTTAGAGCTCTGAGCAAGGACAATGAGCTGGCACAAAATGATTGGCGCGCAGGTGTCCTTTATAGCCGTTGGGGCTCTGATCAAAGATGATGACCTGGCACAATATGATTGGTGCGCAGGTGATTTAGAGCCGTTGGAGACTGAGCATGAAGACCGAATTCAAAAGCTTCTTCTAGAAGGTTGACAGCTGTCTTCACTTGAGATATTTCTTTGAAGCATGTCTCCACCAATGGTTTTGCTGAGTGTGCTTATTTTGTCGTCTGTGCACACCTCAGCATTCTTACTCAATCCAAAAAGCGTAGCTTGTCTTGACGCTTTCCAAGCTTCTAGAATGTGAGATCAGGAGATGAAGAATTTGACCAAGGTTGTGTCCGTGCAAAAAGGCATGCGCATTGCCGGCGCGCATGGATTCAGCGCATGAGCAGTATGCGCACCATGCTTGGTCACAAAAAGATCTCTTGAGAGTTTGGGGAATGAGATCTTGAAAACTGAGCAGGGTCAAGGGTTGCACAAGATATTTATGCGCAGTGGCGACCTGCGCAGAGAACATCCTGCGCAGTGAAATGAATCCTGCTTAGGAAATCTTTGATCTTTAAAGCTTCAAGTCCTATTATCTAAGCCTATACTATAAAAAGGACTTGGCTAAAAAATGAAGTTATAAACTTCTTTACATGAGGTCCTAAAGTCCATAAAAATACTCATAGGTGATGGTATCAATCAATTCTAATAAATGTAGGAGGGTTAAGTGATAAGCATACCCAACAGGGGGAACGAAAGTTTGACCCACATAAGAATGTTCTCAAATTTTCTAGGAAGAAGTTTGAAAACACGCTAATCCCCAGAGGAGTCACCATTGTAAGATGTTGGGATTCAAATCAAGAAAATATCGGGTTTCTCGGACTGGAATGGAATCAAACACAATGGGACTGACCAAAACATTTAACTTAGAGTCACCATATATTAATTTTAACCCAATAATAAAAAGGTGAGATCTTGACTTCAGAGGTCAGGTTACGTCTTGGGAAGAACGTTCATGTTCACCCAAGATGCCTCGTAATAACGAGTCTACCTACCCTTGTTGAAATCTTGTGTGTATGTGTGTGTTTTTATTAAAAGATTGTTTTGATAAAATTGTGATTTAAAACTGTTTTTTGGTAGGAATAGACCAGAATGGAAATATTATACACGGAATGGAAATAAACTGCCATGGAGGCAAAAGGGTCCGTACATACCTTTATGGAGCAAAAGGGTCCGTACGGATTGTTCTTCCTCAAAAGTCATTTCCATAAGTTCTTGATCATAAATTGTCCAAACTCAGACAGAAAAAAGGGTTCTGTTGAAATCCGGACAGAACAGAAACTGGATCAAATGGGGGAAATGAGAAAGGGAACCAACAAGTTAATGCTATGCATCAAATCCATGTGAGGATAACCAACAAGAGCCAAGACAATGGATTGAGCAATCATTGGACAATAAAGATTTAACATGAAAAATGATGATAACTATACTTGGACAAAACCATAACTTGGATAAATAAAGATGACAACTTTATCATCTAAGTAAGGTAAAATAAGATAAGACATGATAAGATGACAACTTTAAATTGTAAAGAAACATTAAATATTGGGACTTTAACATAACAAATCTCCATCTTCCCTTAGTTCATCATTTTAATGCACTTATGATGTGCAAGATGAAACATTTAATAGGATCACTTGGGTGATTTGGGTCCAAATAATATAATAATAAACTTGTTAAAATAAAGACTTGTAAAGGACAAGACTAGATAAACATTTATGAATTAACAAGACATTTAATTAAATAAAGAGTAAAGGGATTTTGGTCATCCTAGGCTTAGGGAAATGATTTAAAGAGAATAAATCGCAATATTACATTTTTCCATCATAGGAGAGTTAATACCAAATCACATCTTGACATAAAGATCACATTTTTATATGGTAATAATAACAAAGCAGATACACCAATAATAATGTACTTGACAATAAGAGTAATGTTAAAGATTGCACCTTTATAGCAAGTTTTGTGTAAATCTTCACGGATTGAATCAAGTTTGCTTCTTGGGAATCTTGGATTCCATGTCTTGACTTGGGAATGTTAGATCCAAAAGGGGGAATGTATTTTCCTTGAGCAAATGTACATCAACCCTTAAGGATATAATTTCCTTGGGACTTGACCATTTTAAATGGTTGGTATTACATGACTTGGCTTAATTTGGGTGTTGGATTAAGTGGGTTCAAAGATGAGAGTAATACTACTTTGAGTAGTTTGTTATCATCATCTAAGAAAGGCCATAAATCCCCCAAATATGGGAAAGAGAGTATTTTACTCTAAGGATTTAATAAGAGAGCAAATGAGCATCTAGTATAAAATTGGAGACCCTTTTGCTTGTAAATGAGCCTTGTATTTATAGGCAAAGCTTGGGGTATAAGGTTGTATTTAATTATCCTTGAAAGGGGTATTTTGGTCTTAATTAAATTATCTTAATGGCCAAGGAAAGAAGGTAAAATGGGAGAAAATAGGCTGGAGCGGCTGGGGAGATCTGACGGCTGGGGAGATCTGACGGCTGAGAAGGCGCCACATTGCTGGGATCAGATGGCTGGAGTGGGAGAAGAGGCGGCTAGGAGGTGACAAGGGAGGACGTAACAGACCAGTGAGAGGGGGACACGGATGGGGGCTGTCGGGTGAGGAGACGGCTGAGGGTGGCAGACCAATAGGAAGTGATGGCACTAGAGTTGCTGTCGGGCGCGTGAACAACACTAGTGGGGGAGGTGGCTGGCGGTTACTGATGCTGGCAAATTATGGATGGCCACGTTGATGGGTTGATTTTCATATATATATTCTCCATATTTCCGGTTCATTTTAGTTGACTTTTTATGAAATTTAGACTAGATTTGATGTAATTTTGAGTTCAAAAGATTTGTGGGGAAATCGTTGTAATAGAGAGATTTTGTATTAATTTTGTGATGTCATGCATTACCTTTGGATGCTCAAGTGTTGCAGTCAAGTTATTAGTCAAGGTCGGGTCAAAGTCAATGGTCAACAGTAGTCGAGCTAGTCAAGGAAGTGAAGAAAAGATGAAAAAAATATAGAAGAAGGTTCCAGGGCCTTGGGCGGTCGCCCACTATACACCTGGGCGGTCGCCCACTTTTGCATAAAGGCGGACCGACAGACTGACTTTCTGGGCGGTCGCCCACTCCAGTTCTAGGCGCCTGCCCACTCCTCCGCACCAGATTTTCAGACTCCTCTCCAATACGGGATTTTACCCTAGTTTTCCTTATTTTGACCCTAGTTTCTCTCTAGTATAAAGATTAGACTGCAGCTACTTTATTTTTTATGCTTTGTTTTTAGGTTTTCTTTAGTGTTGAAGGTTGTAATCAAGATTTGGGAGATTTTATTCATCATCAAGCGTATTATCCAGGTTTATGGTTTTAAATTATTTTCTTGTCTTTATTGCTATGTCGATGAGTAGCTAATTTCCTTGTTCATGGATTGGGAGTAGCACTATTGGATCCCCATGCTAAATTGTTCTTAACTAATATTAATCTTGTTCTTGTTCATTGGTATAGTTTTAATTCATTTAGAGATTTCAACAATATAAATTGATATTCTTGGTCTTTAAATCATCTAGGTATAAATTGTTTCACTAGCGTGGATAATTTATACATTGACTGTATTCCTGTGATTAGATTTAATTGAGGACTTAGCGGAAATCAAAAGAGTCTAAAATCAATTGTTCTTGGGATCTTAATAAATTATTTGTGTGTGTTGTTGACCTAGCGAAAAACATCATATAGAGGTAATAATAGGGGTGCAATCCGGCAACTGAACCGTCCCAACCCTTAATCATGTGAAAGATTTCTTGAACAAGTTTGGTAACTTTATTATTAAAAATAGCATAGAGTGAAGATAGTTGTGAACCCCAATCTGTAAATCTTCATCATTCTTGAGTTCAATCTTTGTGTTATTTTGCCTGTTTAGTCTACTTTCATTGCCTAGTAGTTTATTTAGTTTAAACAATCAAAACAAAAACCCCCCGGTTACTTTACATTAATTAAATACACTTATTTATCCACCAAGTCACTGTGGTTTGACCCTTACAAACGTAGATTGCTACTTCGGTGACTTGTATACTTGCAAGGTTTTTATTACACGTGGGATTTTTCTCCATCAAGTTTTTGGCGCCGTTGCCGGGGACTTGTTGTGATTTACAAGTTTATTTAATCGGTGTATGTTTGGTAGGCGTTCATTGGATCCCGAGTTGTTCCCTTTGAACAATAATATTGATAGACTTGATAGGGGCATTCCCTCTATTCGTGAGTCCGATTCTGAATCAGAAGCTTCTGTCATCGAGGCAGAGCTAATTTTAAGTGAACCAGAAACTTCTTCCACCGAGGGAGAAGAAATTAAAATAGCGATGGGTGATACCGCTACTATGAATCAGTATGCTAGACCTAAGGTAGACACATCTGTGTCTTGTATTGTGCTGACTGAAGCAACAAAAGCCCATGAGGTTAAGGGGTAGTACTTTAATATGTTGCCCAAGTTCCAGGGTCTTCCCGCTGAGGAATCTTTGAACTTTTTAAGAGAGTACATGATGACCATTGCTGGTTTCCCTTGAAAGAGGGGGTGACTGATGAAAAATTGAGACTAAAATGCTTTCCTTTTTCTCTACAAGGGGCGGCGAAAACATGGTTGATGTTGTTACCTCCTAGGAGAATTAGGACTTGGGATGAGTTACATGATACTTGGTATAGATTTAAGATGCTTCAAGTGCAATTCCCCCATCATAATTTCCCTTTACCATTGTTGCATCAGACTTTTTATGGGGGGTTAAATCATGTTGACCAATCTATGGTTGACAATGCAGCGGGTGGTTTTCTAGGATCTAAACCGCTGCGCACACCCAAGAATTTTTTGAGATGTTGGGAGCTAATTCTCAACAAAAAGGGTCTAGGGGTAAAACAAGGGGAGTACATGAGTTGAGTGGTAGTGATGAATTTGCTAGACAGGTAGCACTATTAAATCAGAAATTTGATAAGTTGAACACTGGTGGTGTTTCCACAAATGCCAATATTATTAATGATTTTTGTGATAATTGTGGTCCTAACACTCATGCTACTAATGTTTGTCAAGTGGGTGTGCAGATGTCTCCTGAACAGGTACAAGCTATGCAAGGTTACCCCCAAGACTGTTGGGTTTCCAAGTAACATGCGCAGCGGAAAATAGCATTTAAAATTTTATGAAACCCAAAGCCCATAGATCCATTCATATGATTAAATCAAATACAACAATGTGAATACTAGAAAACTAACCCTTGATGACTTTGAATTTGGTCTTTAATCTTGGTGGAGAAATTGAAGCTTTAATCACGGACAAGTAAGAACACGAACTTTGAAGATGATAAGCTTCACCCTCTAGCGGTATCCACACCTTGAACGAATATCAAGAACACTTGATCTTGGTTGCTAGACCAATATTGTGAAACACGTTTTCACAATTAATATGAACTATATGAAATTTTAGTTTGTGTATTATTTTGTTCTTCAATCTAGGATGTCTTAGAACAAAATAAACTCTCTCAAACTCTTTGGAGACTTGCACACAAGCTATGATATGTTCTGGTCCGAATTTGGCTGTTTATATACAAGTTAGACCTATTCCAAATAGGAAACTTGTGTCTAAACCCGTCCAAAATTCTTTTCCAATTCAAATTAGGAAACCAGTCCCGACATGGTGTGTGGCCGCCCAAAACCACTTGTGCGGCCGCACATCTATCTGGAAGGTTTCTGGTACTTTTTGAGCCAAGCTGTGCGGCCGGCCAAACCCTTTAGTGTGGTCGCACACCTGCCCCAGATTTCCCTAATTTTCAAATTCCTCCAAAGTCCTTATTTAAGATTCGTTCCATTGTGTGTGACCCTCTAGGATTACACTAAGTTGAAATGGGTTCAAACATGAAACCATGAGATATGATTAGGTTCTAGCAAACCGTCATACCTACTCAAATAGTATAACTAGATACAAGTTCGCATTCCTTTAGAACATGTCACAATCCCTTTGTCCACGATGTCATTGAACACAAGTCATGGTCAACAAGTCAACTTGTTTTGTTCAATACTTTCTCGATTCCGGATATGTTGATAATACAAATAACATTGATCTAATCAATTCATTTGAGTCCGGCCGAACATTTTCATCAACATCATTCCTACGAGAGGCCTAATCTTGACATCTCTCCGAAGAGGGACAAATTCATTTAGCTTATTACTCTTCCCTACGTGAATCCGATTATGCCAATCATACCCTTTATAACTACCCGGGTAAAGGTAGCTTTTGAATATGTCAAACATAATGTTCATCAAGTGGAAGACTATAATAACTCCATGTCTAAGGATTCGTATGACATAACTAATATGAGATATATGTACGACATAGACCATGACATAAATCTCATACAGCGGGTCATGTCCAGTACCTTGTTCCAAACAAGTACCCATAAATCTAACATGATCATCCCATGATCATTTATCCTTTATACTAGCGCTTAACAAGTAGTAGGGACGGAGATTATTATAAGTAAACATGAACAACAATAATAATCAAAACATCTCTTTATTGATATGAAATAAATGATAACAATTGCAACGTTTATTAAACGTGCCTAGGGCACCACTACCAATAATCTCCCACTTGCCCTAGGCCCAATCTCCCATGTATCTAATACCCATGGACCTAACATGACCTTCATGTTTAGCTTGTGGAAGTCCCTTTGTTAGCGGGTCCGCAACATTGTCATCAGTAGGTACTCTGCATATATTTACGTCTCCCCTATCAACGATTTCTCGAATGATATGAAAACGCCTAAGTATGTGTTTGGATTTCTGATGTGCTCTTGGTTCCTTTGCTTGAGCAATAGAACCATTATTATCGCAATAAATGTCTATTGGATTAGCAATACTAGGAACCACTTCAAGTTCAGTAATGAACTTCTTAATCCAAACAGCTTCCTTTGCAGCATCTGATGCAGCAATATACTCAGCTTCCGTTGTAGAATCAGCGGTTGTACTTTGCTTGGAACTCTTCCAGCTTACAGCTCCACCATTTAACATAAACACAAAACCCGATTGCGATCGACTATCATCTTTGTCGATTTGGAAGCTTGCATCTGTGTAAGCATTTACAACGAGATCATATTCCATTCCTCCATAGACCAAAAATGAGTCTTTAGTTCTTCTCAAGTACATAAGAATCGCTTTTACAGCCATCCAGTGATTTTCACCGGGGTCGGATTGGTATCTACTTCTCATGCTTAAGGCATAAGATACATCCGGCCTAGTACAAATCATGGCATACATGATGGACCCAATTGCCGAAGCATATGGAACATCATTCATTTTCTCACGCTCATCTTTTGTCTTAGGACATTGAGTCTTGCTTAGAGAAACTCCATGTAACACTGGTAAGGTTCCTCTTTTAGAATTTTCCATACGGAATCTTCTAATGACCTTGTCAATGTATATGCTTTGGCTTAAACCAAGTAGCCTTCTTGATCTATCTCTATAGATCTTAATGCCAAGTATATATGCGGCTTCACCCATATCTTTCATTGCGAAACACTTTCCCAACCATGTTTTTACAGACTGAAGTGTAGGAATGTCATTTCTAATGAGTAATATGTCATCCATATATAAAATAAGGAATAGCACTATGCTCCCACTAATCTTCTTGTATACACAAGGCTCATATTCGTTCTTGATGAAACCAAACTCTTTGACCGATTCATCAAAGCGGAGATTCCAACTCCTTGAAGCTTGCTTCAATCCATAGATAGATCTCTGCAATTTTCATACCTTAGAATTCTGTTCAAAACCTTCCGGTTGTGTCATATACACGTCCTCTTGTAGTTTTCCATTTAGGAAAGCGGTTTTTGACGTCCATTTGCCATATTTCATAGTCATGATATGCGGCAATGGCAAGCAAAATTCTTATAGACTTGATCATTGCTACGGGTGAAAAGGTTTCATCATAGTCAATACCATGAACTTGCCTATAACCTTTCGCTATAAGTCTAGCTTTGTAAGTATGCACCTTCCCATCCATGTCAGTCTTCTTCTTGAAGACCCATTTGCATCCTATGGTATTTACACCTTCGGGTGCATCAATCAAATTCCAAACTTGATTGTCTTGCATGGATTGCAATTCAGATTCCATGGCTCCAAGCCACTTGTCCGAATCAGGAGAAGACATCGCCTCTTGGTAGGTTGTCGGTTCATCATTCTCAATGATTTCCACCTCATTACTATTCGTTATGAGAAATCCATATCTCTCGGGCTCGGATCGTAACCTACTAGATCTGCGAGTTGCTTGTGTATTTTGAACAGGTTCCACAACTCCTTGTGGTTCTTGTTCTTGTTCCACTATTAGTTCAATGTTATTTTTTGGGTCTCGAATTTCTTCAAGATTTATTTTACTCCCACTGATTTCTTTGGAGAGAAATTGTTTCTCTAGAAAGACACCAGTTCGGGCAACAAACACTTTGTTGTCCTCTCGGTTGTAAAAGTAATATACTTTAGTTTCCTTAGGATATCCCACGAAAATACATTTATCAGATTTGTGTGCTAGTTTGTCGGAGACAATTCTTTTGACAAAAGCTTCGCAACCCCAAATCCTCATGAAAGACAAACTAGGTTTCTTTCCGCTCCACATCTCATATGGAGTCTTTGGAACCGATTTAGTTGGAACTTGATTTAGTGTGAAAGCAGCGGTTTCTAGGGCGTAACCCCAAAAGGATATTGGAAGATCAACTTGACTCATCATTGATCGAACCATGTCTAACAAAGTCCGGTTTCTCCTCGGACACACCATTCCATTGTGGTGTTCCGGGTGGAGTCAATTGTGAAACTATTCCACAATTCTTTAGATGATCATCAAATTCATAACTCAAGTATTCTCCACCTGGATCTGATCGAAGTGCCTTAATACTTTTGCCAAGTTGTTTTTCTACTTCATTTTGAAATATTTTAAATATCTCAAATGCTTCACTTTTATGTTTCATTAGGTAAACATACCCATATCTACTATAATCATCCGTGAAGGTTATGAAGTATTGAAATCCTCCCCTAGCATTGCTACTTAATGGTCCGCATACATCGGAATGTATCAACCCCAATAAGTCGCTTGCCCTTTCACCTAGCTTGGTAAAAGGTGTCTTAGTCATTTTTCCAAGAAGACACGACTCACAAGTATCATATGACCCAAGGTCACATGAACCCAAGAGACCGTCCCCATGGAGTTTTGAGATACGCTTCTCATTAATATGACCAAGACGGCAATGCCACAAATAAGAATGATTTACATCATTAGGTTTAGATTTCTTATTTATATGATAGACATTTTCATTATTTTCATTCTTGACATCCAAGACATAAAGGCCATTAAATGAATTAGCAATACCATAAAGCACATCATTTAAATAAATAGAAAATTTCTTATTCTCAATAAGAAACTTAAAACCTTCATTATCCAAACAAGAAATTGAAATAATATTTCTACTTAAATCCGGTACATAATAGCAATTGTTCAAAACAAGTATTAAACCGGAAGGTAAAGTGACTTCATAAGTCCCTACGGCTAATGCAGCAACTCTTGCTCCATTCCCCACGCGTAGGTCTACTTCACCCTCTTTAAGTAGTCTCCTATTCTTTAGTCCCTGCACATTTAAACAAATGTGAGAACCACATCCGGTATCCAATACCCAAGAATCAGTGGTAGAAAGGAGAATTTCTATCAAATAGATACCTGAAGTCGACGCAGCCTTGCTGCTCTTCTTCTTCTTTTGCTCTTCCAAGAAAGCCTTGCAATTACGTTTCCAATGACCAATTTCTTGACAATGGAAACAAATTGCATCCTTTTGTGAATCGGGTTTTGCCTTAGAAGCCTTGGCAACCTTTGCCTTGCTTATCTTGGGTTTGACAACTTTTGCCTTACCCTTTCCTTTGGCACCAGCCTTCTTCCCATCATGAACCAAGAGCACAGGAGAACCTTTCTCCACAATCTTCATCTCCGCAGTTTTAAGCATCCCATGCAACTGAGATTCTTATCCATTCCATGCATGCTATAATTCCTCACAAACTGATTATAACTTTTAGGCAATGAATTAAGAATGAGATCTGTGGCTAGCTCCAATGGGATTGGATAGCCAAGTTTCTCAAGATGCTCCACATAACCTTTCATTTTAAGCATGTGAGGACTAACTTGTTGCCCTTCACTCATTTTGTAAGAAGTGAATGCAACAATGGTCTTGTACCTCTCTTGCCTAGCTTTCTCTTGAAACATTGCTCTTAACTCCATAGGCTTCCAAATGTTCCAAACTTTGTTGGAGTTTTGAGCACATAGTAGCAAGCATGAGACAACTTACATCTCTAGAATCATTACGATGTTTCTTGTAATTGTCTCTTTCTGCCCTAGGGGCAGTAGGTTCTGGTTCAGCAGGAAGTGGCCCATCGAGAATGTACAACTTATCTTCTTGCCTTAGAACAATTCTTAGGCTACGGATCCAATCCATAAAGTTAGTACCATTCTCTTGGAGCTTATCCTTCTCAAGGATCGATCGCAACGAAACTGATTGAGTGTTGTTAGTCATTATCTACAATTATGCAAAATTTCCAAAATTTAATAAGTACCAATTTTCATTAAAGAAATAAACAATGTATTTTTTTTTAAAAAAATACTCCCACTAAATTATATAACCTTCTTATACATCAAATGTATAATATAACTTAAATGGGTTAAGATCCTGCTTTAATTTAATTTTAAGTCCGTTAAGGCGGATTACACAAATTCAAATTAATTAGGTAGACAACTCTTGTCAATCATATCTCATATGACTCTTAGTTCCTTTTATGAGATTCTTTAAGAAATCCTATTTCAAAAAGCATGTTAAATCTCATCTTTGCCTAGGCTCAAAACTGTTTTGACGCCCAATTAAGTCCAACCATTTTAAACGTGTAGTTAATGTGCCTCGCTAGGGCGTGCCCACATTATCTATCTTGCTCATACATAAATAAAGTCAATGCATCTCGCTAGGGCGAGTCTACATTAAATTCACCCATGTATTAACAAGTGTTTTAATCATGGCATGGCAATAAAGGACTTAAAACTTTCTTTGAAGGTTCATCACATATAGCATACAACATATTTATGAGCACATACTATAAACATGTTACCGAAACTAAGAAGTGCGGCCGAAACTAAGCCATAAGGCGTCCACAATTCCGCACTAATTCAAGAAACCAAGAAAGTAGTCCATGTGGCCGAAACTAAGCAATAGATGGTCTCGATAAACGTAGGCCAATTGCATCCACAATTCCACATGAATCTCCAATCATTGAATCAAGAACTTTGTTTCTCAATTTCAGCAATTATAAACTCTTCATAATTCTAACTTCGTTTTATCTTTGAAACTTTGATTGCGATCAAGTTTGGGAAACACAATCTCGATGAACGTAGATTAGCCATCCAAACCTTGAACCAATCTTAGAATCACAAGATCAAAACAAATAGGAAAATCAAACCCCAAGATCCACACCAAAAACCAACTGCCCAAAACCCGCTCCAGATCAGCAGGTCTGGCCGGTATTGTCACTGATTCGGTTGGACCCCATCAAAATTCCAGAATCTGATTCTGATTCTGACCAACTATGCGGCCGCCCAATAAAATCTGTGCGGTCGCCCAAACATGTGCGGCCGCCCAATATTTTCTGTGCGATCGCACAGTAGCATCAGACAGAATTTTTAAAGTTCGAAAATTTGTCTCAAAATTATTTTCCCCGATTATTAAAACTTTGATCCAATCAAAAATTAATAATCAAACAATTTAGAATCCAACATAATTTTTAGTGCGATTCAATAGTGCGATTAGAGTTGTAAAACAATAAATCACATAAAATCATATGACACATAAACATCATATATCCAATATTCATATCATGTTAGGCACATAAACAATTTATATACACACAACATGATCTAGGTATTGAAATAATCAACATGAACGGGGCTCTGATACCACTGTTGGGTTTCCAAGTAACATGCACAGCGGAAAATAGCATTTAAAATTTTATGAAACCCAAAGCCCATAGATCCATTCATATGATTAAATCAAATACAACAATGTGAATACTAGAAAAACTAACCCTTGATGACTTTGAATTTGGTCTTTGATCTTGGTGGAGAAATTGAAGCTTTAATCACGGACAAGTAAGAACACGAACTTTGAAGATGATAAGCTTCACCCTCTAGCGGTATCCACACCTTGAACGAATATCAAGAACACTTGATCTTGGTTGCTAGACCAATATTGTGAAACACGTTTTCACAATTAATATGAACTATATGGAATTTTAGTTTGTGTATTATTTTGTTCTTCAATCTAGGATTTCTTAGAACAAAATAAACTCTCTCAAACTCTTTGGAGACTTGCACACAAGCTATCATATGTTCTGGCCTAAATTTGGCTGTTTATATACAAGTTAGACCTATTCCAAATAGGAAACTTGTGTCTAAACCCGTCCAAAATTCTTTTCCAAATCAAATTAGGAAACCACTCCCGACATGGTGTGCAGCCGCCCAAAACCACCTGTGCGGCCGCACATCTATCTGGAAGGTTTCTGGTACTTTTTGAGCCAAGCTGTGCGGCCGCCCAAACCCTTTTCTGCGGTCGCACACCTGCCCCATATTTCCCTAATTTTCAAATTCCTCCAAAGTCCTTATTTAAGATTCGTTCCATTGTGTGTGACCCTCTAGGATTACACTAAGTTGGCAATGGGTTCAAACATGAAACCATAAGATATGATTAGGTTCTAGCAAACCGTCATACCTACCCAAATAGTATAACTAGATACAAGTTTGCATTCCTTTAGAACATGTCACAATCCCTTTATCCATGATGTCATTGAACACAAGTCATGGTCAACAAGTCAACTTGTTTTGTTCAATACTTTCTCGATTCCGGATATGTTGATAATACAAATGACATTGATCTAATCAATTCATTTGAGTCCGGCCAAACATTTTCATCAACATCATTCCTACGAGAGGCCTAAGCTTGACATCTCTCCGAAGAGGGACAAATTCATTTAGCTTATTACTCTTCCCTACGTGAATCCGATTATGCCAATCATACCCTTTATAACTACCCGGTTAAAGGTAGCGTTTGAATATGTCAAACATAATGTTCATCAAGTGGAAGACTATAATAACTCCATGTTTAAGAATTCGTATGACATAACTAATATGAGATATATGTACGACATAGACCATGACATAAATCTCATACAGCGGGTCATGTCCAGTACCTTGTTCCAAACATGTACCCATAAATCTAACATGATCATCCCATGATCATTTAGCCTTTATACTAGCGCTTAACAAGTACTAGGTGTAACGACCCGAAAACTAGGCTCTATTTTATTAGTAATAAATAATTATTATTTATTTATTTGGTTATTTATTTATTTAAATTATTATTTATTTAAATATTTGTGTGTGCATTTTATGTGTTATAATAATTTATGCCTAGCATTTTATTTGGGTTAGTGTAGTATTGTTGTGTCTTAATTGTTAGTAGGGAGTGTAAGTATTTGTGTGTAGTGTAGAGGAGGGGGCCTAAGTGTAAGTTCTTTTAAATCATTTTAACTACTCCCTCCATACTCCTCATCTTCTCCCTACTCTTCCCCTTCTCCCTCACTCTCAGCAACTCTCTCTCTCTCTCTCCATGGTTTTGGTAAGTTTTTCTCTCTTTCCTTCTCTCTTCATTTCCTTCCTCTTCCTCTCATTATTTCTCATTTCTTAAAACATGAAACTTGTTTTGATCGTCGTTAGGATCGTAGAGGGCTAAAAATATTCGAGTTCCGGCAACTTTGAGAAAATTCAAGTAAGTTGCTTTCCCCCTATTTTTATGCTAAAATGATCATATCATGTTTATATAATGCTTAAATTGTTACATTTGATGTTTGATTGAGTTTGAGATTTATTTGGAATTTATTTGCATTTTGTCCATTTTGAGGAATTTTGATGTTTGAATCAATTCTTGATTTGGGGTTGTTAAATGTTGTTATATGAGTTCTTTTAGACCTATAAGTTGTTCTAGTACATTATTATGCTAGTAAGAGTGTTGGATTTTGGTTTAGTTTTGGTTTGGGTTGAAAATAGAAGAACCCAGTTCATCTCCCCCGTTTTCCGGCAGAACAGAGGGTTGGGCGACCACCCAAAATGGTGGAGCGACCGCACAACTATCTGAATGGTTTTATTCTTGCTTGACGGCCTTTTGGGCGACCGCATAGACCCGAGTGGGCGGCCGCACAGTACCCCTGAAGGTTTTCATTTGTTAATTTGTGTGATTGAAGAATGCGTTTTGGTCTAAGTCTTGGGTGTCCTTCTAGTCGACCTTAGTGAACATTGTAGTACACTCTTGTGATAGAATTGAGTCCTTTGTGATTAAGTTTGTGTTGTGAAATTTAGTTTTATGTTCTTTAATAATTTTGGGGTTATTTGGGTTTTAGAGGCACATGAATTGAGTTTTCTTGTCTTTAAATGTTAGGATAGAAGTATATATAGGTACTCCCAAGATTTAGAACGAAAAGAGTGAAATTCGGAGCTAAAACAGGGATTTTTCATAATGTCCGGCCGAACACTTTATAAAAATTGTCCGTTTTACGCTCAATCTTCCGGAGGCCATAACTTCTTCGTCCGGACTCCGTTTTGGACGTGTAGACTATCGTTGGAAAGATCTTTTCGAGTAATACGCAATGGTTCTATTGTCCACATGGTTCTAGATAAGAATGCTTGTCTTTTTGTTGAGGTTTAAGATCAAGGTGTAGTCTCGGTCTAGGTTCCGTAGTACTATTCTAGATGACTTAGTTGGGCACCGTGGAACACTTTAGTAATTAAAATTGGTTCCTTTGTGAACAATGGTGTTATGTAATTTGATCAAGTATTGTTTGGGAATGTTTGGGCATCTTATGATGTGTTCGTGATTGTTCCAATCGAATTGATTTTCGAGTAAGACTTGGTCTAGGTTTTAGGCTATGTCCTATAGTACCTAGAGGGTTGTTATTGAACACCAAAGTGTAGGGTTTAGTCCGGTCATGATCATGTTCTAATAAGGTAACCTTTTAGATTTTTTTGGGGTGTTTAGAATTGGTTCGTTATGGACGGAGGTAAAGCGTGAATTGGCAATTGGGTACTTACGGTTTGATTAACCTTAAGGTGTATTCATTCTGATTTCCTACTTTGGAATTCCAGGTGTGATGAGATGATTGAGTTCATAGTCCTAGTATATCTTTATGAGTAAATGTTTAGGGTCATTTTGGTAATAGTCATTGTGCCATTTGTGAGCGACCCTTTGGGTTGTGCTCTTTATGATTAACTTGTGGGTATCATATTTAGGATGTATTTGGTACGTGCCTTATCTTGGAATCATTATGTCTTAATGGTCAATGTTGTTGGACTCTTTTATGAGAAACTCCTTGTGTTTATTGTTGTTGAACTCTTCTTGAGTAATCGCTTGCATCTTTTATGGTGATTAATTGGTATGGTTCCCTACTTTGGAATCCTTAGTTGTTTATCGTGCTAGTATTTTATTACTTTGCATTTATTTAAAAGTCCAGCTGGTATTTGTGGTTGTGTCGGGCGATGTGAGATATTGTGATGGCACCGGCCAAGTCCATTATGGTGTCGACCATTGTTTTGCCTTTATTTTCCTCTTCCAGATCGGCCTTGGTTGAGACGTTTTGGAGCATGACTTTGTGGCATGGCTCCCGCCCTTTGTGGCACGTTACTTTGTTATTGGTTCTGGTACCGGGGGTATTCTCTTTAGCTTTTATTCTACTATGAAGATGGCTTGATGGGTTGATTGATTGATTGGTCGGTTCTGATCGGGGTTCTCTTCAGTTGTTATACTGCTATTGTTGATTGGTTGATCGGTTGAAGCTGCGCAGCGATTGTTCTATCAGTTTGGTGAAACCTTGGCTCAGTATCCTTTGTTACGTGTTTATTTCAGTCTTATGTGCTGCATGATGAGTTAGTCGTTATTTCCAACTGGTATGGGACAGTTGGCGATAGGGAGCTTTCTCATTTGTTGTTATGTGATTTACTTGTTCAGTTATATCGTTGATTTGCATGATATTATGCCATGTAGATGTATTTAGTAACTTACTGAGATTTTATCTCACCCCGTTTCTTGTTTCAAATTGTTTTTCCTTAACCCCCCCCCTAGGAAAGAAAGTGGTAGCGTTGTGAGGTCCGTTGTAGCGGGAATCTTCTGAGCAGGTTGATCGCATTTGGGATAGTTGCCCTTCGGAGCCTTTACGCATATTATTGTGGGTTCGCAGACGTTCAGTGTTTTGTATATACGGTTGCACTTTGGGTATTTTTGTTAATAGTTGTTCTTGCTTCCGCGTTTGTTTCTAGTCTCCGAGTTATAATCTCGTTGAGGTATTGTTTGTTGGTATTGATTTATATTAGAATTCACGCGCCCGGTTTGATATTTAGCATTTTTGGAGATGTTAATTGTGTAAATTTTATATTTATGGATTTTTAGAATTTCTGGGGCGTGACAGTTGGTATCAGAGCAATGGTTTTAGATCTTGAAAGAGAATAAGAACTCTGATATTGAATAGGTTTCAATACTTGGGTGTTATAACTTTGAGCGGTTTAGGAAAATAAGTTTTCTTGGAAGATGAGGTTAAGGTAGAAGTTGGTTGACTTATGAGTCGTGATATTGACTTCGAGTGTTTCTTTTCTTGTGGTATATCAGCTATAGGATTGGTGTCAGTAGTGTTGGTTCCATTGGGGTTAGTCGGTTTGGGAATCGAGAGTACGAGTTTTGAAGGCTTGGGCATACCAAATTCGTAAAGTGGAAATGTCTTTGTGCTATATTCGTATGTTTGTTCTCATTAAGTGATTTATGTTGGGGTATATTCTCGAGTATGAAATTTCGTGATTTCTTCTGATAGAGCTAAGGTGATTTGGTTATGTCACCTACGCAGGATATGGACGACTTAAGTAGTGTGGCCTAGCTTTCAATGTGTCTCAAATTTCTTGTGTGCCATCGATAGGTGGAGAATATTTCTATATTGGTATGTTTGACTTTGTTTAGGAGCATACTATGTGTATATATATATATAATGTTCAAGTTCTATGTTGAAAATCAGAAAATCTTTATTATAAGGTTGTGTTGGGAATTTAGCGTATTCAGTTGGCAATATTAATTTTGAAATATTAGGTATAATTTATATTGAGTGCAATATGTCGCTTGACCGATAGAGAACTTGGGTTATATGATGAGTTGATGTAAGCTACGATACTGATAGGTGAACCAGTGAACATATAGTGTCGATTGGGTTAAAAGAGTTAAAGATTCAATTTGAGAATTTCTTGATAGGAGTTTTTCTTTACTTTTAGTACATCTACGTGAGTGCATCAGAATTGTTTAGTATGAGGAAATACTTAATTTATTATGGGTCATAATAAGAAGTTGAGTTATGATACTTTTGGGATCATTTTAATACATGACTGGAGTTGAGTTAAATCAATACGAGTTAGGAGTATATTGTGGGAGTTATAATCATTAATAATGGTAAGCGCGTTAAGTTTAAAGGACCAAACATAATTTGAGAAGGTAAGAAATTCTCGGGCAATATTAAAGGCATTTTGGGTCTTAGAGAAATGGAGGTACGCAACGATTTTGGGCAATAAAGTAGTTGTACATGCTTCGAGGATTAACGCTTAATAAATGGAACTACCTATGACTTGGGATTGGTTGTGATTTTATGGATATTGCCTTAGAGGATTATACATTTTATTTCATTTTGGGGCCAAGTTGAAACGTTGATGACAGACTATCAAAAGTTGATGGATATATTTCCTTAGAAAACTAAGTTTGAGGTAATGCAAGTAGTTTGAGAAATTCAAAGATTATGACTGTATTATGTTTTATCTCATGAGGAAGTGAGTGTGGTAGTGGAATCTCATTTGATCGGATAGTTGATGACAGTAAATTTTTGAGTATATCATTGAGTCATTGGGTGACAATAATTGTTAGCCCTATTCCTGCTCTTATTTGTTCGGGTAGTAGTATGATTACTTGGGATGATGTCTAGATCGTCAAAGCGTACGGGTGAACCGAAAAAGTAAAACTTATGGATGTTGATGATTTAAAGGTTGATGGTGAGAGTGATGATAATTAGGATCAAATCAGCTATGTCTCAGAACTGGTGATCAAGTGATAGTATTGAGAATGTGAAATTCGGTGTGAAAGAGGAAGCTAACTTTAGAATGATTAATACGAGTATACTTGAGATGCGTATGTGTTCAAATGTGTCGGTTTAGTTGAGTCGTGGGGACGATGTATGAAATATTTAATTGGTAATTGATAGAGGTTATAGTGCTTTATGCGAATTGATATTTTGTCGCCTTATTATGACCGCGCATTGTGATTTTGATGAGTGAATTCGCGGGCGAATTCTTTTTAAGGAAGGTAGATTGTAACGACCCGAAAACTAGGCTCTATTTTATTAGTAATAAATAATTATTATTTATTTATTTGGTTATTTATTTATTTAAATTATTATTTATTTAAATATTTGTGTGTGCATTTTATGTGTTATAATAATTTATGCCTAGCATTTTATTTGGGTTAGTGTAGTATTGTTGTGTCTTAATTGTTAGTAGGGAGTGTAAGTATTTGTGTGTAGTGTAGAGGAGGGGGCCTAAGTGTAAGTTCTTTTAAATCATTTTAACTACTCCCTCCCTACTCCTCATCTTCTCCCTACTCTTCCCCTTCTCCCTCACTCTCAGCAACTCTCTCTCTCTCTCTCCATGGTTTTGGTAAGTTTTTCTCTCTTTTCTTCTCTCTTCATTTCCTTCCTCTTCCTCTCATTATTTCTCATTTCTTAAAACATGAAACTTGTTTAGATCGTCGTTAGGATCGTAGAGGGCTAAAAATATTCGAGTTCCGGCAACTTTGAGAAAATTCAAGTAAGTTGCTTTCCCCCTATTGTTATGCTAAAATGATCATATCATGTTTATATAATGCTTAAATTGTTACATTTGATGTTTGATTGAGTTTGAGATTTATTTGGAATTTATTTGCATTTTGTCCATTTTGAGGAATTTTGATGTTTGAATCAATTCTTGATTTGGGGTTGTTAAATGTTGTTATATGAGTTCTTTTAGACCTATAAGTTGTTCTAGTACATTATTATGCTAGTAAGAGTGTTGGATTTTGGTTTAGTTTTGGTTTGGGTTGAAAATAGAAGAACCCAGTTCATCTCCCCCGTTTTCCGGCAGAACAGAGGGTTGGGCGACCGCCAAAAATGGTGGGCCGACCGCACAACTATCTGAATGGTTTTATTCTTGCTTGACGGCCTTTTGGGCGACCGCACAGACCCGAGTGGGTGGCCGCACAGTACCCCTGAAGGTTTTCATTTGTTAATTTGTGTGATTGAAGAATGCGTTTTGGTCTAAGTCTTGGGTGTCCTTCTAGTCGACCTTAGTGAACATTGTAGTACACTCTAGTGATAGAATTTGGTCCTTTGTGATTAAGTTTGTGTTGTGAAATTTAGTTTTATGTTCTTTAATAATTTTGGGGTTATTTGGGTTTTAGAGGCATATGAATTGAGTTTTCTTGTTTTTAAATGTTAGGATAGAAGTATATATAGGTACTCCCAAGATTTAGAACGAAAAGAGTGAAATTCGGAGCTAAAACAGGGATTTTTCATAATGTCCGGCCGAACACTTTATAAAAATTGTCCGTTTTACGCTCAATCTTCCGGAGGCCATAACTTCTTCGTCCGGACTCCGTTTTGGACGTGTAAACTATCGTTGGAAATCTCTTTTCGAGTAATACGCAATGGTTCTATTGGCCGCATGGTTCTAGATAAGAATGGTTGTATTTTCGTTGAGGTTTAAGATCAAGGTGTAGTCTCGGTCTAGGTTCCGTAGTTCTATTCTAGATGACTTAGTTGGGCACCGTGGAACACTTTAGTAATTAAAATTAGTTCCTTTGTGAACAATGGTGTTATGTAATTTGATCAAGTATTGTTTGGGAATGTTTGGGCATCTTATGATGTGTTCGTGATTGTTCCAATCGAATTGATTTTCGAGTAAGACTTGGTCTAGGTTTTAGGCGATGTCCTATAGTACCTAGAGGGTTGTTATTGAACACCAAAGTGTAGGGTTTAGTCCGGTCGTGATCATGTTCTAATAAGGGTAACCTTTTGGATTCGTTTGGGGTGTTTAGAATTGGTTCGTTATGGACTGAGGTAAAGCGTGAATTGGCAATTGGGTACTTACGGTTTGATTAACCTTAAGGTGTATTCATTCTGATTTCCTACTTTGGAATTCCAGGTGTGATGAGATGGTTGAGTTCATAGTCCTAGTATATCTTTATGAGTAAATGTTTAGGGTCATTTTGGTAATAGTCATTGTGCCATTTGTGAGCGACCGTTTAGGTTGTGCTCTTTATGATTAACTTGTGGGTATCATATTTAGGATGTATTTGGTATGTGCCTTATCTTGGAATCATTATGTCTTAATGGTCAATGTTGTTGGACTCTTTTATGAGAAACTCCTTGTGTTTATTGTTGTTGAACTCTTCTTGAGTAATCGCTTGCATCTTTTATGGTGATTAATTGGTATGGTTCCCTACTTTGGAATCCTTAGTTGTTTATCGTGCTAGTATTTTATTACTTAGCATTTATTTGAAAGTCCAGCTGGTATTTGTGGTTGTGTCGGGCGATGTGAGATATTGTGATGGCACCGGCCAAGTCCATTATGGTGTTGACCATTGTTTTGCCCTTATTTTCCTCTTCCAGATCGGCCTTGGTTGAGACGTTTTGGAGCATGACTTTGTGGCATGGCTCCCACCCTTTGTGGCACGTTACTTTGTTATTGGTTCCAGTACCGTGGGTATTCTCTTTAGCTTTTATGCTACTATGAAGATGGCTTGATGGGTTGATTGATTGATTGGTCGGTTCTGATCGGGGTTCTCTTCAGTTGTTATACTGCTATTGTTGATTGGTTGATCGGTTGAAGCTGCGCAGCGATTGTTCTATCAGTTTGGTGAAACCTTGGCTCAGTATCCTTTGTTACGTGTTTATTTCAGTCTTATGTGCTGCATGATGAGTTAGTCGTTATTTCCAACTGGTATGGGACAGTTGGCGATAGGGAGCTTTCTCATTTGTTGTTATGTGATTTACTTGCTCAGTTATATCGTTGATTTGCATGATATTATGCCATGTAGATGCATTTAGTAACTTACTGAGATTTTATCTCACCCCGTTTCTTGTTTCAAATTGTTTTTCCTTAACCCCCCCCAGGAAAGCAAGTGGTAGCGTTGTGAGGTCCGTTGTAGCGGGAATCTTCTGAGCAGGTTGATCGCATTTGGGATAGTTGCCCTTCGGAGCCTTTACGCATATTATTGTGGGTTCGCAGTCGTTCAGTGTTTTGTATATACGGTTGCACTTTGGGTATTTTTGTTAATAGTTGTTCTTGCTTCCGCGTTTGTTTCTAGTCTCTGAGTTATAATCTCGTTGAGGTATTGTTTGTTGGTATTGATTTATAGTAGAATTCACGCGCCCGGTTTGGTATTTAGCATTTTTGGAGATGTTAATTGTGTAAATTTTATATTTATGGATTTTTAGAATTTCTGGGGCGTGACACTAGGGACGGAGATTATTATAAGTAAACATGAACAACAATAATAATCAAAACATCTCTTTATTGATATGAAATAAATGATAACAATTACAACGTTTATTAAACGTGCCTAGGGCACCACTACCAACAAGAATCAAGGTTGTCCCTTCTCCAAAACCTATACTCCCAAGTGGAGGAATCATCCTAATCTATCATAGAGGGGTAACCAAGGAAATCAGTACCAGCAGCAAAAGCCTCTCTATCCTCCACAAGGCAATGTGGATCCACCTAAAGCATAATTGGAGGATACGATCATGTTAATGAGGCAGGAGAAGCAGCAGATGAAGGTGCAGCGGGAGCAGAGAGAGAAGCAACAAGATGCAGTCATAAAGAAGCTGGAAACTCAAATTGGACAGATTGTAGAAGGGCTTCATGGGCACAAGACTGGTACGTTCCCAAGTCAAGGGGAGCAAGCTAAGGCCATCATGACTCTCAGAAATGGCAAACAGGTAAGTAATGAGGTACAATCTGAACCTTCTCCTAAATCTTCTGAGACACCTGTTGAGGATGTAGTTGGAAAGAGTACTAATGGCATGGGGGAAATTCCTAATAATGATTCTTCCAACCCCAAGCCATATGTACCTCCTGTACCGTTTCATGGATGTTTTATGAGAAATAAGTTGGATAAACAGATGTCAGGTTTGAATGAGATGTTTTCAAAAGTTAACATTAATCTTCCACTTCTGAATGTGATTAAAAATATTCTGGCGTACGCAAAAATATCAAAGAACTAAATTCCAGGAAACCAAAGTATGGGAAAGATGAGAAGTTGATTATGGAAGAAAATGCCAGTGCTGTGGTACAACAGAACCTCCCACCTAAACTGAAGGACCCCAGAAGTTTTAATATTTCTATCTCTATGGGGGACTCTAGGAAGGTTAAGGCAATGTTGGACCTTGGTGCTAGCATTAATTTGTTGCCTCATTATCTGTATCTTGAGTTGGGTTTACCTGAGCTAAAACCCACCATAATGACCTTGCAACTGGCTGACTGTTCTATCAAAAGGCCATTGGGAATTGTGAAGGATGTTTTAGTGCAGGTAGCCAACTTGATAATACCTGGGGATTTTGTTGTGCTTGGAACTGTCAATGGTGTTGGGAGTGGTCAGGATTCTCCCATATTACTTGGGCGTCCATTTATGGCTACTACCAACACTATCATTAATGTGGGTGATGGGACTCTGTCTATGTGTGTGGCTAATGAGAAAATTGAAATATTTGTGTTTGATGTGATGCAAAGTCCTATAGATGATGAGTCTTGTAATTGTGTGGATGTGGTTGAGGATTGTGTGAGTGAAGTTTTGTGGCATGAGAGAGACTGTGAGGAGTTAGAGTCTTTATTGTTAACTAGAGATGAGAAATCTAGGGATAATGCGGATGTTCAACTGATGGCTATAGAAAAGGCCGACGAACACTATCCTAGTAATGGCCCATTTCACCCCCTAGGCCACTTCAATGAGAGGTCGGCACCTTCTATTGTAACCCCTCCAGCTCTTAAGCTAAAAACCCTCCCCTCAAATTTAAAGTATGTTTTTCTTAGGGAGGGTGAGACTTTACCTGTGATTATTACCTCTGATTTGACCCTAGAGCAAGAGGCCAAGTTGATAAAAGTGCTTTATGAGCATAAGTCGGCCATAGGGTGGTCCTTAGCAGACATAAAAGGCATAAGCCCCTCCATGTGCTTGCATAAAATTAATTTGGTGGATGGTGCTAAGACATCTAGAGAAATACAGAAGAGGTTGAATCCCCACATGGAGGAGGCAGTTAGGAAAGAGGTCCTTAAGCTGTTAGATGCGGGCACTATTTATGTCGTCGCTGATAGTGAGAGGGTGAGCCCGGTTTAAGTTGTTCCTAAAAAATCGGATTACACTGTCACCACTAATGATAAAGGTGAGGAAGTTCCTACTAGGTAAGTGACTGGGCTTAGAATGTGCATAGATTTGCGCAAACTTAATGCTGCAACAAAGAAAGATCACTTCCCTTTGCCCTTTATTGATCAGATCTTAGAGAGGTTAGCGGGACATGCTTATTATTGTTTCTTGGATGGTTTCTCGGGATATAACCAAATTCCCATTGCACCAGAGGACCAATCCAAGACCACTTTTACTTGTCCCTTTGGCACATTTACTTTTAGGAGGATGCCCTTTGGGTTATGTAATGCACCTGCGACCTTTCAAAGGTGCATGACCTCCATATTCTCTGACTTGATAGAGAGATGTGTCGAAATCTTTATGGATGATTTCTCTGTGTTTGGTGATAGTTTTGATGGTTGCCTCGAGAATTTGACTATGGTTTTAAAATGTTATTGTGAGACAAATTTGACCCTTAGTTAGGAAAAATGTCATTTTCTCGTGAGGCATGGGATTGTGTTAAGGAATTTGGTGTCTAGTAAGGGGATTGAGGTGGATAAAGCGAAAATTGATGTAATTTCTAAATTACCTCCCCCTGTTTCGGTTAAAGGTCTATGGAGTTTTCTGGGTCATGTGGGTTTCTATAGGCGTTTTATTAAAGACTTTTCAAAAATTTGTAAGCCTTTATGTAACCTGCTAGCCAAGGATACCGAGTTCATCTTCGACCAAGAGTGCTTGGAAGCATTCAATCTGTTAAAGGAAAATTTGACTTGTGCCCCCATTCTTTCTAGCCCCAATTGGTCTCTACCCTTTGAGATCATGTGTGATGCGTCCGATTTTGCTATTGGGGCTATGTTAGAGCAATGAGTAGACAAGTTACCTCATGTGATCCATTATTCAAGTAGAACTTTGAATGATGCTCAACTTAATTATACTACTACTGAAAAGGAATTTTTAGCGGTGGTATTTTCTTTAGAAAAGTTTCGTTCTTACTTGCTTGGATCCAAGGTAATTGTCTATTCGGATCATGCTTCTTTGAAATACTTGTTGAATAAAAAGGATGCTAAACCTAGACTTTTTAGGTGGATGCTCCTGCTGCAGGAGTTTGATATAGAGATTAGAGATAAAAAGGGGACCAAAAATGTGGTGGCGGATCATTTATTGATGCTTGAGGACTTCCCTTTCACTAGCGTAATTGATGGTGCGATTCCGGTTAATGAAAATTTTCTGGGTGAGCAACTCTTTGCTCTACATGTCCAAGAGCCTTGGTATACGGATATTGTGAATAATCTTGTGACTAACTTGATGCCACCACACTTCACTTATGACCAAAAACGAAAGTTTAAGTCGGATGTGAAGCATTATATTTGGGATGATCCTTATTTGTGGAAAGTGTGTCAGGATAAGATTATTAGGAAATGTATTCCAGAGCATGAACAAGCTAGTGTGTTGCGGTTTTGCCATGAACTCCAATGTGGGGGTCATTTTAGTGGGCAAAAGACCGCTAGAAAAGTGCTTCAAGCGGGTCTTTATTGGCCCACCTTGTTCAAAGATGCTCAAGAATTATGTGTGAGGTGTGATAGATGCCAACGAACTGGCAATATAGGAAAGAGAGATGAGATGCCCTTACAACATAATTTGATAGTTGATATTTTTGATGTTTGGGGCATTGATTTTATGGGTCCCTTCCCCCCTTCCCATGGTTATTTGTACATACTTGTTGCTGTGGATTATGTGTCTAAGTGGGTGGAAGCAATTCCTACCCGCACTAATGATGCTAACGTTGTGTGCAAGTTTGTTCGTGAGAATATATTTAGCAGGTATGGAGTACCACGTGTCATCATCAGTGATCAAGGGATACACTTCACCAATCGCATGTTCAATCAAGTGCTGAAAAAGTATGGGGTTGGTCACAAGTTAGCTACGGCTTATCATCCACAAAATTTGGGCCAAGTGGAGGTGAGTAATCATCAAATCAAAGCGGTTCTTGAGAAAATAGTGCGTCCAAATCATAAAGATTGGTCTGTGAAATTGTGTGATGCACTGTGGGCATATCGGACGGCTTATAAAACTCTCATTGGCATGAGTCCGTACCGCATTGTATATGGGAAGGAGGGCCACCTTCCGATGGAATTGGAACACAAAGAATATTGGGCAACCAAAGAACTTAACATGGACTTGAGTTTAGCGGGAGACAAGAGGTTGCTTGATTTGGATGAGCTAGCAGAGTTGAGGCAAGACAGTTATGAGAGTGCCAAGTTGTACAAAGAGAGAACCAAGAGATATCATGATAAAAATCTTAAGCCCAAGTTTCTTAAACCGGGTATGAAGGTTCTTCTCTTTAACTCTCGCCTCAAACTCTTTCCGGGCAAATTGTGTTCAAGGTGGACGGGTCCATATGAGTTGGTTCATGTTTTTCCCCATGGAGCAGTGGAGCTCAAAGATTTGAAAGATGGGACGGTATTTAAAGTGAATGGATATCGGGTGAAGCCATACTATGAGGGGCTATCTTTTTTGGAAGACATCAATGAGATTGATGTAATTGATTTGATGGACCCGGAGGAAGCCACTTAATCTTCATGTGGCATTATGTCGAGCCAACGACTTAAAACAAAGGCGCTTGTTGGGAGGCAACCCAACTAGGTATGTCTTTTAATGTTTTATGTTTTTCCTTTCAGGCTATCGTCATTTTTAAATTGAGAGTATGTTGTTTCTTCAATGCCATGAGGACATAGCATACTTTTGGTTTGGAGGTGGTGGTATTCATATAAAAAAATGTATTATTGCTTTCGTGTCTTTTATTTTTGGGTCGGTTCGAACTACGGTGACCTGAGCCCCTTATTGTCCTAAGGGGAACGTAGGCAACGAAAGTGCGGTCAAAAAGTTAGTCCGTTTCATCCTTCATGGATTTGTCCGATTTTGTGGGTTTATATGGGAGTGTAAATAGTGTCACCCTCCAAAAATGTGCAGCTTTTTGGACCCAACCAATGGAGTTTGAGGTGGCTAGTTAAGCAAAAATGTTGAAAATATTATAAGCAACAGCATCTTGGGCGGTCGCCCACTTTGTTTCTGGGCAGTCGCCCACTTGCGGTGAAAAAGGAGGCCACAATCTGCCATCTTGGGCGCCCACCCACTCTTTTTAAGGGCAGTCGCGCAAAAGAATAAAAAAGGGGGCATCAACGACTGTCGCTTGGGCGGTCGCGCACCCTGTTTATGGGCGGTCGCCCACTTGTTGATTCTGGGGTGCCCAGGAAGGGATTTGGTAGAAATTAACCTGTTTGCGCGCGGGTTTTTTGGTTGTTCTCGAGGCGGTTTTCATCCTTCGATTTACCTTTTTAATTGAGAGTCGCCACCATGTTGTTGTCGGAACACGGACCGAGATATCTGGATTCGGGGGTTAAGTTATGAATTGGGAAGGTCAAGGAGCACCCAATTCACCCAATCTAGGATTGGTCTTGCTAAGAAATCATCATCATCATTTCAAAATCATGCAAAATGTACGCAAAAGGAAAACAAACAAATAAATAATTGCTTATTTATTTAGAATGTCGGATCATGTGCTTCGAGACCGTCTCCATGAATTGGAGAGGCTCTAGGCTGATCCTTTTGATGGAATCACACTACTTTAAAGACAAAGAAGGAGATGAGAAGGTAGAAAACAATGAGTTTTACCTAAGCATTCTTCAAGAATCCTATGGATGGCCTTGACTAAAGGCTTTGAATCTCCAATGAACTTGACTTGAATGGTGTGGTGAGGGTTTAAATTTCATGGGTAAGGGAGAGGGACTGATTATAGGGACCTCTTTAATCAGATTTGGAGTGGTTGTTGGGTGAATAAGGAGTCTACCCTCTTTCTGGTTCAAGAACCTTTATATTTATAGGATTTTTAGACCTATGGTTTTAGCCAAGAAGGTAAGTTGTGATGGGGATCCAAGACTTGATTCCCACAGAGGTATTTTTGGACTCTAGGATCGTCCATTAGGTTTTCCCGGATTGCTTAAGTGTTTGCCAAGAAAAGGGGTTAAGATCAACAAGGAAACTGACCAAAACCCGGCTGTCAAGGGGGATGTCTCGTACGAGACATTAATGTCTCGTACGAGGCATCTCAGTGCTGGAATTCACTTTTTGCCCTCTGCAGTAGTTTTAATGTTCATTTTGGCCCCTGACTAACGGATTCAGTCAGAAACTTAATGAAACATGTCCAACTTAACGAGTTTCGACCCAAATCAAAGGTGAGACACAGAAGTAGTGTGATCATAAATGAATGTCCAAAATGGGGTGTCTACAGAGCCCCTCAGTGACGATACTTATGGATGAAGTAACGTCGTCGATAGAAAAGACACCATTTTGAACTTGGGGTATGGTCGTGCTAAAAAGCTGCCTACGTATTCCTCGGAAGGAAATCAGACCAAACGTAGTTCGACTCTGAAAACACGCAAAAACTGAGGTTTAAGGCATTTTGAAAATCATTTTTGAAAACAATACTTGCGGTAAATAAAGCTTAGAGTTTAGAGAGTACCCATACTGATGAATCAATGGCCTTAACCCAATTCTGAACATACTCCTTTTTGCTGATGACAAACCGTCTCCAGTTGCAATCCATACTGAGGAATCAATCTCTTTGACTCCAATTCTGAACATGCCCTGTTGTTGATGATGAACCGTCTTCGATTTTAGAGACGCCAGTTAACCGGACCTTGCTTCTCCTTCCAACGAGGTTGCCTTATTCTCCGGAAAATGTGAATCCTATGTTATTAACATACGTCTTGATAACAATTATCAGACTCTGGGTTTGGAGATGCCAATTACTTGGATCCTTGCTTCTCCTTCCAACGAGGTTGCCTTATTCGCCGGAACAGTGAATCCTATGACATTAACATACGTCTCGATGGAAATTATGGGATTCTAAATGGTGGGATCCTTTGTTATTAAGTTACGTCTTGATAACAGTCGTGGGATACCCGGATTTGGAGACGCCAATTACTCGGACCTTGATTCCCCTTTCAACGAGACTGCCTTTCCGTTGAAAATGTGAATCCTATGCCATTAGCTTACACCTTGATGACAATTGTGGGACTCCAAATGGTGGGATCCTGTGTTATTAAATTACGTCTTGATAACAGTCGTGCGATACCCGGTTGTAAATCCTGTGCCATTAACTTACGTCTTGATGATAGTCATGGGATTTAAAGTTTACTAATGCAGATTTCGTTGCTCACCCATGATGTTGGATGTGCGGTGAGAATAAATTCGTACTGAGAAACAACTTTGCTTGTTCCAATTCTGAAAATATCCATTTGTTGATGACTCAATGTTCCATTTTGAACCGGGTTCAGATTCGACCTTTCATTCAAAAGCAGGGCTTTTTCTGACCTTTCTGTTAAAAGCAGGGCTTTTATGGAATTTCCCAAGAAAACATGGTTTTCTGAGGTTTTTCTGGGGATACCTCGTACGAGGGAACGGTGTCTCATACGAGACTTCTCTATTTTTGCGCAGAACAGAGGCATATTAGGCGCTGAAAGTGATTTTCAAATCACTTTTCCTATTTCATTCTCTGGAGCTTTCGACCCTAGGCGATTTTCTCACTCAAAAATCTCCATTTTCACCAAGTTTTAGTGATTCCCAACCCTTTCAAATGGACGGTGTCCATCGATCCCACAAAGAGCACCTTTTTGGTAGGCATATGAAGGGTAAAGTGTGGGCGATGGATGAGTTGTGCCCGTTCCAGAAGGACCACGTTTCTCACGCTGTTCGGACTAGGCGGGTAAGGATTTCTTCCTTTGACTGAGTTTTCATGTCAATTTCGTTGTTGCATATCTCAATTTGGTGTTCTAGCAATTTGACTCTTGTCAATTTTTGCCTAGAATTATCGTTTCTAGGGTTTATCATGCATGGCTGACCTTTCGATGGAATTTCATCCTTGTTGGTGTTTAAAATCATTGTAGTATAGTAGTACATGATTTCGACTGTCGTTTCAGGCGATTCTGTGACTTTTCGGGTAAAATGCTTAAATGAGGATTTTACCGACTTTCTAACATCTGTCTCTTTTGCCTTTGTTGTTTGCAGTCATTCAGGGTGATCAATAACTGTAGAGGCAGCGTACGAGTGGTTGCCGAGAGGTGGGCAACTCTCAATGGCGAGATGAAGGAAGAGATCGAGAATCTCGGGCTTAAGCCTTTCTTTGACGGCTTAGGCGGTGAGAGGAGGAACGTTCACTTGCTTCAGGCCATCCGGGAGCGCAGGTGGGATAGTACTCATACCATGCACATGCGGTGGGGGGAGGTTACCATGACCCCTACTGACTTTCATGCCATTACTGGGCTTGCCATCTTTGGTGAACCACTTGAGGTAGATGCGGACTTTACTCCTAGCAGGGACGATATGATGCATTTTCTGGGCTTCTCTGTGCGTACCCTAGGCAAGGGTGTCCCTCTGAAGGACTTGAGGGACAAGGTCGATGCCTATGTTACTGTTAATGCTGGTCAGATGCATCTGACCGGTACCTGTATTGCAGCTGTCCGTGGCTTTTTGTGGTGGGCCTTTTCTGAGACGCTATTTGCCAATCATGCGTCGACTACTTTGTTCACTCTTCTGAGTGTGTTGAGAGATATGCAGCATGTTACTGATGCTAGCTGGGGTTCTACTGGCTTGGACCACTGCTATGTGGCGATGGATGAGAGTTCGCGGGATCGGGCGAACGCTGGCTTAGGCGGCTATAGTCATGCCTGGGAGGTATAATACTCATCTTCTTCTGTATTCCTCCTTTGTTTCAGCCCCATTTTACTTTCTGTCTTAGTAACTCATTCAATTTTGACATTTTTCTATGTTTCTCCCACTTTGCAGGCCTGGGGTTACGCCATGTTTGGTCTCTTCACATTCAACCTTCGAGACAACACTATTATGTTCCCAGATACTCTGAGATGGCGCCGGTGTAACAGGGATACCCATGATGAGCAGGCAGAGGGGGCTGACATGACGGTGGAGCGTATACGGCTATATTTTGATAGGTGGGAGGCCGTCCCTGAGTCCCCTGTCGCTTTCTTCCCTTGGTGGAGTCTGGGCATTGACCATGCCTAAGGGTTTGCCGGTATGAGGCTGCTGATGATCGGCCTTGGTGGGGGATGCTTTTACTTAGGAGAGAGAGTCTCTCGCCAGTAGGGTGGTGGTAGACTCGATGTCGTTGTTCCCTTGGACCCACCGGCCCACATGCTCAACTCTTATGCCCTTGCGGAGGAGGAGAGAGGGGACCTCATTATTGGTCAGGATGCTTTTGACCATATGTCCTTTGAGGCTGATTATCAGGACTTCCTCGCTCGTCTCATGCCCCAGTTGATTATAGAGGGTGATCAGGCTCAGGCCCAGGGGGTTGTTCATGTTCCTTTCCGTCCGCAGCTTGGACCGGCTTCCTTTACCTACAGCGTGGCTGAGGGAGTAGAGAGCACTGAGGACCTTCCCGTGCAGTACGACATGCCTGAGGGACTCGTACCTCCTACTGACGCGACCATGGTATGATTTATGACCCTTCTTCCGTCATTTCTTGTCATTCTACCATTTCATCTCTCTGTTTATCATTTATCTAAAGATTTTGATATCTCTATTTGTTTCTTCTCAACAGGTGACTATTGCCGAGTATAGAGAGGTCGCTGGACGGCTCGCCCAGTTCATGGCCTATGCCAAGAGGGTGAAGAGAGAGACTGCGGATCTCTTAGGCAGGTTGGCTCGGCAGACGGCAGAGTCAGCCTCTTGCGGGAAAAGGCCTCGGACAGATGAGTGATCACATGGCAATGGCGACGTCTCCTTTCTTTTGATGCCAGGTAGATAGGATCCCCTTTGCCCCCTCTTTTTGTTGATGATGTATTTATTGCCTCAGCGTAGGCGAAGACAACTTTTTCTTTCTTTGGTTTGTACCTATGCGACAGTTATTTCCTAACTCTAACAGACATACATTTGTTAATTTTAGTTTTTATTTTCTGACTGTGTAAATGGATTGACTCATATCCGGTTGGTCAACCGAGGGGTAATTTTATGAGATGGATTCGCGTTGGGTCATCTGTATGTGATGTATGAACTGTTTCAGGTGAGTTTCTGGGGTGATTGAGACATGTTTTGACTTGTTGGGCAACTTGGGATTTGTGCAGAGTTGTTGCTGTTCTGAACGGGGAGATGCCTTGTACGAGACATCGATGTCTCGTACGAGTCATCCTCTGAATCTGCGCCTGTTTCTCCTTTTTCCTCGAGGATTTGGTGTCCAAACTTGTATATAAACACCTCTAGTCCGTCCTAGAATACCATGCAGCCTTGAATCAGTTCTGGGAACCTTTCTTTTGGAGTAAAATTATCAACCTTTTGCTCCCAATGGCCCTAAGTAAGTCCGTCCCTTCATCAATAATTGTTGATGAGTTCTCCTTGGACTCAGAATTAGTAGAACGCTACAAGGGTGATTTAGCAACGTTCTTTCGCTCATTCAATAAACCTCGCCAAGAGAGATTCGTGGAGATGTTCGGGTTTAAGATTCTTTTCACCTTGAAGAATCTAAAACCGAAATGGGACCTTTTAAAGGGAGTTGCACGCTTCTGGAATCCATCGACTCACCTCTTTAACTTTTTACTTAATGAGATGGTCCCTACTGTAGAGGATATGGCGGCTATTTTGGATATGCCGTTGACCGGGGTGATTGCGGTTCCTAATTGTGACAAGGTACCGGTAGAGTCTCTTAGGGACTTATTGAGTATTGGCCTTCCCGAGGCGCAGAGTTATATTCATAACCGCTATGTCGATCTCCATGCTTTGCCTAGGAGATTTAAAGGTCGGGTGACTCGTGGTCACGGTGTGGATTCCCAGTGCTGCCTCTTGGCATTGTGCTTATTTCGAAGCGTACTTTTCATGAGCAAGTGTGGCATGGTGAACACGGAGCTCGTGGACATCGTTCTGCAAGCTAGAGGACGGGCCTTCAACATAATTCCTCTTATCTTGGGGGAGACCCTTCATGGTCTTGATGAGTTACACCGAACCGGCTCCATGACTCGGGGAAGTCCATTATTGTTGACTATTTGGCTCAGAGAACATTTCAAATTGTTGGACTCTCCGATCGAGTATTCACCTTATACTTTCCACAGGTGGAGACTGTTAGTGAAGGGTCTCAACATTGAAGAGTGGGCTCATCTTTTTGCTAAAGCGGAGACCAATGATATTGCTTGGTGCCCATCCTTTTGGAAGGTGAGGAGGTTCATAGCTAATACCCTTGGGTACGACAGGGTCGTCCTTCCTGGTTTGAGGGACTCCTCTTTTTATTTTGCTCGGAGGGTAATGCGACAATTCAGTCAACAGCAGGACACTTTCTTATTAGGGGGACGGCCTCGAGACATTTCTTTCATGGGTTCAGAGTTCTCTACGATCTTGGCTCGTGCTTGGGGGCAAGGCACCACTATGGATCGTTGGACCAATCTTCGTCATGATGAAGGAAGCATCTATTTGTCGCACAAATACTTGGATTGGTTTCTCTCGGAACTCCGTCCCAGCGTCGAGGTATTGATGAGATCCACCGCTCTCTGTTGGGGGACCAATTCGAGCCTAGCTTGAATTTGAGGAAGAAGGAAGCTAAGGAGGATCCTTCTAATATCAGTGTAGATGCCACTCAAGACTTCCTGGATAGTGACTTTTACGAGAAGAGAGCAAACGGACTTCCTGGTAAATTCCAAGCTCTGGATAGGCCTCATGTGTTTGCGAGACTGACTCCCTCGGTGTTCAGTCGACTTGATGTTCCTCCCAGTTTCGAGATACCTTTGCACAAGAGGAAGAGGAATGAGAAGGCCGATCGCGGTCAAGCACTTACTAAGTCAATGAAGAAATAGACCCTTAGGAGTATCGAGAGATTGCCATAGATAGACCAATGTTTAGATTTTTAGTATTTTATTTATTTTCTTTTGCAAGTTGGTATTCATGTTAGAAATTTTCTTATTGCTTTCTTGAAATGCATTTAATTAATAAGAAGACAAGATTTTGATTTTATTTATTGAATAGACCGGACCAAAAGACTGCCTACGTTCTCCTTTTACATCAATTAAATAAGGAGCTCAGGTCATCGTAGTTCTTGTTTAAGAAAGAGAAAAATATGTCTGCTGACGGACATGTCTTGCACGAGATATAGGTGTCTCGTACGAGTCTGTCCCCTATTTTTTTATTTTTTTTATGCACACCCTGATTTTGCCTAGACCGCCCTTTCAGGTTTTCAATCTAGCGGGCTCCTTTTCTTGTGCTCCCTGCTCTAATTTTTGCCTAGGCCACCCTTGCGGGTTTTCAACCTAGCGAACTTTCCTCTTTTCTTTTCTTTTTGAAATAGGGGACGGACTCATGAATAGTACTTCTTCAGCTTGTCCATGTTGACGGGCTTCGGCAGTTGATCTCCATCTAGGTCCGCGAGTTGTACCGCTCCTCCAGAGAATACCTTCTTGACTATGTAGGGGCCTATCCACCTTGGTCCCCACTTTCCCATAGGATTGAATGGTCCAGGACGATGTTCACGCAGGACAAGGTCCCCTTCTTTGATGTTTCTGGATTTGACTTTCTTGTTGAATGATCGGGCCATTCTCCTTTGATACACTTGGATATGCCAGGCGGCTCGGAGTCGTCGTTCATCTAGCAGGGCTAGTTATTCATAACGGTTGTCTAACCATGCGACTTCGTTCACTTGGTTTTCTAGGAGAACCCTTAGTGATGGTACTTCTAATTCGATTGGTAGCACTGCTTCCATCCCATAGGCTAGGGCATATGGGGTTTCACTGGTGGCAGTACGAATTGAAGTGCGGTAGCCCCAGAGTGCAAAAGGTAGCTTGTCGGGCCAGTCTCTGCCAGTCTTAGCCATTTTCCTAATGATGGTCTCAATGGTTTTGTTAGCAGCTTCGACTGCTCCATTGGTTTGTGGTCGGTACGGTGACGACTGATGTCTCTCTATTTTGTACTCTACAAGTAGTTGGTCGGACTCCTTCTCAAAGTGTGAGCCATTGTTAGATATCATCTTATGAGGTACCCCATACCGGCATATGATGTTGGTCTTAATGAACTCAGCCACCTTTCTGGCATTCAAGACTTTGTAGGATTGAGCCTCGATCCACTTAGTGAAGTAATCAACGGCGACTAATACGAATGAGTGCCCATTATGACCTATCGGTGAAACTTTGCCAATGACGTCTATTCTCCATGTAAAAAATGGCCAAGGGGATGTCATGGGGTATAACACGGACGGTGGTGTGTGTTGTAAGTTGGCATGTATCTGGCACTTATGGCATTTTTAACCATGTCGGTGTAGTCGGCTTCCATTGTGGCCCAATAGTACCCTAGTCAGATGATTTTCTTTGCTTGCATATTGCCATTCATGTGGGTTCCACAGACTCCTTGATGGACTTGGTCCATGATTTCTACGACTTCATGTTCGTCGGCACAAAGTAGACACTGCTCGTGGTGTTTCTTGTAGAGGCGATCACCTATAATGATGAATTGGGCAGCAAACCGTTTGAGGGCTATCTTCGCTTTAAGTGATGCGTCTGATGGAAATGTTCCGTCTAGGAGGAAACGCTATACATCATAATACCAACGTTTATCATCTAAGGTATTTACGGAAACAGAGCCACACTCTTCTTTGCAGTCGTACAAGTCTATGATTGAGTAATAAGCAAGGGTCGTCCGCCTCACGACTTTGAAGGTTTTAACCTCAGTCCATTCGGGGATCTCCCCAAGTGATGCTATCATGGCTAGCGAGTCTGCCAAGCGGTTCTTATATCTAGGATGATAGTAGAAAGTGACCTCTCTGAACTGTTTGACCAAGTCTTGGAGATGGTCGTTATATTTCTGGAGTGTAGGATCTTGTACCTTCCATTTCTTGAGTGACTGATAGATTATAAGTTGTGAATCTCCGTACACTTCTAGTTCGGTCACATTTCTTTCTAAGGCTGCTTCAAGCCCCGCTATGCAAGCTTCGTACTCGACAATATTGTTAGTGGCCTCAAAGTCAAGGCGTATTTCAAGTGGAGTGTATAAATCTGAAGGATCTATTAGTAACATGCCAATGCCATATCCCCGTTTATTGGCAGCGCCATCAAAAAATAATTGCCACTTATTTTCTGCTATTGCCAAGATGTCCTCATCAGGGAATCGCGAGTCTTCTCCCTTCGCTTCATCACATGGAAATTCGGCTAAATGGTCCGCAAATACTCTTCCTCTCACGGATTTCTGTGTGATGTAAGTGCTATCGTACCCCGGGAGCATAAAGTACCACTTGGCTATTCTAGAGGAGACATGCGACTTCTCAAAGATGTACTTCATTGGGTCCATTCGGGCAATCAGTTGTATAGGAAATGCTTCCATGTACGGCTTTAGTCTCTCGGCCACCCATACCAGTTCAGCACACGACTTTTCTAATGCAGAGTAATTCAGTTCAGCCCCTTGGAAGCGACGGCTGACAAAGTACACGGCGTTTTCTTTCATCGACTCGGGTTGCTCTTGTGCTAGCATAGCCCCTAATGCAGTATCATTGACTGTGAGGTACAAGGTTAATGGTTTCTCTTTATGTGGTAGGAGAAACATTGGCGGATTCACTAAATACTCCTTGACCTTTTCAAAGGCTTCTTGGCACTCTTCGGTCCATTCTAGGGATGCATTCTTCTTGAGGGGCTTAAAAATGGGCTCGCACATCATCGTGAGTTGATTAATGAAACGACTAATATACTGAAGGCGACCCATGAATCCCTTGACTTCTTTTTGCGTCTTAGGTGGAGGCATGTCAATGATGGCTTTGATTTTAGCGGGATCCGCTTCTATGCCACGCTCGGTGACCATGTACCCGAGGACTTTTCCTTTCACTACCCCAAATGTGAACTTGGCCGGATTAAGTCTCATTTTGTAGTGTCTCAACCTTTCAAAGTATTTTCTAAGGTCAACGAAGTGCTGTCCATCGGAGCCTTTGGAGTGTATGATCATGTCATCAACTTACACCTCCATTTCTTTATGTATCATGTCATGGAACAATGCAGTTACAGCTCTCTGATAAGTGGCACCGGCATTTTTGAGTCCGAATGGCATGACCGTATAACAGAACGTCCCCCAAGGTGTGGTGAACGTTGTTTTGTGTTGGTCCTCCTCGGCCATGAGGATCTGGTTGTAACTGGCGAATCCATATACGAATGAACGAACTTCGTATTTCGCGGTATTGTCAACGAGCATGTCTATGTTGGGAAGAGGAAAATCATTTTTCGGAGATGCTCTGTTGAGATCACGGAAATCAACACAAACGCGGACCTTTCCATTTGCCTTGGAAACTTGTACAGTATAGGCCAACCAGGTTGGATACTCTATTACTTTGATGAACCCAACACTCATGAGTTTCTCTATCTCTTGTTTGACTTGTACCGACCACTCTGGCTTAATTCTGCGGAGTTTCTGCTTGACTGGCCTTGAATCAGGAAGCAGCGGTATCTTGTGCTCAACAATCGAATTGGATTGCCCCGGCATATCCTTGTAGGACCAACCGAACACATCTACGAATTCTCGTAGAAGCGCTATGAGGGCTTGTCGGTCTTTCCCTTTGAAGAAGCTGCCAATCTTGGTCTCTTTCGTATCATCGTCCATCCCCAGATTAACTGTTTGCATCTCTTCGGCATCAATAGGACCATTTCCACTACGAAGACCTACTTTCTTATTAATTTCTTTTAATATTTGTTCATTTTCTTGATCTATCTCGTCATATGACTCATTATTATCTAATGTGTTAGAGTTATTAGTTAATTCATCATTTAGGACGCTAGCAATCTCGGGATACTCAGAAAGATCTATTTTTTCATTAAGAAAGTAGGGGAATACACGTTCCGCGATGGCATCCAAGTCCTCTTGGGTAAGCTCATCGGTAGCGGTATCTGACTCTAAGGTAAGAGTTACAAATTTTCTTTCTATATGAGGATGGGGAATACATCCTAATTCCTTGATCAAGAAGTCTTCACTTGCTATTGGTCCCCCAGTTGTGTACCAATTCTGGATAGGCTCATCACTCTTCTTGATGAGCTTGGTCTAGTCTTGGATCGGAGCGTCCCCCTTGTCTATTGCATTAATCTGAGTGTCCTCTAGCTTGCAAAGGTTGAGAAATTGGCGCAGTAGGTCTTCTCCCAACACAAAGTCCCACTCACTGAATGCTTCAGCCTTGGTACCCCCTAATTCTTGAGGTAGCCACGAGAATTGCATCGGTTCTATTTCAAGTGAGTACGGATCACAGTCACTGAACATTTCAAAGCCCGTGTCGCGACCCCGAACCCCGCGGGCCCGAGACCGCGATCTGGACGTCGACTTAAAACCAAAACTATGAATTACTGAAGTTAAAAATTTCATTTGATACCCAAAAGGTGATGATCCCAAGTTTTACAAATCATTTGAACCACAAGGTGAAACTAGTATAAACTCCATAAGTTTATACACCAAAGTTACAAAATACACAAATCCTAATGACGTCAATGTTTGGTACAAATATCCCAAAAAGGTTACACATTTACATAATGTAAACCAACCTATAACAACCTTCCCCAAAAGAATGGATCCACACTCGACGTTCTCTTTCTCGTGATCAGCGAGACTAATCCTTAGCACCTGGGGGGGGTTAAGGAAAAACAAAGATAAAAGAAAAGGGGGTGAGATAAATCTCAATAAGTTACTAATGCAACTACATGACATGCTATGATGCAAGAAGCAATAAGCAATGATAAATATCACATAGCACATAGCATTTATCACATAACAGATAGCAGCGGAAATAAACACATAACAAAGGATATAGCCAAGGTTTTCCAAACCGGAACATCCAAATAAAGGATCGCTGCGCAGCTTCAATAATCAACAATCATCATCTTCATCATAGCATGAAAGCCGAAGAGAAAACCCCGGTACCGGAACCAATAACCAATGAAGTGTCACAAGGGACGGGAGACATGCCACAAAGTCATGCTCCAAGTAAAGCTAAAATGCACACAAAGGAGCTAGCTCTTCTCACATCCAAGGCCAATCTGGAGGAGGGTAAAACAATGGTCAACATCACAATGGACTTGGCCGTGCCATCATAATGTTTCGCATCGCCCAAACACACACAAAATACCAGCTGGACTTTCACGTAAAGGCTAAGTAATAAAATACTAGCACGGTAAACAATTATTGATTCCAAAGTAGGGAATCATACCAAGAAGTCACCAAGAAAGTGAAATGTACCCACAACGCACAATTAAAGTGCTCCAATAGCCTCAATTAACACTTAATTAATTTCAAACACAAACTTGATCACAAAGGACTCAATTCTATCACTAGAGTGTACTACAATGATCACTAAGGTCAACTAGAAGGACACCCAAGACTTAGACCAAAACGCGTTCTTCAAGCACACAAATTAACAAAATGTAAACTTTCAGAGGTCTGTGCGGCCGCCCACCAAGGACTGTGCGGTCGCCCAAACAAGCCCTCCAACAAGAACAAAAGCTTTCAGATAGATGTGCGGTCGCCCAGACAATTTTGGGCGGTCGCCCAATCTTCTGAATTGCCGGAATTCGGGAAGAACAAACTGGGTTCTTCCATTTTTTAACCCAAAACACATTTCAACCAAAATTTCAACCTTCCAACTAGTTTACTAATGTACCAACACAACTAATAAGTCTAAAAAGACTCATACAACAACATTTAACAACCAAAATCAAGAATCAACCCAACATTCACATATTCACCATTTTTAACCCACAATCCAAATAATTCCCAAATAAATTCCAAATAAATTGCAACCTCATCCAAACTTCAAATATAACTATAAAAGCATTATATGAACATCATATAAACATGATATGAACATTTTAGCATTAAAATGGGGGGAAAAGTAACTTACTTGCAAATTCTCAAAGATGACGGAATTCAATTCTTTTTGGTTCTACGCGATCCTATCGACGATCTAAACACATTTCACGTTTTAAGAAATGAGAGATTATGAGAGGAAGAGGAAGATAATGAAGAGAGAAGGAGGAGAAGAAAAACTCACCTTTTTGCTTGGAGAGAGAGAAAGAAATGGGCTGGGAAATGGGATGGAGAGAGTGAGGGAGAAGGTGAGGGAGGTGAGGGGGAGTAGGGAGATTATTCAAAAACTTACACTTAGGCCCCCTCTCTCACACTACACACAAATACTACACTCCCTACTAACAATTAAGACCCAACAATACCACACTAACCCAAATGACTCAATTAAAATGCTAGGCATAAATATTATAACACATAAAATGCACACATAATTATTTAAATAAATAATAATTTAAATCAATAAGTGGGCAATTAAATAAATAATAATTAATTTTTACTAATAAAATAGAGCCTAGATTTCGGGTCGTGACATTCACTCCCCCTTAAAGAAAATTCGACCCGAATTTTAACGAGACTCACCTTAAACAGAAAGCCACGGAAATTTCCTCTCGATCTCGTCACGAAGCTCCCACGTCGACTCCTCGATATGATGATTCCTCCAAAGAACTCGAACCAACGTGATGCTCTTGCTCCTCAACTCTTGGACTTTGGTATCTAATATCCGAACCGGTCGTTCCTCATAAGTCATATCAGGCTCAATATCCTCCGGTACACTCGGTAACACGTGAGATGGATCATGACATACTTCCGAAGCATAGAAACGTGAAAAACATTATGCAACCGGTTCAAAGATGGCGGTAATGCAAGACGATACGCTAGAAGTCCAACCTTTCCCAAAATCTCAAACGGACCAATAAACCTCGGAGCCAATTTGCCTTTCTTCCCAAACCTACGAATACCCACCTTCGGCGATACTTTCAAGAACACCAAATCACCGGTCTGAAAACTAAGATCTCGCCTTCGGTTATCTGCGTAGCTCTTATGTCGACTCTGGGCTGTTTTCAATCTATCCCGGATAACTTTGACTTTTCCAACTGAATCCCGAAGCAAAGCGATACCCAAAACTTTCGCTTCACCGACCTCATCCCAACAAATAGGCAATCTACATTTCCTTCCATACAAGGCCTCATACGGTGCCATCTCGATACTAGCCTGATAACTGTTGTTGTAAGAGAAATCCACTAACGGTAGGTGCGAATCCCAAGAATCATAAAAGTCTATCGAACAAGCTCGCAACATATCCTCAAGAATCTGAATAGTCCTCTCGGATTGACCGTCGGTCTGAGGATGAAAAGCCGTGCTGAATCGCAAATCTGTACCCAAAGCTTCCTGAAACGCCTTCCAGAATCTAGAAGTAAACCTCGGGTCTCGATCTGACACAATGCTAACCGGAACCCCATGCAATCTCACAATCTCATCAATGTAAAGGGTCGCAAGCTTCTCCATCGAATATCTGATGTCAATAGGCAAGAAATGGGCACTCTTGGTCAATCTATCCACTATTACCCAAACACTGTCAAACTTCCTACGGGTACGAGGTAGTCCCGTAACGAAATCCATAGTCACATGCTCCCATTTCCACTCGGGAATCTCTAACGGCTGAAGTAATCCCGCGGGTCTCTGATGCTCGGCTTTGACCTACTGACACGTTAAACACTTCGAAACATACTCGGCTATTTCCCTTTTCATATTAATCCACCAAAATTGTTGCTTCAAATCCTGATACATCTTCGTACTACCCGGATGAATAGTATACCTCGATTTGTGACCCTCATCAAGAACTCTCTGTTTAATTCCATCAACATCCGGAACACACAATCTTCCACGGAAAGTCAACACTCCCACCGGGCTAATAGAAAAATCCTCATAGTTCTTTTCCTTCAATTTACCTATTATCTTCACCAACTCGGGATCTTCTTTCTGAGCTTCCTTTATTCTCTGAATTAGGGTCGGAGATACCCTAATATTCGCAAAAATAGCCCCATGTCTCGATTCACGAGGAGACCAATCTCGAACATCCTCAAGCATTTTCCATTCTCGAACCATCATCGAAGCCACATAAGATCTCCTACTAATCGCATCGGCTACCACATTCGCCTTCCCCGGATGATAAGAAATCGTGCAATCATAATCCTTCAACAATTCCATCCATCGGCGCTGTCTATTATTCAACTCTTTCTGGGAGAAAAGGTACTTCAAACTCTTGTGATCGGTAAAAATCTCAAACTTCGCTCCATAAAGATAGTGCTTCCATTTGTGCAACGCAAAGACAATAGCCGCTAACTCCATATCATGAGTCGGGTAATTCTGTTCACTCGGGGTCAACTTCCTCGAAGCATACGCAATTACTTTCCCATTCTGCATCAACACACAACCCAAACCCTCTTTCGAAGCATCACTATAAATCACTAGGCCATCGCTCCCATTAGGCAAAGTCAAGATCGGTGCGGTAGTCAACCTCTTCTTCAATTCCTCGAAACTCTTGTCACATTTCTCGGTCCACACAAACGGAACATTCTTCCGGGTCAACTGAGTCATCGAAGTAGCAATCCTCGAAAACCCTTCAATAAATCTTCGGTAATAACCGGCTAAACCAAGAAAGCTTCTAATCTCTGTCACTGATTCTGGTCTCTTCCAATCCACTATAGCCTCTATCTTTGACGGATCCACCGAAATCCCGTCTTTCGAAATCACATGACCCAGAAATGACACCTTCTCGAGCCAAAATTCGCATTTACTGAACTTCGCAAATAATTTCTCCCTCGCAAGAACGGATAAAACTGTCCTCAAGTGCTGCTCGTGCTCCTCTCGAGATTTTGAGTAGACGAGTATATCATCAATAAAGACCACCACGAACGAATCAAGATAAGGATGGAAAACTCGGTTCATCAAATCCATAAACACTGCAGGCGCGTTAGTCAACCCAAACGGCATAACCAAGAACTCATAATGACCATACCGAGTGCGAAAAGCAGTCTTCGGAATATCCTCCGATCGAACCTTCAACTGATGGTACCCACTCCTCAAATCAAGTTTAGAGAAAACCACGGACCCTTGAAGCTGATCAAATAAATCATCGATGTGCGGTAGAGGATACTTATTCTTCACTGTAACCTGATTCAACTTCCGGTAATCTATACACAATCTCAACGAACCATCTTTCTTCCGCACGAACAAAACCGGTGCTCCCCACGGGGAAACACTAGGGCGGATAAACCCTCGATCAAGCAACTCTTGCAACTGAACCTTCAGTTCCTTCAATTCTGCGGGAGCTAACCTATACGGTGCTTTCGAAATTGGAGCCGTACCCGGAAAAAGGTCTATACAAAACTCAATCTCACGATCGGGAGGCATATCATACTCGGTAGAGAAAACATCGGGAAATTCCCGAACTACCCGAACACTATCCAAACTAGGGGATTCTTTCCTAGTATCAAGAACACTAGCCAAATACCCCTCACAACCACTATGCAATAATTTTCTCGCTTTCATAAAAGAAATTAAGCGAACCCTTCTACTCAGAGGACTAGCCTCAAACACAAATTTAGGCACATCGGGAATAGAAAAAGTAACAGTTTTCTTACGGCAATCAACGGAAGCATGAAACTTGCTCAACCAATCCATACCCAAAATGACATCAAAGTCTTGGATAGGAAGAACTACCAAATCCGCACAAAGGACTCGACCACAAATAACCACATCACAAGCACGAAAGACTCGATCAGAAATCAAGCATTCTCCTATAGGGGTCGACACCTCTAGCACGTACGGTAAGGACTCGAATGCAGCATTTAACATGGAAGCAAATTGCACAGAAATGTATGAATGAGATGATCCTGGATCTACTAACGCTCGTGCGCTCACATTAGACACAGAAACAATACCTCCAATAACGGATGGATCATCGGTCGCTTGTTGTTGATTCATGGCAAATACCCTTCATTGGACTTTGGGCTTCCCGGTAACATCCCTTTTCTGACCCTGATTAGTACCAACCCCTGACCCGGATGCTTGTCCGCTACCTCTTGGGCAATCCTTTACAAAGTGACCCATTTGACCACAATTGGTGCACCTTCCTTGATTCTTCCAACACCGGTCCTCAGATTGACCTTCCTTTTGACAATACGAGCAAAGCCTCCTAACTTGGCTCCCTTGGTTCCCGGAAGTGGTACTCGGGTTCCTTGGGATCGGTTGCCCTCGGAACTGAGATTGTCCCCCAAAGTTACCTCGATTGTCGGAACGGTGTTGTGGTTGAGACTTAGCATGGCTTCCCGGTTTACCCGTACCCGCAACCTCGGTTTTCCTTTTGTGCTCCCCAATATCTTGCTCTATTAAGTAGGCTCGGTCCACCGCATCTTGGAAAGTCACAATCCGTTGAGCAATCAGTTGAGTACGGATGGAGGTCTTCAATCCCCGAATAAATCTCATAGCTTTTTGTTCCTCGGTCCTCACCAAATAGTCGCAATACCGGGCTAATTCTATGAACTTAGCCGAGTATTGTGCTATAGACAACACACCTTGCTCCAGGTTGAGTAGCTCGATCTCCTTTCGGTTTTGATCAACAACCGGAATGAAATGCTCCTTGAATTTGCGCACAAACAACTCCCACGCATACACCGTGTGAGTATCATCCCAACTAGCTTTAACACCCTTCCACCAATGCTCGGCGGCTCCCACAAGTTTGTAAGCCGCGAACCGGACCTTTTATTCATCCGTGCACCCAAACACATCATAAATCTTCTCCATAGACTCAATCCACAACTCAGCTTTCCTTACATCGGGTTCCCCATTGAATTCTACCGGTTTCAACTTCAAGAATTGTTCCAAACCATAACGGGGTGGTGCTTGCTCTACCCTCGGACCTTGATCATGTATGGCCTTCATGGCCGCCTCGAACATGCCTTGAAACATAGCACGTGCTTCTTCCCTTGTATCATTCTGATTTGCATTACCGGTACTACCTTCACCACTCCTTCTACGAACCATTGTAAACAAGTACCTGTATAAAACATCAACCGTTAATCACTCCGCACACTACTACCCACCTAGGTCATACTAATCCACCTATACTTATACATAGAGCTAATGCCATAGCTCTGATACCAACTGTCGCGACCCCGAACCCCGCGGGCCCGAGACCGCGATCTGGACGTCGACTTAAAACCAAAACTATGAATTACTGAAGTTAAAAATTTCATTTGATACCCAAAAGGTAATGATCCCAAGTTTTACAATTCATTTGAATCACAAGGTGAAACTAGTATAAACTCCATAAGTTTATACACCAAAGTTACAAAATACACAAATCCTAATGACGTCAATGTTTGGTACAAATATCCCAAAAAGGTTACACATTTACATAATGTAAACCAACCTATAACAACCTTCCCCAAAAGAATGGATCCACACTCGACGTCCTCTTTCTCGTGATCAGCGAGACTAATCCTTAGCACCTGGGGGGGGGTTAAGGAAAAACAAAGATAAAAGAAAAGGGGTGAGATAAATCTCAATAAGTTACTAATGCAACTACATGACATGCTATGATGCAAGAAGCAATAAGCAATGATAAATATCACATAGCACATAGCATTTATCACATAACAGATAGCAGCGGAAATAAACACATAACAAAGGATATAGCCAAGGTTTTCCAAACCGGAACATCCAAATAAAGGATCGCTGCGCAGCTTCAATAATCAACAATCATCATCTTCATCATAGCATGAAAGCCGAAGAGAAAACCCCGGTACCGGAACCAATAACCAATAAAGTGTCACAAGGGACGGGAGACATGCCACAAAGTCATGCTCCAAGTAAAGCTAAAATGCACACAAAGGAGCTAGCTCTTCTCACATCCAAGGCCAATCTGGAGGAGGGTAATAATGGGGCAAAACAATGGTCAACATCATAATGGACTTGGACGTGCCATCATAATGTTTCGCATCGCCCAAACACACACAAAATACCAGCTGGACTTTCACGTAAAGGCTAAGTAATAAAATACTAGCACGGTAAACAATCATTGATTCCAAAGTAGGGAATCATACCAAGAAGTCACCAAGAAAGTGAAATGTACCCACAACGCACAATTAAAGTGTTCCAATAGCCTCAATTAACACTTAATTAATTTCAAACACAAACTTGATCACAAAGGACTCAATTCTATCACTAGAGTGTACTACAATGATCACTAAGGTCAACTAGAAGGACACCCAACACTTAGACCAAAACGCGTTCTTCAAGCACACAAATTAACAAAATGTAAACTTTCAGAGGTCTGTGCGGCCGCCCACCAAGGACTGTGCGGTCGCCCAAACAAGCCCTCGAACAAGAACAAAAGCTTTCAGATAGATGTGCGGTCGCCCAGACAATTTTGGGCGGTCGCCCAATCTTCTGAATTGCCGGAATTCGGGAAGAACAAACTGGGTTCTTCCATTTTTTAACCCAAAACACATTTCAACCAAAATTTCAACCTTCCAACTAGTTTACTAATGTACCAACACAACTAATAAGTCTAAAAAGACTCATACAACAACATTTAACAACCAAAATCAAGAATCAACCCAACATTCACATATTCACCATTTTTAACCCACAATCCAAATAATTCCCAAATAAATTCCAAATAAATTGCAACCTCATCCAAACTTCAAATATAACTATAAAATCATTATATGAACATCATATAAACATGATATGAACATTTTAGCATCAAAATGGGGGGAAAAGTAACTTACTTGCAAATTCTCAAAGATGACGGAATTCAATTCTTTTTGGTTCTACGCGATCCTATCGACGATCTAAACACATTTCACGTTTTAAGAAATGAGAGATTATGAGAGGAAGAGGAAGATAATGAAGAGAGAAGGAGGAGAAGAAAAACTCACCTTTTTGCTTGGAGAGAGAGAAAGAAATGGGCTGGGAAATGGGATGGAGAGAGTGAGGGACAAGGTGAGGGAGGTGAGGGGGAGTAGGGAGATTATTCAAAAACTTACACTTAGGCCCCCTCTCTCACACTACACACAAATACTACACTCCCTACTAACAATTAAGACCCAACAACACCACACTAACCCAAATGACTCAATTAAAATGCTAGGCATAAATATTATAACACATAAAATGCACACATAATTATTTAAATAAATAATAATTTAAATAAATAAGTGGGCAATTAAATAAATAATAATTAATTTTTACTAATAAAATAGAGCCTAGATTTCGGGTCGTGACAGCCCGGCTGGCGCTTCCCCCTATGGTCGATCCATGGTTCAGGGAACATGAAGTATGGCAAGTTTTCTCCCTCACGTACAAAGTTGTTATTTTCCATACTTAGTACTTGATCATGAGACAACATGTAACAGAAAGAAATTTCATTATTAAACTTTGGAGTGCTCTCGCCCACATTTGGGACTAGGTGAGTAGTCTCCTCTTTCCACTAGTTACTTCTATTACATTGATCCTTCCTCCCGTAGTTGGGAGGGGGTTTGTCACTACATTAGGAACCCCTAGATGCTTAGAGTCTATGAGGTCTTGGATCACATCTTTGAGGTGGTGACATGAGTTGGTGTCGTGACCGGTAGCCTTATGGAACTTTCAGAAGAGATGGTGGGCATGATTGAGAGGGAATTCTTTGGGAATAGTAGGCTTTCTCGGTGTGATTTTACCGGCTTCTACAAGGGTGTCGAACATTTGACTTTGGGTGACACCTTCTAGCATGCTATAGGTCATTTGCCTTGCTTTAGCTTTGGATTCAACTTCCATCTTGTAACATTCTCTTTGTGCTTGTAGACAGGCTTGGAGCGTGTCGACCTTCTTTTCATAGTATTCCTCTTGCATGAGCAAACCCTTTCGAAGTGCATTGACCTCCTCTTCTCGGGCTAGTAACTGATTTTGTAGAAATTTGATCTCTTTGTCGAAGAATTCCTTTTGTGTTCGCAGTCGGGTCATGAATTCTTCTTCTATCTCCCTCTTGAAGCGGGCATACAGGACCGTAGCATATACTTCAGAGAGTTGACCTACTTCCCCCTCTAGTCGAGCTTTGAGGTCGTTGTTTTCTTGAGTAAACTTGGCGCTTGACATTGTGTTGGGAGTGTGGAGCTACTTTACTGATTGGACGGACCTATAGTGCAGAAACTGTGTCAAATCCAGGCTGGGGTCCCAACAAGTCGGCTTTTATGAAACATGGGCTGACCAACACGGAAGATTCACAGAAAAGGAGAGATGTCTCGTACGAGACATCTAACCAGACAGTCAGATTTGCAGTTTTTAATCCTATTGGTCGGATGGAATTTAATCCATTTTAAAAAGGTTACTACTCTAGTTCGTCCTGGAACAGTGGATTCTGTCACCCTAGAATATGAGCCCCTTGTTTTTCACCTGTATTGCACTCTCCCAAACGGACAATTCGGGCAAAGGTCCCATATTCTCATCGGAATCCACCATTCAATTAACCAAACCTAAGTGATTCCGTAGTTGTTTTGCACTTTGTTAAACAACGCATTAATGCAATCAAACCATGTGAATTTTAAGGGACAACTGAAAGGGACATGTTGAACGGTGAGGGTCAAAACTAAGCCAAAATGGCATCCATAATCCCGCACAGAATAGTGAAAGTAGGAAAACACAAGCTCGGATTTCCGTAGAGAGGATCTCCATTCTTTCAAGATCCTTTGTTCAACATTTTACCGAAGGGACATTCGTCATATTCATAAGGGAGGATTATAGATTGTAAAGATGCGTTATCTTGGGCAAAGATTAAAACAACCCTAAGAATAAAACCGACCGGTCTCGAGGAGTGTCTTATTAGCTAGTATGTATGCATGAGGTTGATGCAAGGCTTACGGCTAAGGCTCCCCATGGGGGTGCTGACCGACATCCGTCCTCCGATTGGGACCCAGGTTTATAGGGTATGTAGTGAAATTATTCTACATGTGTGCACGTGTGTGAGAGTCAAGATCTAGGTGTCAAAGATAAAATAGAGAGTTTTTTTTTAAAGTAAAACAAAAACATGCAATGGCCAGGCCAAGTGGCTGCCTACGTTTCCCTCTTATGGAGGAACTCAGGCCGTCGTAGTTCACACATAAAGCAAACGCATGTAAAGCAAGGAATGAAACAAATAGCAAGTACTCCTGCAAAACAAGGGTTAGCCTTATGATATATGGGGAGTTTCTTCGTCGTTAGGGAGGTCCTAAGACTCAGAAACAAAAGGGAGAGAAGATCTGAAACCCTGTGTACATGTTTGAACTGAACGAAAATCCTTTTTCAAACCAGAGTGTCAGACCAAACGGGCAGAGCTGAGATGTCTCGTACGAGACAAGTGATCCTTCGTACGAGGCATCTCAGTCGGGGAACAGATTACATGACACGCCCCCAGGTCCCGGGATCCTCTAATAGAACCTCGAACCTGGATGGGAGTGCCTAACGAGGAACAAGAAACTTAACAAGAAACTTAATGACATTTGTTTAACAAACTGACATGATATATATATTCTAGAGTAAGGAGCTATACTAGCTCACAACATGAGTTCTAGATAAGAAAATTTAAAACCAAACTTATTACATACACAGCGGAAACATGCCTAGCACATAAGCTGGCATTAAGAGTACTATACAAGATGTCTAGTGATAACAAGAACTGAACCAGACTGTCTACCCCAAAATAAGGAGTTACAAAACCCATAATACATCGTCCTCACCAAGTGTAAAAGGACACAAGCCCCAAAATAATCACGACCTACGAAGCAAGCTCCCAACTATGTCGAGCCTCACTGCGCACTATCCTTCCTTTCCTGGGGGGGGGGAAACAAATAAAGGGTGAGATAAATCTCAGTAAGCTATTAGATGCAACTACATGACATGTTATCATGCAATTCAAGTAGATACTCAAGTAATCATATATCAAGTATCATCCAGTAACAAGTATATGAGAGGATAATCCACTCATCAAGTAGTACATAAAGCTAATCAAGCAAGTTATAAGGATATTGCTTCCTTCCTTATTCCTCCCAAGAATACCATTGTTGTCGCAGCTTGTATTACTTTGACAATCACGATCAATAACAAGAACTGATTATTCAGTATATAACAGAAGACCCGGTAACCAGTGTCATTCTCAATATCAGTACTTATGATTATTCACGAGGTGTTCGGGACGGGAGTTTAGCATTCACTTAAGTTAGGCTTATTGCTCCAACTAAGGAAGCTATGCCCTTACTATGGCCGGTAGTAAGGGGTCGGGCGGAAATACATAGGGACCCGATTGTCACTTAAACCCCAGCTCTCGCGACAAGCGTGAACCTATACATTTTCGAACAAGCAAGGAGAACCAGCTGGACTCACATCAGAAAGTACAAGTAGATATTTACTTGAACTACGGGAGAAGAACTAATCCAAAGTAGTGGACTAGCTCAACAAGGAACATGCTTCAAGTAATCAAGAAGTCACCTTGTATCAAGCAAATGTATGCAATGTTTGCACATACACAACAAGAACATGTCTCATACACATTAGTGCTTGTTCATAGCACTTTCAAGTTCACTACCATACATATGTATTGGTGTCAAGCCATGTACAAGATTTTATTATCTTATACTTCAAATTATAATCCAATTCTTTGGATGTTCAAGTCACGTACAAGATCTTAATGTCTTATACTTCAAGTTATATCCCAATCTTTGGACATTCAAACAAGTATAATAGTTATACATTTACTCTTACAAAATCCCAATCCTATTCTTAGGATGTTCAAGTCTAAGACCTTGTGCTAATGCCTCTAAGGTGCACAATCATTGGATTCACAACAAGTATAACACATTAGTGCTTGTTCATAGCACTTTCAAGACATAAAGAAGAGATACTACTCTTATACTTATATTCTCATTTGAGTTTTATAAGTATTAATGTTCAAGACTAAGTTCTAATGCCCTCAAAAGGTACAATTATACTTGCTAGGACATCTTATACTAAGGCTATATGCCTTAGGAGAGGTAAGGTTTCATCTCCATTTAGTTTGAACAACTATTGTGCAACAGGGGTTTTGGGCGGTCGCCCAACCCCATCCTGGGCGGTCGCCCAAGATCACCATTTCAGAACCAAAATCTCTGCCTTAGTGGGCGGTCGCCCAAAGCCCCATGGGCGGTCGCCCAAGGCCAAAAATCTGCAAAAACCCAATTTCTTCTCAGACTTAGAATTCTCCGTCCCCAGCATAGGAGTAACTTTTACTAATAATTTTAACACTCCCTAAAGTGCACAACAAGTTCAAAACCTATACTTTCATTTTCTTTCACTATTTTTCACAATAGGGTTTTACTCCATTTGTCCCATAATTACAAGTACCACAAAAATCGCCCCAAACACAAAATTAACAATCACAAGTATCGAGAATAACATTTATGCATGTTATTACAAGTAAGGGGGAGCTAATAACTTACCTAGTCAAAATTCAAGTTGACCAAAACTTATTTCTGTTCGGCCTGGAACGCTCTATTCAACGCCACGAATATTAATCCGGGATCAGAATCAAGAACGGAGGGATAATTAAACTCGAGGAGTCGGGAATAGGCAAAACTTTTAACCTAGGTTATGAAACAGAGGGAGTGTACGTACTGATTTGGGAAAAATGACTTTCCTAGGCAACCCACAAAGATGATATACTTTCAAGTTTCAAAGAATGACCAGTAGGCCCCTCAAGTTTCACTTTTAACAAAAAGGCCCCTAAAGTCAAATTTTCACAAATGACCCAAAAGTCAAAACTAGACATTTAACCACCTTAACTATTTAAAGCAGTTAATAAATTAACCCAAGTAAAACTAACACATAATATGCAAGTTCAAGTATTTAACAAGTATGTCAAATATTTAACAAGAAATAGGATGGGTGTTACATCCTCCCCACCTTAAAGAAAATTCGCCCACGAATTTTTTACTTACCAAAGTTTTCAAATAGGCTCGGGTATTTATCTCGCATCTCTTTCTCGGTTTCCCAAGTAGCCTCTTCAATTTCATGATTCCTCCAAAGGACCTTCACAATAGGAATCCTTTTGGTACGCAATACTTGCTCTTTCCAGTCAAGAATTTCAACAGGCTGTTCCTCATAAGACAAATCAGGCTGAAATGGAATAGCCTCATACTCAAGAACATGCGATTCATCAGCCATATACTTGCGAAGCATAGATACATGGAATACATCATGAATACCCGATAAAGAAGGAGGTAAAGCCACTCTATAAGCCAACTTACCAACTCTTTCAAGAATCTCAAATGGACCGATATAACGAGGAGATAACTTTCCTTTCTTCCCAAATCTCTTTATACCTCTACGAGGAGAGACCTTCAAAAATATAAAGTCACCTACCTGGAATTCAAGATCCCTTCTACGATGATCTGCATAACTCTTTTGTCTACTCTGAGCTGTGCGCAATCTATCTCGAATGAGTTTCACACTTTCAACTGATTGTTGAACCATTTCAGGACCCAAGAGTCTAGCTTCTCCCACTTCATCCCAGCATATAGGAGATCGACATTTTCTGCCATAAAGAGCCTCATAAGGAGCCATTTCAATGCTAGACTGAAAACTGTTGTTATAAGCAAACTCAGCCAAAGGAAGATGAGTATCCCAACTGCCTTTGAAATCAATAACACAAGCACGCAACATATCCTCGAGAATCTGTATAAGTCTCTCAGATTGCCCATCAGATTGAGGATGAAAAGCTGTACTAAAATTCAATTTAGTACCCATAGCACCCTGAAGAGCCTGCCAGAATCGAGAAGTAAAACGAGGGTCTCTGTCAGATACAATACTCACAGGAACCCCATGCAGTCGGACTATCTCCTGAACATACAAAGATGCCAACTGAGACAATGAATATCCCATGGAAACAGACAAGAAGTGAGCTGATTTAGTCAACCTGTCCACTATAACCCAAACAGCATCATGGCCTCGTCTGGTACGTGGCAAACCAGTCACAAAATCCATAGTAATATGTTCCTATTTCCACTCTGGAATTTCCAATGGTTGCAATAAACCTGCTGGACGTTGATGTTCCACTTTTACTTGTTGACAAGTCAAACATTTGGAAACATACTCAGCAATCTCTCTTTTCATATTGTTCCACCAGAAATGTTTCTTCAAGTCTTGGTACATTTTAGTGCTTCCAGGATGAATAGTATACTTGGCTTTGTGAGCCTCTTCAAGAACTTTCTTCTTTATCTCAGGATCAACTGGAATACAAACTCTGCCTCGAAAGGTAAGAATTCCATCACTATTAAAAGAAAAATCTGGTTGCCTTCCTTCATTTATTCCACTAATGATTTTCTGCAATTCAGAATCAATTACCTGAGCTTCTTTGATCTGTTGGAGTAAATCTGAAGTAGCCTTTATATTAGCAAAGATAACTCCATGATTTGATTCACAAGGATTCCAGTCACTCAAATCTTCAAACATCTTCCATTCACGAATCATCAAGCAAGAAATATAAGTCTTTCTTCTCAGTGCATCTGCCACAACATTTGCTTTTCCTGGATGATAAAGGATAGTACAATCATGATCCTTCAATTTCTCCATCCATCTACGTTGCCTCATGTTAAGCTCTTTTTGAGAAAACAAGTACTTCAAACTTTTATGATCAGTAAAGACTTCAAATTTGGTTCCATACAAGTAATGCCTCCATTTATGCAAAGCAAAAATAATCGCAGCCAATTCTAGATCATGAGTAGGATAATTCTTTTCATAAGGAGATAGTTTTCGAGAAGCATAAGCTATTACCTTGCCATCTTGCATTAGAACACAACCCAATCCTTCTTTAGAAGCATCAGTATAAACCATGAAATGCTCAGAACCATTAGGCAAAGCCAAGACTGGAGCTGTAGTCAAACGCCTTTTTAACTCCTGGAAACTTGCTTCACATTTGTCATTCCACTCAAAAGAAATAGCTTTTCGAGTCATATTAGTCAATGGAGTAGCAATCTTGGAGAATCCCTCAATGAACCTCCGATAATAACTAGCCAAGCCCAAGAAACTACGGATCTCTGTCACTGTAGTTGGCCTCTTCCAGTTTACAACTGCTTCAACTTTGGAAGGATCTACTGCAATACCAGTAGCAGACACAACATGCCCCAAGAATGAAACCTCTTCTAACCAGAAAGCACATTTGCTGAATTTTGCAAATAATTGTTTCTCACGAAGAACTTGTAATACTACTCTGAGATGTTGTTCATGCTCAGCCCGTGACTTAGAATACACAAGAATGTCATCAATGAATACCACCACAAAACAATCAAGATATGGCTTGAAGATACGGTTCATCAAATCCATAAATACAGCTGGAGCATTTGTCAAACCAAATGGCATAACAATAAACTCATAATGCCCATACCTGGTACGGAAAGCTGTCTTTGGTATATCCTCAGATCTGATTTTCAACTGATGATAACCACTTCTCAAGTCAAGCTTCGAATACACTACTGAACCCTGAAGCTGATCAAACAAGTCATCAATATGAGGTAACGGATATTTGTTCTTGATAGTTACCTGATTAAGATCTCTGTAATCAATACACAATCGCAGAGTCCCATCTTTCTTTCTGACAAATAACACTGGTGCACCCCACGGTGATACACTAGGTCTGATGAAACCCCTTTCAAGCAATTCCTCAAGCTGTGTTTTTAACTCTCTCAACTCAGCTGGAGCCATTCTATAAGGTGCTTTCGATATTGGTGCTGTACCTGGTAATAACTCAATACAGAACTCAAGCTCTCGATCAGGTGGCATGCTATACTCAGAAGAGAACACATCTGAAAATTCAGACACAACAGGAATATCCTCTATCTTGGGAACAGATAAACTCTGATCAAGTATGCATGCGAGATACCCAGCACAACCACGAGATAAAAATTTTCTAGCTTTTAAAGCAGAAATAACATGTATAGCATATAAAGGCCTATCACCTTCAAAGGTAAAATCAGGCAAACCAGGAATAGAAAAAGTTACTACTTTTCTATAACAATCAACAGATGCATGATGCATATATAGCCAATCCATGCCAAGAATCACGTCAAAGTCCCTTATAGGTAACACGACTAGGTCAGCAAGAAGGGCATGATCACCCACAAGGACCTCACATTTCTTGTAAACCTCAGAAGTAAACATGCAATCTCCCATAGGGGAAGATACTTCTAGCACATAAGGCATAGAATCAGGAAGAACATGCAAATGCGACACAAAATGAGATGCCACATAAGAATGAGATGAGCCTGGATCTATCAAGACTCGCGCTCTCGTACTAGAAAGTAATATAATACCTCCTATGACTGCAGAAGACTCAGCTACACCCTGCTGATCTAGAGCAAACACTCGACCCTGAACTTTTGGTCGACCCCCACTATCTCTCTTGGAACCTGAGGCTGGTTGACTTGTACCCCCAACTTGATTTACTTTACTTTTAGAACAATTTCTAGCAAAGTGCCCCGCTTCACCACACACTATACACTTTCCTTGCTTTAGCCAACACTTGTCTTCAGAATGGCCTTCTTTCGAACAATAGCCACATACTCTCCTGAGACCTTGGACTGTTGTCCTCGACCCCGTTGATACACTACCTTTACTTTCAGTTGGCTGTCGGAATCGACGATCTTGGCGGCCAGATTTACCACCTTTAGAACCAGATCCCTGAGTTTTCTCTGATACACGACCAGTCATGGTTGTTCCCAACTTCACCTTGTGTTCTTCGATATCATTTTCAATAGTATAAGCCTTCTCCACTGCTTGCTAATAGCTAGTGAGCTGTAAAGAAAGAAGTTTCTTCCTATACTCAGTCCTCAACCCTTTAACAAACCTCTGTGCCTTCTTGGCTTCGTTTGGAACTAAGTGATCACAATACCTCGCCAATTCTGTGAACTTGGTTGAGTATTGCCCCACGGTCAGACTTCCCTGCTCCAGATTAAGAAATTCCATTTCCTTTCTATCTTGGACCACTGTTGGAATAAACTGTGACTTGAATGCTTTAAGAAAATTTTCCCATGTCTGTGGTACACCTTCCAGTTCCCAACTTTTACTCAATACTTGCCACCAATGTTCAGCGGCTTTCTCAAGTTTAAAAGTTGCAAAGGTTACCTTATCACCACCTGCACATCTCAAGGCTGTGAAGATCTTTTCAATACTTTCAATCCACTCTTCTACCTTCTTAGAATCAAATTCCCCATCAAAACTACGAGGTTTCAGCTTCAAGAACCTTGTAAGGCGATTAGGATAATCCCAGTCAACATTATCAACCATTTCTTCTTGAGGAGTTATAGATCTCAGCTGATTACTACCACTTGTACCTTCAGAACTCATTGTACCTGTAGGTAAACACTCAGCATTATTAATAACACCCCAAGACTCACCCATACCTAGGCCATAGACCCTATCCAGACTTAGAGCAAACCAAGGTAGCTAAACAGGGTAGCTAAACCAGGGTAGCTCTGATACCAACCTGACACGCCCCCAGGTCCCGGGATCCTCTAATAGAACCTCGAACCTGGATGGGAGTGCCTAACGAGGAACAAGAAACTTAACAAGAAACTTAATGACATTTGTTTAACAAACTGACATGATATATATATTCTAGAGTAAGGAGCTATACTAGCTCACAACATGAGTTCTTGACAAGAAAATTTAAAACCAAACTTATTACATACACAGCGGAAACATGCCTAGCACATAAGCTGGCATTAAGAGTACTATACAAGATGTCTAGTGATAACAAGAACTGAACCAGACTGTCTACCCTAAAATAAGGAGTTACAAAACCCATAATACATCGTCCTCACCAAGTGTAAAAGGACACAAGCCCCAAAATAATCACGACCTACGAAGCAAGCTCCCAACTATGTCGAGCCTCACTGCGCACTATCCTTCCTTTCCTGGGGGGGGGGAAACAAATAAAGGGTGAGATAAATCTCGGTAAGCTATTAGATGCAACTACATGACATGTTATCATGCAATTCAAGTAGATACTCAAGTAATCATATATCAAGTATCATCCAGTAACAAGTATATGAGAGGATAATCCACTCATCAAGTAGCACATAAAGCTAATCAAGCAAGTTATAAGGATATTGCTTCCTTCCTTATTCCTCCCAAGAATACCATTGTTGTCGCAGCTTGTATTACTTTGACAATCACGATCAATAACAAGAACTGATTATTCAGTATATAACAGAAGACCCGGTAACCAGTGTCATTCTCAATATCAGTACTCATGATTATTCACGAGGTGTTCGGGACGGGAGTTTAGCATTCACTTAAGTCAGGCTTATTGCTCCAACTAAGGAAACTATGCCCTTACTATGGCCGGTAGTAAGGGGTCGGGCGGAAATACATAGGGACCCGATTGTCACTTAAACCCCAGCTCTCGCGACAAGCGTGAACCTATACATTTTCGAACAAGCAAGGAGAACCAGCTGGACTCACATCAGAAAGTACAAGTAGATATTTACTTTAACTACGGGAGAAGAACTAATCCAAAGTAGTGGACTAGCTCAACAAGGAACATGCTTCAAGTAATCAAGAAGTCACCTTGTATCAAGCAAATGTATGCAATGTTTGCACATACACAACAAGAACATGTCTCATACACATTAGTGATTGTTCATAGCACTTTCAAGTTCACTACCATACATATGTATTGGTGTCAAGCCATGTACAAGATTTTATTATCTTATACTTCAAATTATAATCCAATTCTTTGGATGTTCAAGTCACGTACAAGATCTTAATGTCTTATACTTCAAGTTATATCCCAATCTTTGGACATTCAAACAAGTATAATAGTTATACATTTACTCTTACAAAATCCCAATCCTATTCTTAGGATGTTCAAGTCTAAGACCTTGTGCTAATGCCTCTAAGGTGCACAATCATTGGATTCACAACAAGTATAACACATTAGTGCTTGTTCATATCACTTTCAAGACATAAAGAAGAGATACTACTCTTATACTTATATTCTCATTTGAGTTTTATAAGTATTAATGTTCAAGACTAAGTTCTAATGCCCTCAAAAGGTACAATTATACTTGCTAGGACATCTTATACTAAGGCTATATGCCTTAGGAGAGGTAAGGTTTCATCTCCATTTAGTTTGAACAACTATTGTGCAACAGGGGTTTTGGGCGGTCGCCCAACCCCATCCTGGGCGGTCGCCCAAGATCACCATTTCAGAACCAAAATCTCTGCCTTAGTGGGCGGTCGCCCAAAGCCCCATGGGCGGTCGCCCAAGGCCAAAAATCTGCAAAAACCCAATTTCTTCTCAGACTTAGAATTCTCCGTCCCAAGCATAGGAGTAACTTTTACTAATAATTTTAACACTCCCAAAAGTGCACAACAAGTTCAAAACCTATACTTTCATTTTCTTTCACTATTTTTCACAATAGGGTTTTACTCCATTTGTCCCATAATTACAAGTACCACAAAAATCGCCCCAAACACAAAATTAACAATCACAAGTATCGAGAATAACATTTATGCATGTTATTACAAGTAAGGGGGAGCTAATAACTTACCTAGTCAAAATTCAAGTTGACCAAAACTTATTTCTGTTCGGCCTGGAACGCTCTATTCAACGCCACGAATATTAATCCGGGATCAGAATCAAGAACGGGGGGATAATTAAACTCGAGGAGTCGGGAATAGGCAAAACTTTTAACCTAGGTTATGAAACAGAGGGAGTGTACGTACTGATTTGGGAAAAATGACTTTCCCAGGCAACCCACAAAGATGATATACTTTCAAGTTTCAAAGAATGACCAGTAGGCCCCTCAAGTTTCACTTTTAACAAAAAGGCCCCTAAAGTCAAATTTTCACAAATGACCCAAAAGTCAAAACTAGACATTTAACCACCTTAACTATTTAAAGCAGTTAATAAATTAACCCAAGTAAAACTAACACATAATATGCAAGTTCAAGTATTTAACAAGTATGTCAAATATTTAACAAGAAATAGGATGGGTGTTACATTACAATACAAAATGCAGAATTTTGAAACAATGATGATTTCTTTCGACGCAAGTCTAACCCACTTACTGTGATTCTTCCCCAGCGGAGTCGCCACTGTTTGCGCGCACGTTTTTTGGTTGTTCTCGAGGCGGTTTTCGTTCTTCGATTTACCTTTTTATTTGAGAGTCGCCACCATGTTGTTGTCAGAACACGGACCGAGATATCTGGATTCGGGGGTTAAGTTATGAATTGGGAAGGTCAAGGAGCACCCAATTCACCCAATCTAGGATTGGTCTTGCTAAGAAATCATCATCATCGTTTCAAAATCATGCAAAATGTACGCAAAATGAAAACAAACAAATAAATAATTGCTTATTTATTTGGGATGTTAGATCATGTGCTTCGAGACCATCTCCATGAATTGGAGAGGCTCTAGGCTGATCCTTTTGATGGAATCACACTACTTTAAAGACAAAGAATGAGATGAGAAGGTAGAAAACAATGAGTTTTACCTAAGCGTTCTTCAAGAATCCTATGGATGGCCTTGACTAAAGGCTTTGAATATCCAATGAACTTGACTTGAATGGTGTCGTGAGGGTTTGAATTTCATGGGTGGGGGGGAGGGACTGATTTTAGGGACCTCTTTGATCAGATTTGGAGTGGTTGTTGGGTGAATAAGGAGTCTACCCTCTTTCTGGTTGAAGAACCTTTATATTTATAGGATTTTTAGACCTAGGGTTTTAGCCAAGAAGGTAAGTTGTGATGGGGATCCAAGACTTGATTCCCACAGAGGTATTTTTGGACTCTACGATCGTCCATTAGGTTTTCCCGGATTGCTTAAGTGTTTGCCAAGAAAAGGGGTTAAGATCAACAAGGAAACTGACCAAAACCCGGCTGTCAAGGGGGATGTCTCGTACGAGACATCAATGTCTCGTACGAGGCATCTCAGTGCTGGAATTCACTTTTTGCCCTCTGCAGTAGTTTTAATGTTCATTTTGGCCCCTGACTAACGGAGTCAGTTAAAAACTTAACGAAACATGTCCAACTTAACGAGTTTCGACCCAAATCAAAGGCGAGACACAGAAGTAGTGTGATCATAAATGAATGTCCAAAATGGGGTGTCTACATAACCCCTTCTCTCTCTCTTTCTCTCTCTCTCAAGAACCCTAACATCCTCTACCCTATTTCTCTCTTTATGTTCTGAGTTCTCTCTCCCTTCTCTCTACAAATTCACTCACAAACCATCACCCTCACCATCCCTAACCACCAAATTCGCCTTACCCATCCAAATTCTTCCATAAATCTCAAGGTTAGACCCAAGAACACCATAAAATTCAATTTTTATAGGATTTGGGGGGCTTTTGTCAACAACACAAAGAAGGGTTAAATTGGGCATTAAGTGAGAATTTGAGTTAGCCATAGAAGGGAAAAGTGTTCATATGGGTGAGCTCCATCTTCCCCGGTCAACCTTCTCATCTCCGGCGAATTTCCGGCCAAACTCCGGTGACTTTCCGGCGACCAAGTAAGGGTTAATTTGAGTTAAAATTTTCTGAAAAAAAAAAGCATTGTTGTTTGGATTAATTGTTGAGTATGGCTAGAGGTCGTGCACCACAACGTGAAGTTGTTCAAGCCCCTAATTTCGATCAATCGCGTTTTGTGGGGAAAAAGCGGAGGGCTTTTACAATAAACATTATCGGAAGCAATGCAACGTGGAGAAAGAATTTAGAAAGAAAGATTTGGGGTTAAATAGTATCTTCACTAGGTACAAGTGGGAAAACTCGCCGCTCATCTGGTTGAGAATGGGGTTTCGGAGTATGTAAAGGAGTTTTATGCGAATATTTATGAGTTAAGCAATATGGCGGAATCGCATGTGCGAGGCTCGAGCATTTCGTATAAGAGCAAGGTGATTAATGACTATTTTGAAGTGTATGATAGTGTTGCTCGGAGTGAATGTGCTTATACCTCTATGGTGAGACAAATGTAGGCGGACTACCGGAACATATTACAACCACTAGCTCCGAATTTTGGGGTGTTAGATTTGACTGGTTTGAAGAGTGGGGTGGTGATGATGGCGAGAGATTTGGAGCCCCAAATGAAATATTTGCATAGGTTCATCTGTGAACGAAATCTTCCTACCTCATACATTAATGAGGTCCACTGGAGAAGAGCGGTGTTGATGCACTGTGTGTTGACTCGGGCGAGGATAAATACTGGGCAGATCATTCGGGATGAGATATATCACACGGTTCAAAATATGAGTAAGTCCAATTTCAACTTCCCTGTTTTGATCACTGGTTTGATTGGGAAAGCTTGGGCTGACTTGTTGCAACTCCCGAGAGATTTGTTTTCGGGCACTACAATTGACAAGAAATTCCTTGAATGGAATACGACGCAAATAGATGAAAGTTCAAGAAGAGGAAGGCCGTCGGGTGTAGGTACATCTCAGGGTCCGGATCCTCTGGTCGATAGTGAGGATCAAGATCATGAAGATGAGGAGTATGAGGATGATGAGCAGGATCCATTGATGATGGAATTGAGAGATGAGATGAGGGGGATGAGATTGGAGCACGGGCACATGTCTGAGCAATTTCAAACTGAGTCTTATCATAATGTCATGTGGCAAGATCGGGTGAAACAGAGATTGGATAATCTAGGGGACTCAATATACTAGGTGGAGGATAAGTTGGATAGAGAGATAGAGGCACAGAGTTATTTCCTGGAGAGGATGATGAGGAGATTCTATCCGGATGAGGAGTATCCACCGCAGTATTACCCTCAACAGCCGCATATGCCATATTTGAGGCCATCGGACGTGGGTTGGGGTGGCCCGACTTGGGCTGACCAGCAGCAGCAGTTTGGAGCAAGCTCCAGTACCAGTGGTCTGTGGGACCAATTCATTCATCCGCCTCAGTAGTGGTTGGAGGTACCCCTACCCTAGCTGTTTTTATTATTTCTGCATTAGGGGCAATGCATGTTTTAATTGTGGGGGTATGCGTTATCAGTTATTGGTTGCTATCATATCATCATTAGTTATGTTTGTTTTTAGTTTTCGTCTTAAAACAAAAAAAAAAAGGCTAGGTGAAAACCCTGAAGGGCGCCTAGGCAAAAGGTGAGAGATTGAGCGATTTATATGTTTTCAGCGGCGTGACGTCCTAAGGGAGGTTTGGAGGTTTGGGTAGGTTTTCATTTTGGTGTAGGAGGTTTGGTTAAGAGGTGTTAGGTTAGAAAATCCTCATTATTTTTGTGGAGTCATTTGGGGGCGTTGGAGATTATATGAGGTAAATCATTGTTAATGACCGATCTTAGCATTGATTTCTTTTTTAGGGATGTGTAGTGAGAGATAAGCGTGGGGGAAACATAGGTCATTTTAGTTCCCCCTAGCTTTTATGTGTGGGCCCTAGTTGGATATGTTTATTCTTCTTCTTATTATTGGTGTTGATATCGATTAGGGCCATTGTCATTTGTTGTGTTGGGAGTTATAAGGAAGCGGAGTTCCAGATACTCCGAATTGATGCTTGACTTGTTGGAGGGGAAATGTAGAGGAGATAGGTGCCATTTTCCTCCATGCTACACTTAATAGACCGGTGCTTAGATGTGGGGTTAGGAATATTACTCAGGGACGAGTAATGGTCTAAGCGTGGGGGAATTTGATGGGTTGATTTTCATATATATATTCTCCATATTTCCGGTTCATTTTAGTTGACTTTTGATGAAATTTAGACTAGATTTGATGTAATTTTGAGTTCACAAGATTTGTGGGGAAATTGTTGTAATCGGGATATTTTGTATTAATTTTGTGATGTCCGGCATTACCTTTGGATGCTCAAGTGTTGCAGTCAAGTTATCGGTCAAGGTCGGGTCAAAGTCAATGGTCAACAGCACTCGAGCTAGTCAAGGAAGGGAAGAAAAGATGAAAAAAAATATAGAATAAGGTTCCAGGGCCTTGGGCGGTCGCCCACTATACACTTGGGCGGTCGCGCACTTTTGCATAAAGGCGGACCAACAGACTGACTTTCTGGGCGGTCGCCCACTCCAGTTCTGGGCGCCTGCCCACTCCTTCGCACCAGATTTTTGGACTCCTCTCCAATATGGGATTTTACCCTAGTTTTCCTTATTTTGACCCTAGTTTCTCTCTAGTATAAAGATTAGACTGCATCTACTTTATTTTTTATGCTTTGTTTTTAGGTTTTCTTTAGTGTTGAAGGTTGTAATCAAGATTTGGGAGATTTTATTCATCATCAAGTGTATTATCCAGATTTATGGTTTTTAATTATTTAAATGTGTTTATTGCTATGTCGATGAGTAGCTAATTTCCTTGTTCATGGATTGGGAGTAACACTATTGGATCTCTATGCTAAATTGTACTTAACTAATATCAATCTTGTTCTTGTTCATTGGAATATTTTTAATTCATTTAGAGATTTCAACAATATAAATTGATATTCTTGGTCTTTAAATCATCTAGGTATAAATTTTTTTACTAGCGTGGATAGTTTATACATTGATTGTATTCCTGTGATTAGATTTACTTGAGGACTTAGCGGAAATCAAAAGAGTCTAAAATCAATTGTTCTTGGGATCTTAATAAATTATTTGTGTGTGTTTTTGACCTAGCGGAAAACATCATATAGAGGTAATAATAGAGGTGCAATCCGGCAACCGAACCGTCCCAACCCTTAATCATGTGAACGGTTTCTTGAACAAGTTTGGTAACTTTATTATTAAAAATAGCATAGAGTGAAGATAGTTGTGAACCTCAATCTGTGAATCTACGTCATTCTTGAGTTCAATCTTTGTGTTATTTTGCCTATTAATTTAGTCTACTTTCATTGCTTAGTAGTTTATTTAGTTTAAACAATCAAAACAAAAAACCCCTGGTTACTTTACATTAATTAAATACACTTGTTTATCCACCAAGTCTCTGTGGTTCAACCCTTACAAACGTACATTGCTACTTCGGTGACTTATATACTTGCAAGGTTTTTATTACACGTGGGATTTTTCTCCATCACACGTCGCTGCTGGTCTGGCAGTTGGAGTCTTCGTATGGAGGACGCCGTTTTCCCTTGTTTTTCAATGTATAATTATTCCCCCTTTTCTAGAAATTCCCACAAGGTACCTTATGGGATTTTTGGGGAGAAAACAATGGTCCTAGGCTTTTGTATATGACCAGAAGACCCTCCCTAAGATAAAATAATTTAGTAAATACCTAAAAGGCCCCTCAAACTTTATATTGACCCAATTAATTCCCAAAGTACCCTTAAGCTTTAATTTTGACTATTTTAAGGATGGTAATCCGGATCAGGGTACTTACAATCACCTCCTTTATAAACGTACCCTTTCGTATCCCATTACAATTCCAAGGAACAATCTTCATTTCAAATTTAGGGGAAGGTTCCATGACGTGAAATCATGGATGTACATGCATCGCGTTTATTTGTTTCTTGGAATAAGATTATTTTTCTCCCGTTGATTGTTGTTTCTGCCTAGAGTAGATTATATCCAAAACCGGGGCCTGAGCTCCTGCCCCACGATGTCCTCCTCTTGACAAACTCATGTCACTAGGGTTTTGTTTGAGTCCAACGTGAAAAGATAAAGGTGGGATTTTTGGGGATAGAATGGGATTGGAAATTCATTGAACCTGTCCGGGTTGTTAGTGTTAGTGTTGGTGCCCTAGGCACGTTTATTTAAGCGTTCTGTATGTTATCGTTTCTTTCATATTAATAAAGATATGTTTTGATTATTATTGTTGTTCATGTTTACTTATAATAATCTCTGTCCCTAGTGCTTATGAAGCACTAGTATAAGTCTAAATGATCATGGGATTATCATGTTAGACTTATGGGTACTTGTTGGAGAACAAGGTACTGGACATGACCCGCTCTATGAAATTTATGTCATGGTCAATGCCATATATATATCTCATATTAGTTATGTCATTTGAATCCTTAGACATGAAGTTATTATAGTCTTCCACTTGATGAACATTATGTTTGACATATTCAAACGCTACCTTTAACCAGGTAGTTATAAAGGGTATGATTGGCATAATTGGATTCACGTAGGGAAGAATAATAAGCTGAATGGATTTGTCCCTCTTCGGAGAGATGTCAAGCTTGGGCCCCTCGTAGAATGATGTTGATGAAATGTTTGGCCAAACTCTAATGAATTGATTAGATCAATGTCATTTGGATTATCAACATATTCAGAATCGATAAAGTAATGAACAAATACAAGTTGACTCAATGACCATGACTTGTGTTCAATGACATCGTGGACAAAGGAATTGTGACATGTTCTATAAAGTAATACGAACTTGTATATAGTTACACTATTTGGGTAGGTATGATGGTTTGCTAGAACCTAATCATATCTTATGTGTTTATGTTTAAACCCATTTCCAACTTAGTGTAATCCTATAGGGTTACACACAATTAGAACGAATCCTAAAGGACTTAATTGGAATTTGGGTCGAAGGGACTTTTAGGGAATTTTAGGAATTTAGAGGAGAAAACAAGAAAACCGGAAAAAGCTGAGGGTCCGGTCGGACATATGCAAGGACCCATTCAGACCTTGTATAGGACCCGACTGGACCTCCTGTAAGACCCGGGCGGACCTTTCGGTTTCGGCCTGTGGTGGCAGATCACTTATCTAGGCTTGAGGATTTCACGTTCACGAGTGTCATTGATGGGGTGATTCCGGTTAATGAAAATTTTCCAGATGAGCAATTCTCTGCTTTACATGTCTAAGAGCCTTGGTATGCAGATTTTGTGAATTATCTTGTGACTAATTTGATGCCACCACACTTCACTTACGACCAAAAACAAAAGTTTAAGTCGGACGTGAAGCATTACATTTGGGATGATCCTTATTTGTGGAAAATCTATCCGGACAATATTATTAGGAGATGCATTCCTGAACATGAGCAAGGTAGTGTGTTGCGGTTTTGCCATGAACTCCAATGTGGTGGTCATTTTAGTGGGCAAAAGACTGCTAGGAAAGTGCTTCAAGCGGGTCTCTTTTGGCCCACTTTGTTCAAAGATGCTCATGAATTTTGCATTAAGTGTGATCGGTGTCAAAGGTCCGGTAGTATAGGAAAAAGAGATGAGATGCCCCTTCAAAATAATTTAATTGTTGACATTTTTAATGTGTGGGGCATTGATTTTATGGGCCCTTTTCCCCCATCTCATGGTTATCTTTACATTCTTGTGGCAGTCGATTATCTGTCAAAATGGGTGGAAGCAATTCCAACCCGCACTAATGATGCTAATATTGTTTGAAAGTTTGTTTGTGATAATATTTTCAGCAGGTATAGAGTTCCAAGGGCGATGATTAGCGATCAAGGTACTCACTTCACCAACAAGATGTTCAATAATGTGTTGAAAAAGTATGGGGTTGTACATAAGTTAGCCACGGCTTATCATCCCCAAACTTCGTGTAACGCCCATCTTTATTCTTGTTAAATATTTAACGTGCTTGTTAAATTCTTGGCTAGCATATTTATATGCTATTTTATTTGAGTTAATTATTTAACTACTTTAGAAAATTAAGGTGGTTAAATGTCAAAGTTGAAAGCTTAGGGGCCTTTTTGTCAAAGTTAGAACTTGAGGGGCCTAGGTGTCATTCTTTGAAACTTGTAAGTATATCTTCTTATGTTTGCTTTTTCCCAGAGGAGGTTTATCCCAAAAGTTGCCTCTCTCTCGTACGTTCCTCTGTAAAGAAAAGAAAAGTTCAATTTTACCCTATTCTCGACTTCTCGAGCTTAATTATCCCTCTGTTCGTGATTCTGATCCCGGATAAATATTCGTGGTGTTGAATAGAGCGTTCCAGACCGATCAGAAATTAATTTGGGTCAACTTGATTTTTGACTAGGTAAGCTATTGACTCCCCTTTACTTGTAATAACATGCATATATGTTATTCCCGTTACTTGTTCTTGTTAAAATTGTGTTTTGAGCAATTTTTGTGATACTTGTAATTTTGGGACGAAGGGAGTATAAATATACTGCGTATGAAATATGAAGAAACTTGCAATTCCAAACTTGATGAATTTAGCTTCCCTGGGTTGGCTAATTGTTAGGAAAAGAAAAAAGTATATTCCTATTCGTGAGACGGTAAAATAGTAACTTGATTTAAATATTATTAGAAAAATTGTGCCATTAATTGTGGTACGGGGAAATGAATGGAAGTATCTTTAAATGGGTATATTAGTATAATATAAAATTGTACTTATACTTTTGGGTCGGTGAAATATTAAATTGGAATAAAAGGAAATTATCCTATTAATTGTGGGACGGTCAAATTAATGAAAGTAATGAAAGGAGTATAGTTAAAATCTATACTTGAGCATGTTTATATGTCCTGGGTATTGCTTATGAGTTAGTAAAAGTATACTCCTACGCTTGGGACGGAGAATTCTAAGTCTGGGAAAGAAATTGGGTTTTGCAGATTTTGGCCTTGGGCGACCGCCCATGGGGCTTTGGGCGACCGCCCACTAAGGCAGGGATTTTGGGTTTTGATTTGTGATCTTGGGCGACCGCCCAGGCTGGGGTTGGGCGACCGCCCAGAACCCCTGTTCCAACCAAAGTGTTTTAAATCTAAATTAAATTGAAAGCTTATCCCTCCTAAGGCATATAGCCTTAAGATAAGATGTCCTAGCAAGTGTTGTGATGCCTTAGGGGTATCAGAAGTGAGTCTTGAACATGATTACTCATTAAATTAAAATGAGAACTTGAGTATAAAAGGAAAAACTCTTTTATATGTCTTGAAAGTGCTATGAACAAGCACTTATGTGTTATGCTTGTCTTGAAGCCAATGATTGTGCACATTAGGGGCATTAAAACAATGACTTGAGATTGAATATCCTATGTAGGGAATTAATAACTTGTAAGTATGAGTTGTATAGCTCATTTACTTAAATTGAACTCAAATTATTCTTGGTCTAGGTTTAGGGTACTACCCTAGATGGCCTAGATGAGTGTTGTAGAACACTCCAGTACTGAAAAATAGTCCCTTTGTGAACAAATGAAATGTGGACTTAAATCATAATTAAATGATAACTTGAGTATAAGAGTAGTAACTCTTGTATGTGTCTTGAATGTACTAGGAAAAGGATTTGAAAATAATTCGTGAAAGATGTATAATTCATCTTCCTAGCTTGAACTTGAAGTATAAGATAATTAACCCTTGTACATGTTTAACCATCCAAAGAAATGGATTGAGAACTTGGATATAAGATGATAAAATCTTGTATATGTATTGAATGTCTTGAATGTCCTGAATGTCTTGAATGTCTTAAGATGAGACAGTAACTTGAAGTATAAGACAATAAAATCTCGTACATGACTTGAACATCCAAATAATTGGATTAAGACTTGAATATAAGATTATAAAATCTTGTACGTGCCTTGACACCAATATAGGTGTATGGTAATAAACTTGAAAGAGTCTTGATGGGTATATGCAAATCTTGCATATATTTACTTGATAGAATGTGGCTTCTTGATTGATTGGTACACGGTATGAATAACCAAAGAATTGGGTTATGGAACTAGATAGAGAATGATTAACTCTACTACATACTTGAACTTGATACGTGTGTATTGTAAGTGTTATGAACAAACACTAAAGTGCTAGTGATTGGTTTTAATCGTGTATATACTTAATAAAGTATACAAAGAATAAAGAAGATATCTTGTTTTGAAATGGGTTCCTAAAGAAAATAGGGACTAATGTAATATGAAAATAATTTATATAATCGTGAATACTACGATTTAAATTAATAAGAATGATTACAGAACACAATATGTGTTAGAAAATGTATTCGATTACTAACGATACATATACGTGAAGTATGACTGTGTCTAGGTACAATGTGACCTATTCTACTACGTGTTTAGAGTATAATGTATTGAGCTCTACTTGATAGTAAGGGTATCGTGATAGACACTTTAATGTGTTAAACGTGATATGAATATGTACGTGCAAACTTGGCATGTGACAAAGTGATATACCCTACTACTTGACTGAAGTCTGTTATAAATGGACTCTTACTTGGATTGATCGTGTTACATGGACACTTATGTGCCATAGTTAAACTTGATTGGTATTCGAAATAATTGAGTACGTGTACTTATATTCTCGTGAGCACATGATACATAATTACATGGTGCATATTCTCGTGAGCACATGATACATAATTACATGGTGCATATTCTCGTGAGCACATGATACATGATTACATGGTGCATAAAGAGTAGTCCACTAATAAGGGACTGAGTTCTGTTCTGTAGTTCAAGTAAACATCTACTTGTGCATTCTTGGTGAGTCCAGCTGGTTCTCCTTGCTTGTTCGAAAATATATAGGTTCACGCTTGTCGCGAGAGCTGGGGTTTAAGTGACAATCGGGTCCCTATGTATTTCCGCCCGACCCCTTACTACTGGCCATAGTAAGGGAATAGCTTCACTGGTTAGAGCAATAAGCCTGACCTAAGTGAATGCGACTGTACCGAACACCACGTGGATCTTGTTCTTGTGGAGGACACTGGTTACCAGGTCTTCTTATATACTGTATTCCTGTCCTGTTCACCACGTGGATCTTGTTGTTGTGGATGACACTGGTTACCAGGTCTTCTTATATACTGCACAGCAGTCTCTTGTTCCTGTTCTTGGTTGTCCTCAGCTAGAAAAGCATCGACAACAAATGGTATTCTTGGGAGAAATAAGGAAGGATTCAGGTACAATGCGTGATAGGCCTATGTGCATCTTGGTGAGCTGGTTTAGCCTCTCACACTACTTGACTACTTGTTACCTGAACCTTTCTTGAGCTTGATTACTTGTTGAGTTGGCTTAGCCTCTCCTATACTTGTTACTTGATGATACTTGATATATGTTTAGTTAAGTATCTACTGGTATTGCATGATAACATGACATATAGTTGCATGTTAATAGCTTACTGAGATTTATCTCACCCTTTATTTGTTTAATTGTTTCCCCCCCCCCCAGGAAAGCAGGGGATAGTACGCAGTGAGGCTCGACTTAGCTGGGAACTTACTCAGCAGGATATTCTTGTTCGAAGTTAGTGTCCTTTTATATTTTGGTAAGGACGATCTTGTATGAGTTAATAAACTATGGGCTTATATTGGGGTAGTATTTGTTGTCCCTAGACAGTTCTTGATGCCAGCTTATTTGCTAGGCATGTCTTCCGCTGTATGTAACCATTTTGGTTTTAATTTTCTTGGTCTAGAACTCGTGTGAGCTATCTTAGCTCCCTACTCTTGAGTAGATATATCATGTCAGTTTTGTTTTTAACAGGTATTGTTCCTGTTTCCCGTTAGTTTCTTGTTTCTTGTTAGTTACGCGCACCAGGTTCGAGGTTCTATTAGGGAATCCCGGGACTTGGGGCGTGTCAGGGTGGTATCAGAGCTATGGTTTAGCTCTAAGCCTGGATAGGGTCTATGGCCTAGGTTGGGTTAGTCTTGGGTGTGTTTTCGACGCCGAGTGCTTCATTACTTGTTGTCATACCAGGCATAGGACTGGTGTTGATAATGTTGATCCAATTGGATTAGATGGTTTGAGAATCGAGAGCGCGAGTCTTTAAAGACTTAGGCATATCTATCTTGTCTTGTGGACATTGTTTCGTGCTATATATGCATGCTTGTCCTTATCTCGTGAATTACGTGGAAGTGTATTCTCTAGTAAGAGACTACATGCTTGATATCGTTGTGTATAAGAGCTTGATAGAAGCGTGGGTGATAACACCCTATACGTTCTATGTTAATTTGGTCGTGTTACCTAGATGGGACATTGCTGTGATACGTGATATAGCTTGGCTGTCTACGTGTCATGACTTGGCTTTCTATGTGTTAGGTCATTCTTGTTTACCACAATAGATGGTAATTATTTCTATGCTAGTGTGCTTGACTATATATGTGAGCATGATAGATTTATGCATAACCTTTATATTCTGCATTGAGAGTCTAGAAAGGGTTCTTGAGATGGTACTGGGTATTTAACCTATGTGATTGATAGTGGAATTTCTATACCAAACCAGATGGATGTATCCATTCTTGATGAGAAACTTGGATTATCTTGAGTTGTTACAGTGCGAATACAGTGCTGACATCTGGATTAATGTTCTTGACCTCGATTGAGTTAAAAGAGTTGAAGATTCAACTTGAGAATTTCTTGATAGAGGATATATCTACCTTGTAGTGGATGTCTGAATTGAATATCTGTGTTGACCTATTAGTGGAAACAACCAAGGTACGTGTGTTCTTGAGATTTCTTGATCTTGTTAGAGATTCATTGAGAATTTCGAGGGCAGCTCTATCGTTAATTATTTGACACTGAGAGCTACATCTTTCGATGGATTTTCTTGATGGATTGATATACATAAAGTCAGTTCTGAATATTGAAACGATGGATAACCACGACTTCAGTATCTGAGATTGCCTAGTGGATTTGACTAGTATTACAGTGATCTGGAGGATATGACCAGTTCTATTATTTTTAGTGGATATGTCAAGTTTCACCAATATAGTGGATTGACTAATCGAGTCTGCATGACTTTATGTGTCTCATTGTCATGAATGATGTATCGTGATTGCATAAAATATTTGTGAGTATATGTGTAATACTTAATTATGAGTATATGTGTATATTCTTGACGTGATCGAGTCCTACTTGTTGATTATATATGTTATAATCTTGATCTAGTAAAAATTTGAGGACGAATTTTCTTTAAGGTGGGGAGGATGTAACGCCCATCTTTATTCTTGTTAAATATTTAACGTGCTTGTTAAATTCTTGGCTAGCATATTTATATGCTATTTTATTTGAGTTAATTATTTAACTACTTTAGAAAATTAAGGTGGTTAAATGTCAAAGTTGAAAGCTTAGGGGCCTTTTTGTCAAAGTTAGAACTTGAGGGGCCTAGGTGTCATTCTTTGAAACTTGTAAGTATATCTTCTTATGTTTGCTTTTTCCCAGAGGAGGTTTATCCCAAAAGTTGCCTCTCTCTCGTACGTTCCTCTGTAAAGAAAAGAAAAGTTCAATTTTACCCTATTCTCGACTTCTCGAGCTTAATTATCCCTCTGTTCGTGATTCTGATCCCGGATAAATATTCGTGGCGTTGAATAGAGCATTCCAGACCGATCAGAAATTAATTTGGGTCAACTTGATTTTTGACTAGGTAAGCTATTGACTCCCCCTTACTTGTAATAACATGCATATATGTTATTCCCGTTACTTGTTCTTGTTAAAATTGTGTTTTGAGCAATTTTTGTGATACTTGTAATTTTGGGACGAAGGGAGTATAAATATACTGCGTATGAAATATGAAGAAACTTGCAATTCCAAACTTGATGAATTTAGCTTCCCTGGGTTGGCTAATTGTTAGGAAAAGAAAAAAGTATATTCCTATTCGTGAGACGGTAAAATAGTAACTTGATTTAAATATTATTAGAAAAATTGTGCCATTAATTGTGGTACGGGGAAATGAATGGAAGTATCTTTAAATGGGTATATTAGTATAATATAAAATTGTACTTATACTTTTGGGTCGGTGAAATATTAAATTGGAATAAAAGGAAATTATCCTATTAATTGTGGGACGGTCAAATTAATGAAAGTAATGAAATGAGTATAGTTAAAATCTATACTTGAGCATGTTTATATGTCCTGGGTATTGCTTATGAGTTAGTAAAAGTATACTCCTACGCTTGGGACGGAGAATTCTAAGTCTGGGAAAGAAATTGGGTTTTGCAGATTTTGGCCTTGGGCGACCGCCATGGGGCTTTGGGCGACCGCCCACTAAGGCAGGGATTTTGGGTTTTGATTTGTGATCTTGGGCGACCGCCCAGGCTGGGGTTGGGCGACCGCCCAGAACCCCTGTTCCAACCAAAGTGTTTTAAATCTAAATTAAATTGAAAGCTTATCCCTCCTAAGGCATATAGCCTTAAGATAAGATGTCCTAGCAAGTGTTGTGATGCCTTAGGGGTATCAGAAGTGAGTCTTGAACATGATTACTCATTAAATTAAAATGAGAACTTGAGTATAAAAGGAAAAACTCTTTTATATGTCTTGAAAGTGCTATGAACAAGCACTTATGTGTTATGCTTGTCTTGAAGCCAATGATTGTGCACATTAGGGGCATTAAAACAATGACTTGAGATTGAATATCCTATGTAGGGAATTAATAACTTGTAAGTATGAGTTGTATAGCTCATTTACTTAAATTGAACTCAAATTATTCTTGGTCTAGGTTTAGGGTACTACCCTAGATGGCCTAGATGAGTGTTGTAGAACACTCCAGTACTGAAAAATAGTCCCTTTGTGAACAAATGAAATGTGGACTTAAATCATAATTAAATGATAACTTGAGTATAAGAGTAGTAACTCTTGTATGTGTCTTGAATGTACTAGGAAAAGGATTTGAAAATAATTCGTGAAAGATGTATAATTCATCTTCCTAGCTTGAACTTGAAGTATAAGATAATTAACCCTTGTACATGTTTAACCATCCAAAGAAATGGATTGAGAACTTGGATATAAGATGATAAAATCTTGTATATGTATTGAATGTCTTGAATGTCCTGAATGTCTTGAATGTCTTAAGATGAGACAGTAACTTGAAGTATAAGACAATAAAATCTCGTACATGACTTGAACATCCAAATAATTGGATTAAGACTTGAATATAAGATTATAAAATCTTGTACGTGCCTTGACACCAATATAGGTGTATGGTAATAAACTTGAAAGAGTCTTGATGGGTATATGCAAATCTTGCATATATTTACTTGATAGAATGTGGCTTCTTGATTGATTGGTACACGGTATGAATAACCAAAGAATTGGGTTATGGAACTAGATAGAGAATGATTAACTCTACTACATACTTGAACTTGATACGTGTGTATTGTAAGTGTTATGAACAAACACTAAAGTGCTAGTGATTGGTTTTAATCGTGTATATACTTAATAAAGTATACAAAGAATAAAGAAGATATCTTGTTTTGAAATGGGTTCCTAAAGAAAATAGGGACTAATGTAATATGAAAATAATTTATATAATCGTGAATACTACGATTTAAATTAATAAGAATGATTACAGAACACAATATGTGTTAGAAAATGTATTCGATTACTAACGATACATATACGTGAAGTATGACTGTGTCTAGGTACAATGTGACCTATTCTACTACGTGTTTAGAGTATAATGTATTGAGCTCTACTTGATAGTAAGGGTATCGTGATAGACACTTTAATGTGTTAAACGTGATATGAATATGTACGTGCAAACTTGGCATGTGACAAAGTGATATACCCTACTACTTGACTGAAGTCTGTTATAAATGGACTCTTACTTGGATTGATCGTGTTACATGGACACTTATGTGCCATAGTTAAACTTGATTGGTATTCGCAATAATTGAGTACGTGTACTTATATTCTCGTGAGCACATGATACATAATTACATGGTGCATATTCTCGTGAGCACATGATACATAATTACATGGTGCATATTCTCGTGAGCACATGATACATGATTACATGGTGCATAAAGAGTAGTCCACTAATAAGGGACTGAGTTCTGTTCTGTAGTTCAAGTAAACATCTACTTGTGCATTCTTGGTGAGTCCAGCTGGTTCTCCTTGCTTGTTCGAAAATATATAGGTTCACGCTTGTCGCGAGAGCTGGGGTTTAAGTGACAATCGGGTCCCTATGTATTTCCGCCCGACCCCTTACTACTGGCCATAGTAAGGGAATAGCTTCACTGGTTAGAGCAATAAGCCTGACCTAAGTGAATGCGACTGTACCGAACACCACGTGGATCTTGTTCTTGTGGAGGACACTGGTTACCAGGTCTTCTTATATACTGTATTCCTGTCCTGTTCACCACGTGGATCTTGTTGTTGTGGATGACACTGGTTACCAGGTCTTCTTATATACTGCACAGCAGTCTCTTGTTCCTGTTCTTGGTTGTCCTCAGCTAGAAAAGCATCGACAACAAATGGTATTCTTGGGAGAAATAAGGAAGGATTCAGGTACAATGCGTGATAGGCCTATGTGCATCTTGGTGAACTGGTTTAGCCTCTCACACTACTTGACTACTTGTTACCTGAACCTTTCTTGAGCTTGATTACTTGTTGAGTTGGCTTAGCCTCTCCTATACTTGTTACTTGATGATACTTGATATATGTTTAGTTAAGTATCTACTGGTATTGCATGATAACATGACATATAGTTGCATGTTAATAGCTTACTGAGATTTATCTCACCCTTTATTTGTTTAATTGTTTCCCCCCCCCCAGGAAAGCAGGGGATAGTACGCAGTGAGGCTCGACTTAGCTGGGAACTTACTCAGCAGGATATTCTTGTTCGAAGTTAGTGTCCTTTTATATTTTGGTAAGGACGATCTTGTATGAGTTAATAAACTCTGGGCTTATATTGGGGTAGTATTTGTTGTCCCTAGACAGTTCTTGATGCCAGCTTATTTGCTAGGCATGTCTTCCGCTGTATGTAACCATTTTGGTTTTAATTTTCTTGGTCTAGAACTCGTGTGAGCTATCTTAGCTCCCTACTCTTGAGTAGATATATCATGTCAGTTTTTTTTTTAACAGGTATTGTTCCTGTTTCCCGTTAGTTTCTTGTTTCTTGTTAGTTACGCGCACCAGGTTCGAGGTTCTATTAGGGAATCCCGGGACATGGGGCGTGTCACTTCGGGTCAAGTGGAGGTGAGTAACCGACAAATCAAAGGGGTGTTAGAAAAAATTGTGCGTCCCAACCGAAAGGATTGGGCCTTAAAATTGAATGATGCACTGTGGGTATACCGTATAGCATACAAACACCCATTGGTATAGGTCCGTACCGGATTGTGTATGGAAAAGAATGTCATCTTCCTGTTGAGCTAGAGCACAGAGCTTATTGGGCTATCAGAGAACTCAACATGGATTTGACGCAAGCGGGGGAGAAAAGTCTATTAGCACTTGATGAGATGGAGGAGGTGAGACAAGAGAGTTATGACAATGCGAAATTGTTTAAGAAATGCACCAAGCGGTATCATGATCAACATTTGAAATCCAAAACTCTCATTCCGGGTATGAAAGTTCTCCTTTTTAATTCCCGGTTGAGGTTGTTTCCGGGCAAGTTAAAGTCCAAGTGGTCGGGTCCGTTTGAGTTGGTGCAAGTGTTCCCTCATGGAGCTGTGGAGCTTAAAGATTTGACAAATGGGACCACTTTCAAGGTCAATGGACATCGAGTAAAACCATATTATGAAGGGGTCCACACTCTTGTAGACATGGAGGTTGTCGACATGATTGAATTGGTTGACCCGGACACTGAAATCTAAGTATTCTGAAGCATCATGTCGATCCAACAACTTGAAACAAAGGCGCTTGTTGGGAGGCAACCCAACCAGGTATCATTTTATTTGCTTTCTTTTATTTCAGTTTATCATCATTCTTAGCTAGGGAGCATGTTTATTTTTGATGCAATGGGGACATAGCATGTTCTAAGTTTGGGGGGGGTGGTATTCATTAAAAAAAAAATTGCTTTCGTGTCTTTTATTTTTAGGTCGGTTCGAACTACGTTGACCTGAGCCCCTTATTGTCCTAGGGGGAACGTAGGCAACGAAAGTGCGGTCAAAAAGTTGTCCATGTCATCCTTCATGGATCTCTCCGAGTTTGTGGGTTTATAGGAGAGTGTAATTAGTGTCACCCTCCAAAAAGATTTTTTTTAAGATTTTTTTTAAGTTTTCATAAAGGATATTATGCTTGTTTGTTTTTTTTTTTTTTTTTGTGGTGATGTGGAGTACTAGGTACCCAACCAACGCATTTTGGAGGTAAGTGTGGAGCATAAACGGTGGTGGTAAAAAAAAAAACAAAAAAAAAAGAGAGAGGTTGATTCTGCCACACCGGGCGCTCGCCTCATATACCCGGGCGCTCGCTTGCTGAAAATTGAAAAAATATATATATCCTACTGGTGACCCGGGTGACCGCATGGCCCAACCCAGGCGCTCGCCCGCTGCGATGAAAAAAAAAGGAAAAAAAAAAGGGATTGGTCTGCCGAACTGGGCGGCCGCTTGCCCCTCACCCGGGCGATCGCCCTCCCATGTTCCTGGCGTGTTTTTGGTGTTGGGTTAGAGATTTTTTCTCACTTTTCTTCCCCCTTCCTCAAAACCCAGCAGCCCCTCCCTCTCTCTCTCTCTACAAGTCGGACCTCAAGCTCTCTCTCTCTCTCTAAAAATCCCACCATTAAACCACAAATTCACAACCCACAACTATCAAATCACCTCCCACCACATTCCCCCTCAAGGATTACTTTTGTTTAGCCTCCATTCATCCTAAAATCAAGGATTTTGCAAGAAATTTTCAAGGTTGAAGGAAGGAGAATTTTGGGGAATTAGGAGTCTTTGGTTAAGAATTGGGAGGAGTTACAGAAGAAGAAAGTGTTTGCAAGGTTGAGGGTCATCTTCTCCGGTCATCTCTTTCATCTCCGTTGACATTCCGGCCACCTCCGGCGACCTTTCCGGCGAGTCTCCGGTGAACAAGTAAGGGTTAATTGCTTTAAATTTTACTATGCGGATTGTTGTTGGGTGATTTGAAACCATGCTTAAGAGCAAAGCAGTGAGTCATGCATCCATTCCTGAGCAAAAGTTTGATAAATCCCGTTTTGTGGGTGAAAAAGCCCAAACATTTTATGAAAAATTCTCTCATCGGAAATGCAATGTCGAGAAAGAGTTCAAAAAGAAAGATCTAGAGTTGGATGATATTTTTAAGTATTACAAGTGGGATAAAATTATGGAGTGTCCTTGTGAGAATGGTGTGAGCGAGTATGTGAAAGAATTTTATGCTAATGTATATGAAAACGGGGACACTGGATTGTCATGGGTGCGAAAAAGCATTATTCCTTATGGTGATGAAACTGTGAATAAGTATTATGGGATGCCCACCTATGTAGCCCGGAGTCAATGTGGGTTCAATCGATTGGTAGGAACAATGCAAGGAGATTACATTAATAATCTCCACCTTTTAGCTCCAACCTTTGGGATGATTGATGCTTCTTAAGCAAAGAACGGGAAAATAATGATGGCGAGGGACTTGGAGCCCAAAATGAGGTTCTTATACCGGTTTATTTGTGAGAGGATCCTCCCCAGTTCTCACTTTAATGAAGTTCATTAGAAGAGAGCAACGCTGATGCACTGTGTATCGACTCGTCAGCAGATTAACACAAGGATGATTATTTCTGATGAGATTTGGCACACCGCAAACAACATGAGCAATACCAATTTCAATTTTCCTTTGTTGATTACGGGGCTAATTGGTAAGAAAAAGGCCAAGTTGTTGCAAGTCCCAAGGGATTTTTTTCCAGGGACTGCCATAGATAAGAAATTCCTCACAAGGACTGCGGCACAGAGAGGAGGAAGTTCATCCAGAGGACCGCATCCAATGGTTGAGGAAGAAGAGCGAGTAGAGGAAGAGTAAGAGAATGTAGAGCATAGGACCGTGTGGAGAGATGAGTTGAGGGGGATGATATTGGATCATGAGCACCTATCTGAGCGGTTTCAAATCGAATCCTATCACAATGTCATGTGGCAAGATCGGGCGGAGCAGAGAATGGATGATCTAGGGGACTCAGTATACCGGGTAGAGGATAAGCTGGATAGAGAGATCGAGTCACAGAGCTATTTCCGGGAGAGGATGATGAGGAGGTTATGTCCAGATAAGGAGTATCTAGCCCAGTATTACCCTCAACAGCTGCAGATGCCATACATGAGGCCATCAACCATGGTTTGGAATGGCCCGACTTGGGCTGACCAGCAGCAGCAGCATGGATCGGGTTCGAGTGCCAGTGATCCGTGGGACCAATTCTTTCGTCCATCTCAGTAGTTGGTTGGAGGTACCCCTACCCTAGCTATTTTTATGTTTCTGCATTGGGGGCAATGCTTGATTTAAGTGTGGGGGGTATTAATTATTGGTTGCTTTCTTTTCATCATCAGTTATGTTTTTAGTTTGTATTTATTTCTTATTTTTTTAAATAAAGAAAAAAAGAAAAAAAAAGGCTAGGTGAAAACCCGAAAGGGCGCCTAGGCAAAAGGTGAGAAATTGAGCGATTTATATATTTTCACCGGCGTGGCGTCCTAAGGGAAGTTTGGAGGTTTGGGTAGGATTTCATTTTGGCGTAGGAGGTTTGGTTAGAGGCGATAGGATAGAAAATCTTCATCTTTCTTTCTGGAGTAATAAGGGGCGTCAGAGATTTTTTATGAGGTAAATCTTTGTTAGGCATTTCGCTCTAACATTGATTTCTTTTTGAGGGATGCCGTAGTGTGAGATAAGCATGGGGGAAACATAGGTCGTTTTAGTTCCCCCTAGATTTTATGTGTGGGCCCTAGTTGGATATGTGTATTCGTGTTCTTATTATTGGTGTTGATATCGATTAGGGCCATTGTCATTTGTTGTGTTGGGAGTTATAAGGAAGCAGAGTTCTTTATGCTCCGAGTGTGTTGATCTTGACTTGATTGATGGGGATGTAGAGGAGATTAGGTGTCATTTTCCTCCATGCTACGCTTGTTAGACCGGTGCTTATATGTGGGGTTAGGAATATTACTCAGGGACGAGTAATGGTCTAAGTGTGGGGGAATTTGATGGATTGGTTTTCACATATAGTATCTCCATGTTTCCGAATTATTTTTATTGACTTTTGATGTATTTTAGAGTAGTTTTGATGTAATTTTTTTGGTCTATCTTGTTTGAGGAACTTTGTGAGAATTTGTGTGTTTCGAGACACTTTTTAGTGCTATTTTGGTATATTGCAAAGTCCTGGATGCTCTAAGTGTTGAAGACTGATGATTGGTCAAAGTCAAAGGGAGTCAAGAGACGAATGAAAGGAAGAAAACCGAAGAAAACAGTCTGCCCTACCGGGCGCTCGCCCGCCTCAGCATGGGCGCTCGCCCGCGTGCGAAAAAAAGAAGAGATTAACTTTCTTCCTACCCGGGCGCTCGCCCGCTTCTGACCCGGGCGCTCGCTCGCCTCCCCGTACCAAATTTTCCAGATTCCTTCTAAAGTCGGGATTTGGGCTTATTTTCCTAATTTTTACCCTAGTTTCTCTCTGGTATAAATAGGAGACTTTAGCCACTTTATTTTCTTATGCTTTATTTCTAGGTTTTGAAGATTGTAACAAGATTGAAGGTTTTATTTACTCAAGCGTAATATCCAGGTTTATGAGTTTTAATTCTTTTCTTGTGATAATCATTATGAGTATGAGTAGCTAATTCTCATGTGATTTGCGGATTGGTAGTAAAAATACATGATCTTTATGCTATAGTTCTTAATCTATAATTCAATATTATTCTAGAGTGGTAAAATATTCGTAATTCTTTCTAGGGTTTCATATTTATGTTAAGATACTTTTGGCCCTAGAATTTGTGGGTATCAATTGGGCCATTAACGTGGGTGATTGATACATTGACCAGTATTTTACCTCTTAGATCCAATTGAGGATGTAACTGAAATCAAACGGGTCTAGGTTCATACATTCTTTTTATCTTCATGAATTCTTTGATTATTATATATACGTAACTGGAAGTGTAATAAAAGAAGAATATTTGAGTTGCAAATCGCACACCAAACCGTCCCAACTTTTGATTTTGTGAATGAACCCTAGAATGATATTGATGTCTTTATTAATAAAAATAGCATAAAGTGAATGTATTGTGAAACCCAATCCGTGAATCTCGTTGTCAAATCTTGAATTCAATATTTGCATTATTTTGCCTATTAATTTAGTTTACTTTTCATTGTTTAGTAGTTAAATTTAGTTTAAACAATAAAATCAAAAAACCCCTGGTTACTCTTTACATTAATTAAATCAACTTGTTTATCCATGAGTCTCTGTGGTTCGACCCTTACTTTTGTATACTGCTGCTTTGGCACTTGTACACTTGCAAGGTATTTTTATTACAGTGGATTTTTCTCCATCATTATCGTTTCATTCATATTAATAAAGAGATGTTTTGATTATTATTGTTGTTCATATTTACTTATAATAATCTCCGTCCCTAGTGATTATGAAGCACTAGTATAAGTCTAAATGATCATGGGATGATCATGTTAGACTTATGGGTACTTGTTGAAGAACAAGGTACTGGACATGAGCCGCTCTATGAAATTTATGTCATTGTCAATGTCATATATAGATCTCATATTAGTTATGTCATTTGAATCCTTAGACATGAAGTTATTATAGTCTTCCACTTGATGAACATTATGTTTGACATATTCAAACGCTACCTTTAACCAGGTAGTTATAAAGGGTATGATTGGCATAATTGGATTCACGTAGGGAAGAATAATAAGCTGAATGGATTTGTCCCTCTTCGGAGAGATGTCAAGCTTGGGCCCCTCGTAGAATGATGTTGATGAAATGTTTGGCCAAACTCAAATGAATTGATTAGATCAATGTCATTTGGATTATCAACATATTCGGAAATCGATAAAGTATTGAACAAATAAAGTTGACTCAATGACCATGACTTGTGTTCAATGACATCGTGGACAAATAGATTGTGACATGTTCTATAAAGGAATACGAACTTGTATATAGTTACACTATTTCGGTAGGTATGACGGTTTGCTAGAACCTAATCATATCTTATGGGTTTATGTTTAAACACATTGCCAACTTAGTGTAATCATATAGGGTCACACACAATTAGAATGAATCCTAAAGGACTTAATTGGAATTTAGGTCGAAGGGCATTTTAGGAAATTTTAGGAATTTAGAGGAGAAAACAAGAAAACCGGAAAAAGCTGAGGGTCCGGTCGGACCTATGCAAGGACCCAGTCGGACCTTGTATAGGACCCGGGCGGACCTCCTGTAAGACCCGGGCGGACCTGTCGGTTTCGGACTGGGATTTTCTTAGTCCAATTTCTTGTGGGTTTAACCACTTATTACCTATTTGGAATAGGAGAAACAAGTATAAAAACCTCTTCTAGTTTCCCTAATCAGTCCAATGCATATTGTGAGCCTCCAAAGAGTTTGAGAGAGTTATTTCTTGTTCTAAGATCCCTAGAGTGAAGAACAAGAACATCACATAAAATTCCATATAGTTCTAAAACAATTGTGAAAGCGTGTTTCACAACTTGGTCTAGCAACCAAGATCAAGAAGCGTTCTTGATATTCGTTCGAGGTGTGGAAACCAATAGAGGGTGAAGCTTATCACCTCCATAGTCCGTGTTCTTGCTTTTGTTCGTGATCAAGTTTCAAAGTTCCACCAAAAATCAAGGTTGTTAATCAAAGGCTTCAAGGGTTAGTATTCTAGTATTCATTATGCAAGTATTTGATTTAATCATATGAATGGATCTATGGGCTTTGGGTTTCCATGAAAATTTTAATGCTTTATTCCGCTGCGCATGATTATAGGAAACCCAAAAGTTAGTTCTTGTTGGTCTCGATGATGACTTTCGTAAGGTAGTCCTAGCTTTAGGTCGAGATTGATCATTGAAGAGTTTCTAAGGTCCAACTGCAAGGGTGGGAGCCTCAGCTTTAAAGACACAGTCCCTTTTTGAGCTGACTTGTAACTACCAGGGACAATTCTAATGAAGGGGTTGTGATTTGTATCTTGCTTCTCTTCGAATTGTATGACAGCCATTATCTTAGGTTCGTCCCTTGCAAGAGAGTTGTTCAAGGTTTTTTGGAGGTTCTACCGTATTCTATAACTCATGGAGATTTCGAAGCGGTAGATTTGTCCCCTTAGTACATGTGTCATAGCTTAGGGTTTTGGGAAGTGTTGCACCTGGTCCATGCTCGGGGGTAAGATGAACGATTTATTTGCCCTTCTCCAATAAGTTAACCCGGTCGAGCTGCTCAAGCACTTTTTGGGGATTACTAAGAATTTTTGGTTGGTCCAAAACATCAAACCGGTTTGTCAAAGCGATTGTAGATGGCTCTGCACCTGAGTTTCCCCTGGATTGCGTACAAGTTTGGGTTTCCACCCACTTGTACTGGCCCAAGTTGCTTATGTTGCCAGGAGGAATCCTTGCATGCCTTTATTCTGATCCTAGCACATGGGTATTCTTACGTGGACCAATTTCATTTGATCTAACCATTGTAACGGGCTTCACTCCCAGAATCAATGAAAACTCAGAAAATATAGAATTAAGTGAGTTGATGAACAAACTCACTCAATCAATGATTCAATGCAACACAATCACAAACAAGAGCAGAGACTATTTTTTGGCACGATTTTTTGATTTACTGGAAATGAAATTACAAAACGGAATTGAAATTACAACTATGGCTGAACTATGATAAAACTAAGAAATAAGGAAATGCTTCAATCATCGAAACCTTCTTGAGGAAGACGACTTCTCTTTATATAGGCTCATAGCACGTGCCCCATGTGCAATCACATGGCCCATGTGCTTTCTGTTGTAATGGCTTCATGTGCTAAGTGCCAACACGGATTGGGTTCACGTGTCAATTTCTCCATCACCCCTCTTTTGCGCCGCCTAACTCACCATCACCCCTTATGCGCCTAACATCACCCCATTATGCGCTCTCTCCATTTCATGTGCCTAGTTCCATAACTAAATTACTATGCGCCTATTTTACCCTTAACACTACTATTCGCCTACTACTACTTCAATCCTCCTGCGCCTCTACCCTAACTCCTGCGCCTCCTTTCCTCATGCGCCGCCCATACTTCAATTCCTGCCCTTGCGCCTTCTTCCATCCTTCTTGCGCCTCCTTCCCCTTCCTCTGCGCCTGTGACAACTCCCAACCCCTTAAAAATTGCCTTGTCCTCAAGGCTATAACCAAGGCCGTCCCTTCTCGTTCAAAACATCTTTTATTCTCCACTTCTAGATCCCTTTCTTTCTTTGAGCCACTTGTAGTAAAGTCCAGCCGGGCACCATGATAGAGTATAAAAAGTTTTGGCCTCACTCTATTGAGACGAGTGTATGAGTTGAATTTCTTATTCAATAAGACTCCACTCAAATCGATCGCAGGCCAACTCTGGTTTGGTGCACTCCCCACCAATGATTTTGAGTTAGACTTCCACTCACTTTCATATTGATTGGATTGAGAAGTGAATTTATATGGCTTTTGGCTACTAGGAATGCTTCCTTCCTTGAGTAGTATCTTATGATCAAATCCCTAATTGGGTGGAAGTTCTTTTGGCTCTTTAATCACATCCTGATTTTGCTTAACGATTTGGTTCATTTCTTCCAAAAGAGGCTCATGCTCGTGCTCTGCAGTCATACTAAACAAGTAACCAATAATGCTTTGTTTGGTTTTCTTCAACATCATGCTAATCCCCTTTCCTCTCATCATTTTGAGTGATCCTTCTTCTGTTATCCCTTTAAGCACCACTTTTCTCGTTCCATGACTTAGAGTGACTTCCATCTTATTGAAATCAAAGGTTACCGGGCTATATCCTTTGAGCCATTCCACTCCCAAAACTATGTCACATCTTCCCAGTGGAAGCACCCCCAAATCCGCTTCAAACTTGTGACCTTCCATGCTCTAAGAAAAACCACTACACTTGGTTTCACTCACCAACTTATTGCCATCTGCCACAAATACAGAGACTGTACAAGTTGTTTCTTCCTTTATCCCCAATTGTTTCAAATTCATGGGATCCACAAAATTGTGAGTAGCGCCACTATCAATAAGGATGGTGATAACTTGTTTTTTCACCATGCCTTTCACCTTGATGGTATTGTGCACCGTAGTACCAGTTAGCGCGTGCACTGAAATTTCACATTCTTCTTCTATCTCAACCTTTTCATCTTCACCTTGCTCCTCTCCAAGGAGCGCATATAACCTTGCTTTACACACATGTCCTTGAGAGTATCGTTCATCACAATGAAAACATAGGCCATTTTTCCTTCTTTCATGGATTTCTGCATTGGAGAGAACTTTGGCTTGGTTAATCCTGCTCGGAGTAACTGTGGGCGCTTCATATGAAGTGTAAGTTTTGGCGCTTGTGAGTGAAATTTTGGGTTTGCTCCTTTGTAAGTTAAATTCAGCTTGTTTAGCTAAATGAACCTCCTCATCAAAGATCCTTGGTTGCGCCATGGAAACCGCTCCCCTTATCTCTTCCTTCAACCCACTAGTGAAACTAGAGAGAAAGTATTGCTCCGAGAAACCACCCTCTCTAGCCATCACTTCTGCTCTCAATCCTTCAAATTCCTCCACATAAGCTTCAACTTTTCCACTCTGCGCCAATTTGTTGAACTCAGCTTGTGGATCATAATGCTCTATGGGAGTGAACTTTTTAATTACATCCTCTACAAATGCGCCCCATAATATCCCCGCCTTGCCAATTTGATAATATTGATACCATTTTAGCGCTCTTCTCGAAAAATAAGTTGATGCATACTTGAGTTTCCTTATATCATCCATTGTGTTGAATTCAAAATATTGGTTGCATTGTATGACCCAACCTCTAGGATCAATTCCCTCAAACTTTGGGAAATCCATTTTGGGTGGACGGTTATTGGGCCACTGATTAGCAAAATTCTGAGCCGGGTAAGGTTAATAAAACTCTTGGTTCGGGTTGGCTTGGTGGTTTTGGTTGAAATTGGGTTAGTTCGGGTTGTGATAGACCGGTGGTGGGTTTTGGAATGGGTATGGTGGAAATTGAGGTTGAAATTGGGGTTGAAATTGGTTTTGGTTGACTGGGTTATAAGGAGCTGCACTAACATGCATAGTAGTGCTGAATGGTGGAGTTGGATGGGATTGTGTGTTCATGGGAGCAGAAACATATGAAGGTCGGGGTGTAGTGATGTTGATGATTGGGTGACTAGTAGTGTGAGCTGGGGAAGGAGTAGTATGATACCTTTGTTGATCATCCAAATCGGGTCTCTTATGAACGGATCCATTGTAGTTGAAGCCACTCCCATTCTGATTACCATCCATATCCTTCCCTTTCTTTTTTAGCTCTCCAAGGGTGTGATTCCTCATCATCACCTTCAACTCTTCAATGGAACTTTCCAGACCTTCAAATCGTTTATCATGGCCCTCCAATTTACTCTCTATCCCCTCCATCTTCAACTCATTCCGCTCCAATTTCCCGAAGAATTCCTCCAATCTTTTCTCATTCGCCTCAATTTTCCCAGCTACTTCTTTGAATCTGGTTCCCTCTGCCATCTTCGCTGCCAATCCGGGGATCGACAGCTCTGATACCAGCTGTAACGGGCTTCACTCCCATAATCAATGAAAACTCAGAAAATATAGAATTGAGTGAGTTGATGAACAAACTCACTCAATCAATGATTCAATGCAACACAATCACAAACAAGAGCAGAGACTATTTTTTGGGATGATTTTCTGATTTACTGGAAATGAAATTACAAAACGGAATTGAAATTACAACTATGGCTGAACTATGATAAAACTAAGAAATAAGGAAATGCTTCAATCATCGACACCTTCTTGAGGAAGACGACTTCTCTTTATATAGGCTCATAGCACGTGCCCCATGTGCAATCACATGGCCCATGTGCTTTCTGTTGTAACGGCTTCATGTGCTAAGTGCCAACACGGATTGGGTTCACGTGTCAATTTCTCCATCACCCCTCTTTTGCGCCGCCTAACTCACTGTAGCGACCCCAAAACCCGTTTCTATTTATTTTATATTTTTGGGGATTTTTATTTGACTTATATGTGCATTTTATGTGTTGCATCATATTTTATGATTTGCATATCATACTTGATTATTTGTGTTATTTACTTAGTTAGTAAAAATAATGATTAAAGGAGTTAAATGATTAAGTTGAAACTTTAGGGTCCTAGTTGAAATTATAAGTTAAGGGGCTAAAGTGTTAAAATCAGAACTTGGGTGACCAAAGTTGAAAAATGGGTTAAAACCCTTTATAAGCAACTTGATTTCTTTCTTTCCTTCACTGTGTGAGATTCTTCTGCAACATTTCTTTCCTCTACGCTCAGTTAGGGTTAGGAGAAAAAGGTAAGTTCAACTCATTTCGATTTAATTCTTTTTATTTACTTACCCGTTTTAAAAACTAATTATATAAAAATGATCAGGGCGTCGAGTAGGTCATTTCTAGCCGAACAAAACTTATTTCAGCGATACTTTTTCCGGAACTAGGTAAGTTACTAATTCCCCTTTAAATGTTAAAATAGTCATATATGCTATATATGATACTCCTACTTGTTAATTTTGTGTTTTGGGTAATATTTGCTATACTTGTAATTTTGGGACAAAAGGAGTATATGGGAATTGTTTCAGCTGAGTATGGTATTGGTTTGGAGCTCAAATTGAACTCTAATGAAAGTTGTTAATGAAAGTGTCTAAGTTGTGTAGTATATATGTTATGCTTGTGGGACGGAAGGAGTAAAAATGAACTAGGGAAAAATCTGGGATTTGGCCCAAATATAGGAGGAGGCGCGCGCACCCTCTATAAGGAGGCGCACGCATCCATTTTTGTCATCTTAGGCAAGAATTGACTGGAGGAGGGAGGCGAGCGCATCCTCTTTGGATGAGGCGCGCGCACCCTTAAGTGAATCAACAATAGTGAGTTTCTGGTCCTAGGAGGCGCGCGCATCCTATGTGATGAGGCGTGCGCATCCCCCCTGTTTCAAGGGTTTGATAGTTTGTGTTATTTGGGGTATAAGAGGACAAGTGTTTATGTGATCCTTAGGGTTGTGTATGACTTAAATATGTATGTGTATGACTTTTATGTCCTTGATGAAAGAGATTGGGTTGTAACTAAATGTCCTTTTTATGGACTTGTTATAAGGAATCTTTGTGTGCATCTTGTGATGAATTTGGCATAGTTCCTTCTTGGATTAAATGCCTTGGGTTTTGTTTAGCAAGTATTCATTACTGTGCTTCTTGTTAAAAGTCCAGCTGGTCTTGTTGTGGAGTCAGCCAATGGAAAAATTATAGTGGTACAGGTAAGTCCACTATAAGGTTTTCCATTGGAGCTTGTGAGTCAGGCGGTGGGAGAATTATAGTGGCACACAAGCCAAGTTCACTATAAGATGTCCACTGTGCCTTCTAGTTTCCCCAGTCCAGATTGGCCTTGGATGGGATGAATTGCTCCCTTTGGTGAGTATTTGGGTTATGACTTTGTGTCATATTTCCCTCTCTGGTTACTTGGTTCTATTGGTTATGATTTGGTTTTCGGGATCCCGACGGCTTCAGCTATTTATGCTGCTCAGATGGTTTCTCTGATGGGTTTCTCAGATGGTATTCTCATCAGTTATGGTTATTGGTTAAACCTTGGCTTTGGTATCCACCGGAGTGTGGGCAATGTGATATATGTGATATATGAGTTGATGTTATATGCTATATGCTTACTTGTTGATATTGTTTCTTTATGATCATTATATCAGCATGTAATGTAGTTGCATTTTAGTAGCTTACTGAGATTTATTCTCACCCTTATTTGTTTACTGTTTTAGATAAAGGCGGGTCCAGGGCATAGGACACTTGGCACGGGAGGACGTTTGTTTGGTAAGAGTTGGGACTTGTTTTGTTGAAGGTTACATTATGTAAATGTAAACCCTTTGGGTAGAGTACCCGTACTTTCTTATGGTCACATCTATTTTGGTAAACGTTTATGTATGTATATTTGTTTAAAAGTTTGTAAGCCTTTGGCTAAGTACTTCCGCTGTGAAAGTGTTTGTAAAAGTTTGTTTCAAGTTAAGTGAAGTCTTTGAACTTCAAGTGTGTAATTGTTCCACTTTCTAAAAGGACATTTCGAAAAATTTTCTAAAAGGTTTTATAACGTCTTCCGTTCGTGTCCCGAGCGTGGGGCCAAGTAGGACCACGGGTACGGGGCGCGACAGTTGGTATCAGAGCCTGGTTGTAGATGGTCTAGAATGACTGAATGACCTAGGAGGGTAGTAGAGTATAGAGTGAGTAACATTGAGTGTTTGATGCAGGTATTCATTAAAAATGGGTGAAACTGACGGAGATCAGGCCGGCTCTTCGGGGCAAGGGGATGCCAGAGAAGAGGCTCGAATTATGTTTCAGGGAATGTTTGAAGCAGCGATGAAAACTATAAATGATCAGAGGCAAGAAAGGGAACATGTACCACCCAGATATGGCCTAGAACAGTTTTTGAAAATGAAGCCTATGGAGTATGATGGAGAGCCCGATGTATCTAAAACTGAAAGGTGGATTGAATAGATGGAAAAGATCTTTGATGCTTTGAGATGTTCGGAGGAAGATCAAGTCAGGTTTGCTACCTATAAACTGAATGGAGCGGCTGAGCATTGGTGGAAAGCTTTGAAAACAAAATGGGATGAGACTCATGTACCTTACACTTGGGAGAATTTTTTGGGAAAGTTCAAAGAACACTTCATTCCTCGAGTAGATCAAGACAGGAAGGAGATGGAATTTCTTAACTTGGAGCAAGGTTCTATGTCAATTGCTCAGTATTCAGCTAAATTCTCAGAGTTGTCTAGGTATTGTACTCACCTAGTGGCAACAGAGGAGAGGAAGGCTACAAGGTTTGTGAAAGGTTTGAAAACCGTGATTAGAACTCAGCTAGTATCCCATAAGTTGCAAGATTTTCAGGATGCAGTGGATCGAGCTTACCAGGTGGAGCATGACATTGAGGAACATAAAAGGAAAATGGAATTGTTAGGCGCTGGGAAGCAAGTTAGGCAACCACAACGTGGTGATAATCGAGGAAATCAAGGTGGATCTTCACAATTTAAAGGGTCTTCTCAAAGACAGTCAGGTAACAAAAATCAAAGTAATACTTCAGGGAGTCAGAGTAGAGGAGTTTGTAATTATTGTCAGAAAGAAGGGCATTCAGAAGAGAGGTGTTGGAAGAAGCAGGGCAAGTGTTTGAACTGTGGTCAGTTAGGACATTTTCAGAGGGATTGCCCTAAGTATAGGATGCAAGCATCGGGAAGTGTGGTTGGGTCCTCTCAGGGTCAGAAGAGGGATTCCTCAGGCAAGCCTAAGGTTCAGGGTCGTGTCTTTGCTATTTCTCAGCAGCAGGCTTCGGAGTCCTCTAATGTGATAGGAGGTATTATTTCTGTGTCTAGTTTGAGGGCACGTACACTTATAGACCCTGGCTCATCGCATTCTTATGTGTCTTTGCATTTTGCTTCTCGATTGCATAAGTCTTCTGAATCTCTGCCTTATGTGTTAGAGGTGTCAACTCCTATAGGGGAGTGTTTGGTGACCAATGAGGTGTTGCATTCTTGTGATGTGCATATACGTGAGCATGTTTTACCTGCTGATTTTGTTATCTTACCATTACAAGATTTTGATGTTATCTTGGGTATGGATTGGTTGGGTAAATATCATGCGTCTGTTGATTGTGCTAATAAAGTGGTCACATTTTCTATCCCTAATGTTCCTAAATTTTCTTTTGAAACTGTTACCTGGGGTAGAGAGATTCGAATTATTTCTTATATGAAGGCTAGAAAGTTGTTAAACCGTGGTTGTGCGGGGTATTTGGCTAGTGTTTTGGATACTACTAAAAGGGTTCCTGATATTGAGGATGTGCCTATTGTTAAAGAATTTTCAGATGTATTTTCTTCTGAGTATGCTATGCCTCCTGACCGGGAAATAGAGTTCTGTATTGACTTACTTCCAGGTACGGCTCCTATATCTGAGGCACCTTACAGAATGGCCCCAGCTGAATTGAAAGAGTTGAAGGTTCAGTTGCAAGAGTTACTTGATCGAGGATTCATTCGTCCTAGTGTATCCCCGTGGGGAGCTCCAGTATTGTTTGTTAAAAAGAAAGATGGGTCCTTGAGGCTGTGTATTGATTACAGAAAGCTGAATCAGGTAACTATAAAGAATAAATATCCGCTTCCTCATATTGATGATTTATTTGATCAACTTCAAGGGTCAGTTGTCTTTTCAAAACTTGACTTGAGGAGTGGGTACCATCAGTTGAAAATCCGTTCTGAAGACATTTCTAAAACTGCTTTTCGTAGTAGATATGGCCATTATGAGTTTCTTGTTATGCCTTTCGGGTTGACTAATGCTCCGGCTATTTTTATGGATATGATGAATAGGGTCTTTAAACCTTATCTTGATACCTTTGTGGTTGTATTTATCGATGATATTCTGGTTTATTCCAAGTCTCGGGAAGAGCATGAACAGCATTTGCGAATGGTTTTATCTATTCTTCGTGAGAAGCAGTTGTTTGCTAAATTCAGTAAATGTGCTTTTTGGCTCAATGAAGTATCTTTTCTTGGGCACGTGATTTCGAATAAAGGTATATCAGTTGATCCATCCAAAGTTGAGGCTATTGTGAATTGGAGGAGGCCAGAATCAGTTACAGAAATTCGAAGTTTCTTGGGGTTAGCTGGGTACTACAGAAGGTTCATTGAGGGGTTTTCTAAGATTGCAACTCCCTTGACTCATTTGACTCGAAAGAATATTCCTTATGTGTGGGATGAAAAGTGTCAAGCTAGTTTTGAAGAATTGAAGAAAAGATTGACTACAGCTCCTATTCTCGCCCTACCTAATGGTAATGATGATTTGGTAATCTATAGTGATGCTTCTAAAGAAGGCCTCGGGTGTGTATTAATGCAAAATGGAAGGGTGATTGCGTATGCTTCGAGGAAGTTGACTCCGAGTGAGCAGAATTATCCTACCCATGACATGGAGCTTGCAGCTATTGTTTTTGCATTGCACAAGTGGAAACATTATCTTTATGGAGCAAAGTTTGAGATTTTCACAGATCATCAGAGTTTGAAGTATCTTTTCTCCCAGAAAGAGTTGAATAATAGACAACGAAGATGGATGGAGCTATTGAAGGATTACGATTGCACCATTTCTTATCATCCGGGCAAGGCAAATGTGGTAGCTGATGCTATTAGCCGGAAGTCTTATGTAGGTTCATTGATGGTGCGGGAATGGAAGATGTTGGAGGATGCTCGAGATTGGAGTCCTTATGAATCAAAGCATGGAGATATTTTTGCGAACATTCGAGTATTTCCAACTTTAGTTCAACAAATAAAGGAAGCTCAGAAGGATGACCCGGAATTGGTAAAAATTATGGATAAAATCAAAGATGGTAAATTTGAGGATTTCTCACTCAGTTCTGAAGGGGTATTGACTTTCAGAGGTCGGTTGTGTGTGCCTAATGTTGATGGGATTAAACACCAAGTTCTTGATGAAGGCCATAAATCAAGGTATACTATTCATCCCGGGAGTACTAAAATGTATCAGAATTTGAAGCAACACTTTTGGTGGAATAATATGAAGAGAGAGATAGCGGATTATGTATCCAAGTGCTTAACATGTCGACAAGTTAAAGCTGAACATCAAAGGCCTGCAGGATTGCTTCAACCGTTAGAGATTCCGGAATGGAAGTGGGAACATGTTACTATGGATTTTGTGACAGGATTACCTCGTACTCGAAGAAGGTTTGATGCAGTTTGGGTGATTGTTGATAGATTGACAAAGTCTTCTCATTTTCTACCTATTGAGATCGGTTATTCTATGGAAAAGCTTGCAACTTTTTACATTAATGAGATCGTGAGGTTACATGGAGTTCCAGTGAGCATTGTATCTGATCGTGACCCTAGATTCACATCTCGGTTTTGGCAAGCGTTTCAGAAGGCTTTGGGTTCAGAGTTGAGGTTTAGTACAGCTTTTCATCCTCAAACAGATGGCCAGTCCGAGAGAACTATCCAGATTCTTGAGGATATGTTGAGGGCTTGCTCAGTTGATTTTTCAGATTCGTGGGATATTCATTTACCTCTCGTAGAGTTTGCTTATAATAACAGTTTTCAGTCCAGTATTGGGATGGCTCCTTATGAAGCCTTGTATGGGAGGAAATGTCGGTCTCCTATCTGTTGGGATGAAGTGGGAGAAGCCAAGATTTGGGGTGTTCAGATGGTTAATGATTCAGTTGAGAAGGTTAAACTTATTCGAGATCGTTTGAGTACTGCCCAGAGTAGACAGAAAAGCTACGCTGATCATCGGAGGCGAGACCTTGAGTTCGAAAAAGGTGACTTTGTGTTTTTGAAGGTTTCCCCTAAGGTTGGTATTCGAAGATATGGGAAGAAAGGCAAGCTTGCTCCGAGGTATATTGGTCCATTTGAGATTCTTGGAAGAGTGGGGGATCGGGCTTATCGTCTTGCTTTACCTCCTTCTCTTGATAAGATCCATAATGTGTTTCATGTTTCTATGCTTCGGAAGTATGTGTATGATTCTTCTCATGTTTTATCTGAGGTTCCCGAGGATATTGAGCCGAGTATGTCTTATGAGGAACATCCGGTCCAAGTCATTGATTCGAAGGTGCAAGAATTGAGAAACAAAAGTATCCCTCTTGTTCGAGTTGTGTGGAGGAATCATAATGTGGAGGAATCGACTTGGGAGCTTCGGGAAGAGATCGAGAGGAAGTACCCTTGGTTGTTTGAGGGCCTCGGTAAGTAATCCTAAAATTTGGGACGAATTTTCTTTAAGGGGGAGTGATTGTAGCGACCCCAAAACCCGTTTCTATTTATTTTATATTTTTGGGGATTTTTATTTGACTTATATGTGCATTTTATGTGTTGCATCATATTTTATGATTTGCATATCATACTTGATTATTTGTGTTATTTACTTAGTTAGTAAAAATAATGATTAAAGGAGTTAAATGATTAAGTTGAAACTTTAGGGTCCTAGTTGAAATTATAAGTTAAGGGGCTAAAGTGTTAAAATCAGAACTTGGGTGACCAAAGTTGAAAAATGGGTTAAAACCCTTTATAAGCAACTTGATTTCTTTCTTTCCTTCACTGTGTGAGATTCTTCTGCAACATTTCTTTCCTCTACGCTCAGTTAGGGTTAGGAGAAAAAGGTAAGTTCAACTCATTTCGATTTAATTCTTTTTATTTACTTACCCGTTTTAAAAACTAATTATATAAAAATGATCAGGGCGTCGAGTAGGTCATTTCTAGCCGAACAAAACTTATTTCAGCGATACTTTTTCCGGAACTAGGTAAGTTACTAATTCCCCTTTAAATGTTAAAATAGTCATATATGCTATATATGATACTCCTACTTGTTAATTTTGTGTTTTGGGTAATATTTGCTATACTTGTAATTTTGGGACAAAAGGAGTATATGGGAATTGTTTCAGCTGAGTATGGTATTGGTTTGGAGCTCAAATTGAACTCTAATGAAAGTTGTTAATGAAAGTGTCTAAGTTGTGTAGTATATATGTTATGCTTGTGGGACGGAAGGAGTAAAAATGAACTAGGGAAAAATCTGGGATTTGGCCCAAATATAGGAGGAGGCGCGCGCACCCTCTATAAGGAGGCGCACGCATCCATTTTTGTCATCTTAGGCAAGAATTGACTGGAGGAGGGAGGCGAGCGCATCCTCTTTGGATGAGGCGCGCGCACCCTTAAGTGAATCAACAATAGTGAGTTTCTGGTCCTAGGAGGCGCGCGCATCCTATGTGATGAGGCGTGCGCATCCCCCCTGTTTCAAGGGTTTGATAGTTTGTGTTATTTGGGGTATAAGAGGACAAGTGTTTATGTGATCCTTAGGGTTGTGTATGACTTAAATATGTATGTGTATGACTTTTATGTCCTTGATGAAAGAGATTGGGTTGTAACTAAATGTCCTTTTTATGGACTTGTTATAAGGAATCTTTGTGTGCATCTTGTGATGAATTTGGCATAGTTCCTTCTTGGATTAAATGCCTTGGGTTTTGTTTAGCAAGTATTCATTACTGTGCTTCTTGTTAAAAGTCCAGCTGGTCTTGTTGTGGAGTCAGCCAATGGAAAAATTATAGTGGTACAGGTAAGTCCACTATAAGGTTTTCCATTGGAGCTTGTGAGTCAGGCGGTGGGAGAATTATAGTGGCACACAAGCCAATTTCACTATAAGATGTCCACTGTGCCTTCTAGTTTCCCCAGTCCAGATTGGCCTTGGATGGGATGAATTGCTCCCTTTGGTGAGTATTTGGGTTATGACTTTGTGTCATATTTCCCTCTCTGGTTACTTGGTTCTATTGGTTATGATTTGGTTTTCGGGATCCCGACGGCTTCAGCTATTTATGCTGCTCAGATGGTTTCTCTGATGGGTTTCTCAGATGGTATTCTCATCAGTTATGGTTATTGGTTAAACCTTGGCTTTGGTATCCACCGGAGTGTGGGCAATGTGATATATGTGATATATGAGTTGATGTTATATGCTATATGCTTACTTGTTGATATTGTTTCTTTATGGTCATCATATCAGCATGTAACGTAGTTGCATTTTAGTAGCTTACTGAGATTTATTCTCACCCTTATTTGTTTACTGTTTTAGATAAAGGCGGGTCCAGGGCATAGGACACTTGGCACGGGAGGACGTTTGTTTGGTAAGAGTTGGGACTTGTTTTGTTGAAGGTTACATTATGTAAATGTAAACCCTTTGGGTAGAGTACCCGTACTTTCTTATTGTCACATCTATTTTGGTAAACGTTGATGTATGTATATTTGTTTAAAAGTTTGTAAGCCTTTGGCTAAGTACTTCCGCTGTGAAAGTGTTTGTAAAAGTTTGTTTCAAGTTAAGTGAAGTCTTTGAACTTCAAGTGTGTAATTGTTCCACTTTCTAAAAGGACATTTCGAAAAATTTTCTAAAAGGTTTTATAACGTCTTCCGTTCGTGTCCCGAGCGTGGGGCCAAGTAGGACCACGGGTACGGGGCGCGACACTAACCATCACCCCTTATGCGCCTAACATCACCCCATTATGCGCTCTCTCCATTTCATGCGCCTAGTTCCATAACTAAATTACTATGCGCCTATTTTACCCTTAACACTACTATTCGCCTACTACTACTTCAATCCTCCTGCGCCTCTACCCTAACTCCTGCGCCTCCTTTCCTCATGCGCCGCCCATACTTCAATTCCTGCCCTTGCGCCTTCTTCCATCCTTCTTGCGCCTCCTTCCCCTTCCTCTGCGCCTGTGACAACCATCGATTCTTTGACTCCCAAATCACGTTCCATTCACAGTTGACGGAATGTACATCCAACTTGATGAATATAAGGTCATATCACCGGAATCGTCTCCGCCGGCATTGCATCTAAACCCTAATTTTGTTCCCCTTGTGCTTCTTTTCACGCCTCAATTTTATAGCCCAGACACCCACATCCCAAACAAACAAAGTGATTGGTTTCATATATAATTTTTTGAATTTGACCTTGCAATCTAATCATTGAGACCAACGGTTTTACGATATCAATCTCCAAACAAACCCTAGCATATCTAACTCTCTCCACGGAGCCGGTATGAACATCAATTTTTATCGGCATCCCCACTAACTTAGCTATGCGTTCCAAAAGGCCTGTGTCATAAAACTCCACCAGAAGCACCGGAAACCGAATCCACACCGCTAATTTAGAAAACCTCGCTGTAGAGGGACGAAAATCGGTGCTCCATCTCTTGGTTGCTAAATAATCATTACTATATTAATAACACAAGACATGCCAAAAAAGGCAATTTGGCGCCCAAAAACGTCACTTTCAAACTGGCCAAAAACGGAAACCTCAAACGTCGTCGTATGAGACGAACTTACATTTTTATTTTATTTTTTTTATTTTTTTTTCGGTTTTGATCACTACACGCGTACCCTCACCTCCCCTCCTCCCTCCTCATTTTTCCTCTTCTTCTTTCTCTTTTTAGAAATACACACACACACACACACACACACACACACACACTCGCTCTCGCTCTCTCCTTCTTCTCCCACAAATCAGTCTTCCTCTCCACCTCTCTCTTTCTCTCCCACCGGCACCGCTACTGTCACCGCCACCACCGCCAAAGCCACAGCCATCATCTGGGTCACCGCCTTCACCATCTCCACCGGCACCGCTGCTGTCACTACCACCTCCACTTTGCCCTCCGCCTTCCGTCCGTCGAACGGCGACCTCCGCCCTAGGTAAGATTTCTCAGTTTCTTCTTTTCCTCCATCTTTCTTTCCGACACACACTGCCTCTCTTTCTCCACAAAATCTGTCATTTTTTCTGGGTTTAGATGCATCTGATCATAAATCAGATCAATGTTCAGAGAACTGGAGAGTCGCCGATGAGTGAGTCCCCTCTTCGACCGACATATTTGAAATTAAAATCAGATCTGGATTTTTTTTCCCTTATCCCTTTGAGTGATTTTGAAAGCGAATTACAGATTTGGTGAAGTTTAGGTTGTTGATAGAGAAAGTGAGAGATCAAGTGGCAGAGACTAGAGTTTCTGGAACCAAAAATTGTCAAAGAGTCGGAAATTGCAAGCTTCATTCATGAACTGAGAATATCTAAGAATGTTAAGATCTGGGACTGGGAATAAGGGGAAGGGTGTGGGCGTTGGTGAGGGATTTGAAGTCTTTACACTTTATTTTCTAACAAACCAAAATTTTTGACTTTAAAAAAAAAATCAAAAAAAAAAAACAAAATTTGTGGAATATTTAGTTCCCCTTTTAGTTTTTTATTTTAAAGGTAAAACCTTGGCTATTTATTGTCTTTAGTTTGCACCGAGTTCCAATTTTGTACTTCAAATTCCATATTTGTAGAGGATAAAAAGATGTTGTTCATCAGTTGATGAAATAATAAGTGTTGAAACTAAAAAGGAGTTGAGGTGATTAAAATATTATGGGTTGAGAGATTTTTTTTTGGCAATGAAAGGAGTTGAGGTGATTAAAATATTATGGGTTGAGAGATTTTTTTTTTGGAAATGAGAGATATATCAATGGAATAATTAAATTAAATTTTTTGGAACCTAAATCAGATGATAGAAAAAATGTATTATAGGGCTTTGCCGAGAAAAAAAAACATCTACATATTTGAGAAGATAAAATAGTATACTCCCTCCGTCCCAGCACAAGTAGGGCTATAGGAGAGAGAACAATAATTAAGAGAAAAGTAGTGTATGTATGGTAGAAAATGTAGAGAGAGAATGAGTGGGGTAAATAGTAGTATTGGTTGAATAAATTGAGTAGTAAAAAATAAAAAGAGAGAATGAGTGAGTTTAAATAGTGGGGTTGGTTGAATATAAATATAGGAGTAAAACATTTTTTTTTGGAATGTCTCAATTGTTTTAAGACTTCTTAAAAAGGAAAGAAGTCATACCTGTGTTAGGACGGAGGGAGTATTGTAGAGAGCAGGGAGTTCCAAGTTTTTTATTGCTTTGACTTGGGAAGTGAAATTGAGAAAAACTAGCAATAGTTACTCTTAAAAAATTGTGCTACAAGGGTAATAATTTTTTTTTTACACAATGATATGCAATTTTTTGCGCAGTAAAGGCTCTGGTTTCAAAGTCTATTTTGCAATTTTTTAATATTTTTCTTTTCTTAATTTATGTGTTTTAATACCAAAACCTCAGCCCTGATATCGATATTTAATGGAGACGGGGATTTGTTACACCTGCTCTATTTGCGAACCATAAAATTTTGAACGTGTTAGTTCTGACAAAGCATTTACTACTGATTAGACTTCAAGCAATTAAGAGTAAATAAAAATACTACTTGCATCTCATTTATATTGGTCACATTTGAAATTTTTGATCAATACAAGTAGAGTTTAACCAAATTTTAATGTCAATTTAATCGCTCTAATGAAATTCTAAAAATTGTTATTGATAAATCATTTATTGATTTATAAATTTCACTAAATTGATTAAGTTAGCTTTAATGTATGGTCAAAATACACTTATAGTATTGGTTAGGATACAAAGTTGGCTAAATTTTTAAACGAGCTTCTGTTCTTCCCCTGTGATTTAACCTTAAAAAAAGTTGGGATTAAAATGATTTATTTCCCCAGTTAATTTGCAGAGGGTCTTTATTTTTTTAATTATTACTATTTCTTTACCATGAAGGAAGCTGAAGAACTGTACAAGGAAAGAAAGGCGTAGGGCATGTAGGGCATGAAGAGGCAGGTTGATCACTAATGAGATAAGGTACTTCCTCTCTCCTTATCCAACTTCTCGACTTGCTTCTTTGATTAGTTCGATTTTTAGGTATTTGGTTTGGGTTAACAAATTTTGGGTATTAATTTCAGTTTTTAGTGTTTTTGTTGTGTTTTATTTGTTGAATTGTGTTTAGTTTAACGTTGATTTGATAGTACATATCTCACCGGCACCGCTACTGTCACTACCACCTCCACTTTGCTCTCCGCCTTCCGTCCATCGAACGGCGACCTCCGCCCTAGGTAAGATTTCTCAGTTTCTTCTCTTCCTCCGTTTTTCTTTCCGTAAAACTCAAAAGCGGACATTCAAATAGGGACGGAGGGAGTATATTTTCAATCAAACTCTAAACAGCATGGGGCGCTGTGATGCATTCAGTAGTTGTTTACAATTTTTACTACTAATATCGAGAATGGTGCATTTTATCTTCTTTCTTCCCCTTGACCTTTTCCATGTTTCTTTATTCCTGCAAATGATGACTTTGCGGCAATCTATGATGTCTCAACTTGGTCGGCAACAGTCTACTCGGTAAATCTATTCATACCTTCACTCTAATTCATGTAATTGTGCATCCCCTAATGACTCACGTGAAAAGTACCTTATTTCTAAACACCAAACAAATAGTCCCTTCTGTGGAAATATTTCGAGGATTGAAGCAGTTTTACGTATATACGCTATAGTTAAGAATCAAAATAGTTACATTGGCTTTACCTTAGTTAATGTGGTTTGCTAAGTAGTTTCTTTTACTTTGCTTTTATCCTTATAAGTATTTCAGAGTGACCAATTGTGGGTTTACTGTCAAGTAGTTGGAATAGAACCTATATTTGAGTGGTTTTATGTGGCTTGCACAAACTGTTATAAGAAAATGGCAAAAGCTGGTTCAACTTTTTACTATGTTAAGTGCGACCAACCTGATCCAGTGGGAACTTTAAGGTACAAGATTTTGTTCTGTGTCGCAGACAACTGGGGTATTGCTTGCCTTAACTTGTGGGACAAAGTGTGTATCCAGTTGAGAAAGTTAGAGTTATCCGGGATCGATTGAAAACAGCCCAGAGTCGACATAAGAGCTATGCAGATAACCGAAGGCAAGACCTTAGTTTTCAGACCGGTGATTTTGTGTTCTCGAAAGTATCTCCGAAGGTGGGTATTCGAAGGTTCGGGAAGAAAGGCAAATTGGCTCCGAGGTTTATAGGTCCGTTTGAGATTTTGGGGAAAGTGGGACTTCTTGCGTATCGACTTGCGTTACCGCCATCTTTGGACCGGTTGCATAATGTTTTCCACGTTTCTATGCTTCGGAAGTATATTCATGATCCATCGCACGTTTTACCGAGGGTACCGGAGGATATAGAGCCGGATATGACTTACGAGGAACGACCGGTTCGGATTCTCGATGCCAAAGTCCAAGAGTTAAGAAACAAAAGCATTTCGTTGGTTAGAGTTCTTTGGAGGAATCACAATATTGAGGAATCGACTTGGGAGCTTCGTGATGAGATAGAGATGAAATTTCCGTGGGTTTTTAATTCGGGTAAGCCTCGTTAAAATTCGGGTCGAATTTTCTTTAAGGGGGAGTGAATGTCACGCCCCGAAAACCCGTCTCTATTTTATTGATAAATAATTATTTATTTATTTATTTATTTGATTTAAATATTTATGTGTGCATTTTATGTGTTATAATAATTTATGCCTAGCATTTTATTTGGGTCATTTGTGCTAGTATAAAAGTGTTGAGTCTTATTTGTTAGTGGGGAGTTTATTTGTGAAAGGGTAGTATTAGGGGGAGGGGCCTAAGTGTAAAATGTTCAAATAATCTTTCTCCTACTCCTTCCCTACTCCCTCCTTCTCCCTCACCTCTCCCTTATCCTCCATCTTTTCCCAGCTCATTTCTCTCTCTCTCCAAAGAAAAAGGTAATAATTCTTCTCTCCCTTCTCTCTTCAATCTAACCATCTTCCTCTTGTTATTTCTCATTTCTTAAAACATGAAACTTGTTTAGATCGTCGTTAGGATCGTAGAGGGCTAAAAATATTCGAGTTCCGGCAACTTTGAGAAAATTCAAGTAAGTTGCTCTTCCCCCATTTTTATGCTAAAGTGTTCATTTCATGTTTATATAATGCTTTAGTTGTTATATTTGAGGTTTGGTTGAGTTTGGAATTGATTTGGAACTTATTTGGGTTTTGGTTAAAAATGGTGATTTATATGAATGTTGGGTTTGATTCTTGGTTTGGGGTCATTTATGGTGTTGTTGAGGTCCCCTTTTTGCTAGATGTTGTTTGGGTACTTTGGGGATCAAGTTGGGAGTGTTGATTGTGAGAAATTTGGTTTTGGGTTCGAAAATGGTGGAAACCCAGCTCTAATTCCCGGCATGAAGACAGACCGAGCGCCCGCCCACGCGGTGCCAGGCGCCCGCCTACACCCCTTTTTCCAGCGGTCAAACCTTCTGTTGAAATGAGCGCCCGCCTGACCCCCTTCGAGCGCCCGCCCGCCCGCCTGCTTGGAATTTTGCCTTTTTACTTGTTTAAACCAAATGACTTCCCTAGTTTTAAATTATCTACTCAAATTAACTTAAGTTAACATCGTGGAACGCGTTATTAGTTGGAGTTGGTTCCTTTGTGAATAAATGTGTTATGATATTTATTTAAGTACCGTTTTGGGAATGTGGTCCATCCTTGATGTGTTGTTTGGATTGGTTTACCTTTGTGGTAATTTATTTGGATTGGTTCCCTACTTTGGAATCATTAGTTGTTTATCATGCTAGTATTTTATTACTTAGCATTTATTTGAAAGCCCAGCTGGTATATGTGGTTGTGTCGGGCGAAGCGAGATATTGTGATGGCACCGGCCAAGTCCATTATGGTGTCGACCATTGTTTTGCCCTTATTTTCCTCTTCCAGATCGGCCTTGGTTGAGACGTTTGGAGCATGACTTTGTGGCATGGCTCCCGCCCTTTGTGGCACATTACTTTGTTATTGGTTCCGGTACCGGGGATTTCTCTTCAGCTTTCATGCTATTATGAAGATGATGATTTGTTGATTATTGAAGCTGCGCAGCGACCTTTATTTGGTTATATCAGTTTGGGAAAACCTTGGCTATATCCTTTGTTATGTGTTTATTTCCGCTGCTATCTGATTTATGATAATTGCTATGTGTTATGTGATTTATTATTGATTATTGCATCATAGCATGTCATGTAGTTGCATTAGTAACTTATTGAGATTTATCTCACCCCCTTTCTTTTTATCTTTGTTTTCCTTAACCCCCCCCCCAGGACCAAGGAATTAGACTCGCTGATCACGAGGACGTCGCGAGGGTTGAGCTTTTGGGGCAAGTGTATATTGGTGGGTTTACATTATATAAATGTGTAACTCTTTTGGGGATAGTTGTACCACACTTTGACGTCACTAAGATTTGTATATTTTATTATTTTGTAGTGTGAGCTTATGGGGCTTACACTAGTACATTGTTGTTGTTAAATTGTTTTTCCAAAACCTTGTGTTATCATCTTTTGATATGAAATGAAATTTTTATCTCCGGTATTTTGGTATTTTGATTAGTAAGTCGACGTCCAGCTCGCGTACTCTGGGCCCGCGGGGTCGGGGTCGCGACAGTTGGTATCAGAGCTTTGGTTTGGCTCTAAGTATAAGTCTAGGTGGACTAGTATGACCTAGGAGGGTAGTTGTGTTCGGAGTGAGTAACGGTTGATGTTTTATGCAGGTAATTGTGCTCAATGGCTAGAAGAATGACATGTGAAGGTTCCAGTGGGGCTCAGAATCAGAATAATCTTCGGGAAGAGAACCGTGCCATGTTCCAAGGCATGTTTGAGGCGGCCATGAAGGATATTCATGACCAAGGATCGAGAGTAGAGCAAGCACCACCACCCCGATATGGTTTGGAGCAATTCTTGAAACTGAAACCGGCAGAGTTCGATGGTGAGCCCGATGTGAAGAAGGCCGAACTATGGGTTGAGTCTATGGAGAAAATTTATGATGTGTTTGGGTGTACGGACGAGGCTAGGGTACGGTTCACGGCTTATAAGCTTGTGGGTGCCGCCGAGAATTGGTGGAAAGGAGTTAAAGCTAGTTGGGATGACACTCACACAGTGTATGCATGGGAATTGTTTGTGCGGAAGTTCAAAGAGCATTTCATTCCGGTAGTGGATCAGAACCGAAAGGAGATCGAGCTTCTCAACTTGGAGCAAGGTTTGTTGTCTATAGCTCAATACTCGGCTAAGTTCACAGAATTAGCCCGGTATTGTGACTATCTTGTGAGGACCGAAGAACAGAAAACTATGAGATTCATCCGGGGCTTGAAGACTTCTATCCGTACTCAGCTTATAGCCCAGAGGATTGTGACATTCCAAGATGCGGTAGACCGTGCATACTTGATCGAGCAAGATATTGGGGAACATAAGAGGAAGACCGAGGTAGCTAACCTGAGTAAGCAAGGAGCGCAGAGCAAGTCACAACCAAGGATTGATAACCGAGGTAACTTTGGGGGACAATCTCAGTCCCAAGGTCAACCGATCCCAAGGAACCCGGGTACCACTTCCGGGAACCAAGGGAACCAAAATAGGAGACTTTGTTCCTATTGCCAAAAGGAAGGCCATTCAGAGGACCGGTGTTGGAAGAAACAGGGAAGGTGTACCAATTGTGGCCAAATGGGGCATTAAGTGAGGGATTGTTCGAGGAATAGAGGTCAACCGTCTGGGGTAGGAGCTGGTGCTCCTCAGGGTCAGAAAAGGGACGCTACGGGAAAGCCCAAGGTCTAAGGGAAAGTGTTTGAAATGAATCAACAACAAGCCACAGATGATCCCACAGTTATTGGAGGTATTGTTTCTATATCTAATGTGAGCGCGCGTACGTTAGTAGATCCAGGATCATCTCATTCTTACATTTCTGTGCAATTTGCTTCTTTACTAAATGCTGCATCTGAGTCTTTGCCCTATGTGTTAGAGGTGTCAACTCCTATGGGAGAGTGTTTGGTGACCGATAGAGTCTTCCATGCTTGTGACGTGCTTATATGTGGTCATGTCTTGTGTGCGGACTTGGTAGTCCTTCCTATTCAGGACTTTGATGTTATTTTGGGTATGGATTGGTTGAGCAAGTTTCATGCTTCGGTCGATTGTCGTAGAAAGGTCGTTAATTTTTCCATCCCTGATGTGCCTAAGTTTACTTTTGAGGCTATGCCTTTTGGTAGAAATTTTCGTATTATTTCTTATGTGAAAGCGAGAAAATTATTGCACCGTGGTTGTGAGGGGTACTTGGCTAGTGTGCTTGATACTAGGAAAGAATCCCCTAGTTTGGAGAGTGTTCGGGTAGTTAGGGAATTTCCCGATGTTTTCTCTTCTGAGTATGATATGCCTCCCGATCGTGAGATAGAATTTTGCATAGATCTTTTGCCGGGTACAACTCCGATTTCAAAGGCACCGTATAGGTTGGCTCCCGTAGAGTTGAAGGAACTAAAGGTTCAATTGCAAGAGTTGCTTGATCGAGGGTTTATCTGCCCTAGTGTTTCCCCGTGGGGAGCACCGGTTTTGTTTGTGCGGAAGAAAGATGGTTCGTTGAGATTGTGTATTGACTACCGAAAGTTGAATTAGGTTACAGTGAACAACAAGTATCCTCTACCTCACATTGATGATTTATTTGATCAGCTTCAGGGGTCCGTTGTGTTTTCCAAGCTTGATTTGAGGAGTGGGTACCATCAGTTGAAGATTCGATCGGAGGATATTCCGAAGACTGCCTTTCGCACTCGGTATGGTCATTACGAGTTCTTGGTTATGCCGTTTGGGTTGACTAACGCGCCGGCCGTATTTATGGATTTGATGAATCGGGTTTTCCATCCTTATCTTGATTCGTTCGTGGTGGTCTTTATTGATGATATACTCGTCTACTCTAAATCTAGAGAGGAGCACGAGCAACATTTGAGAACAGTGTTATCCGTTCTTGCGAGGGAACAATTGTTTACGAAGTTTAGTAAATGCGAATTTTGGCTTGAGAAAGTGTCATTTCTGGGCCATGTGATTTCTAAAGATGGGATTTCTGTGGATCCTTCAAAGATAGAAGCTATAGTGGATTGGAAGAGACCCGAGTCAGTGACCGAGATCAGAAGTTTTCTGGGTCTAGCCGGTTATTACAGAAGGTTTATCGAAGGGTTTTCGAGGATTGCTACTCCAATGACCCAGTTGACCCGGAAAGATGTACCGTTCGTGTGGAGTGAAAAATGTCAAAGTAGCTTTGATGAATTAAAGAAGAGATTAACTACGGCTCATATTCTTGCGTTACCGAATGGAAATGACGATTTAGTAATTTACAGTGATGCTTCGAAAGAGGGTTTGGGTTGTGTTTTGATGCAGAATGGGAAGGTGATTGTGTATGCTTCGAGGAAGTTGAGCCCGAGTGAACAGAATTATCCTACTCATGATATGGAGTTGGCTGCGATAGTCTTTGCGTTGCATAAGTGGAAGCACTATCTTTACGGGGTAAAGTGCGAGATTTTCACGGATCACAAGAGTTTGAAATACCTCTTCTCTCAAAAGGAATTGAATAACCGACAGCGTCGATGGATGGAACTTTTGAAGGACTATGATTGTACGATTTCTTATCATCCGGGGAAGGCGAATGTGGTAGCCGATGCGATTACTAGAAAATCTTATGTGGCTTCGATGATGGTTCGGGAATGGAAAATGCTTGAGGATGTTCGATATTGGTGTCCTCGTGAATCGAGACATGGGGCTATTTTTGCGAATATTAGGGTACCTCTGACCCTAATTCAAAGAATAAAGGATGCTCAAAAGGAAGATCCCGAGTTAGTGAAAGTAATGGGTAAAATGAAGGAAAAGAATTTCGAGGATTTTTCTTTGAGTTCGAGTGGAGTTTTGACTTTCCGTGATCGTTTGTGTGTACCCGATGTTGGTGGGATAAAGAGACAAGTTTTAGATGAAGGTCACAAATCGAGATATACTATTCATCCGGGTAGTACGAAGATGTATCAAAATTTGAAACAACACTTTTGGTGGAACAACATGAAGAGGGAAATAGCCGAGTATGTTTCGAAATGTTTAACTTGTCAGCAGGTCAAAGCCGAGCATCAGAGACCCGCAGGACTACTCCAGCCGTTAGAGATTCCCGAGTGGAAATGGGAGCATGTGACCATAGATTTCGTTACGGGACTACCTCGTACCCGTAGGAAGTATGACAGTGTTTGGGTGATCGTGGATAGATTGACCAAGAGTGCACATTTCTTGCCTATTGACATTAGGTACTCGATGGAAAAGCTTGCGACCCTTTACATTGATGAGATTGTGAGATTGCATGGAGTTCCGGTTAGCATTGTGTCAGATCGAGACCCGAGGTTTACTTCTAGATTCTGGAAGGCGTTTCAGGAAGCTTTGGGTACAGATTTGCGATTCAGCACAGCTTTTCACCCTCAGACCGATGGTCAATCCGAGAGGACTATTCAGATTTTGGAGGATATGTTGCGAGCTTGTTCGATAGACTTTTCCGATTCTTGGGATAGACATTTACCATTAGTGGAATTCTCTTACAACAACAGTTATCAGGCTAGTATCGAGATGGCACCTTATGAGGCCTTGTATGGGAGAAAATGTAGATCACCTATCTGTTGGGATGAGGTCGGTGAAGCGAAGATCGTGGGTATTGATTTGCTTCAGGATTCAGTTGAGAAAGTTAGAGTTATCCGGGATCGATTGAAAACAGCCCAGATCGACATAAGAGCTATGCAGATAACCGAAGGCGAGACCTTAGTTTTCAGACCGGTGATTTTGTGTTCTCGAAAGTATCTCCGAAGGTGGGTATTCGAAGGTTCGGGAAGAAAGGCAAATTGGCTCCGAGGTTTATAGGTCCGTTTGAGATTTTGGGGAAAGTGGGACTTCTTGCGTTACTGCCATCTTTGGACCGGTTGCATAATGTTTTCCACGTTTCTATGCTTCAGAAGTATATTCATGATCCATCGCACGTTTTACCGAGGGTACCGGAGGATATAGAGCCGGATATGACTTACGAGGAACGACCGGTTCGGATTCTCGATGCCAAAGTCCAAGAGTTGAGAAACAAAAGCATTCCGTTGGTTAGAGTTCTTTGGAGGAATCACAATATTGAGGAATCGACTTGGGAGCTTCGTGATGAGATAGAGAGGAAATTTCCGTGGGTTTTTAATTCGGGTAAGCCTCGTTAAAATTCGGGTCGAAATTTCTTTAAGGGGGAGTGAATGTCACGCCCCGAAAACCCGTCTCTATTTTATTGATAAATAATTATTTATTTATTTATTTATTTGATTTAAATATTTATGTGTGCATTTTATGTGTTATAATAATTTATACCTAGCATTTTATTTGGGTCATTTGTGCTAGTGTAGAAGTGTTGAGACTTATTTGTTAGTGGGGAGTTTATTTGTGAAAGGTAGTATTAGGGGGAGGGGCCTAAGTATAAAATGTTCAAATAATCTTTCTCCTACTCCTTCCCTACTCCCTCCTTCTCCCTCACCTCTCCCTCATCCTCCATCTTTTCCCAGCTCATTTCTCTCTCTCTCCAAAGAAAAAGGTAATAATTCTTCTCTCCCTTCTCTCTTCAATCTAACCATCTTCCTCTTGTTATTTCTCATCTTCCTCTTCAATCTAACCATCTTCCTCTTCAATCTAAACTTGAGTTTATGTGTTATAATAATTTATGCTAAAGTGTTTATTTCATGTTTATATAATGCTTTAGTTGTTATATTTGAGGTTTGGTTGAGTTTGGAATTGATTTGGAACTTATTTGGGTTTTGGTTAAAAATGGTGATTTATATGAATGTTGGGTTTGATTCTTGGTTTGGGGTCATTTATGGTGTTGTTGAGGTCCCCTTTTTGCTAGATGTTGTTTGGGTACTTTGGGGATCAAGTTGGGAGTGTTGATTGTGAGAAATTTGGTTTTGGGTTCGAAAATGGTGGAAACCCAGCTCTAATTCCCGGCATGAAGACAGACCGAGCGCCCGCCCGCGCGGTGCCAGGCGCCCGCCTACACCCCTTTTTCCAGCGGCCAGACCTTCTGTTGAAATGAGCGCCCGCCTGACCCCCTCCGAGCGCCCGCCCGCCCGCCTGCTTGGAATTTTGCCTTTTTACTTGTTTAAACCAAATGACTTCCCTAGTTTTAAATTATCTACTCAAATTAACTTAAGTTAACATCGTGGAACGCGTTATTAGTTGGAGTTGGTTCCTTTGTGAATAAATGTGTTATGATATTTATTTAAGTACCGTTTTGGGAATGTGGTCCATCCTTGATGTGTTGTTTGGATTGGTTTACCTTTGTGGTAATTTATTTGGATTGGTTCCCTACTTTGGAATCATTAGTTGTTTATCGTGCTAGTATTTTATTACTTAGCATTTATTTGAAAGCCCAGCTGGTATTTGTGGTTGTGTCGGGCGATGCGAGATATTGTGATGGCACCAGCCAAGTCCATTATGGTGTCGACCATTGTTTTGCCCTTAATTTCCTCTTCCAGATCGGCCTTGGTTGAGACGTTTGGAGCATGACTTTGTGGCATGGCTCCCGCCCTTTGTGGCACATTACTTTGTTATTGGTTCCGGTACCGGGGATTTCTCTTCAGCTTTCATGCTATTATGAAGATGATGATTTGTTGATTATTGAAGCTGCGCAGTGACCTTTATTTGGTTATATCAGTTTGGGAAAACCTTGGCTATATCCTTTGTTATGTGTTTATTACCGCTGCTATCTGATTTATGATAATTGCTATGTGTTATGTGATTTATTATTGATTATTGCATCATAGCATGTCATGTAGTTGCATTAGTAACTTATTGAGATTTATCTCACCCCCTTTCTTTTTATCTTTGTTTTCCTTAACCCCCCCCCCCAGGACCAAGGAATTAGACTCGCTGATCACGAGGACGTCGCGAGGGTTGAGCTTTTGGGGCAAGTGTATATTGGTGGTTTTACATTATATAAATGTGTAACTCTTTTGGGGATAGTTGTACCACACTTTGACGTCACTAAGATTTGTATATTTTATTATTTTGTAGTGTGAGCTTATGGGGCTTACACTAGTACATTGTTGTTGTTAAATTGTTTTCCCAAAACCTTTTGTTATCATCTTTTGATATGAAATGAAATTTTTATCTCCGGTATTTTGGTATTTTGATTAGTAAGTCGACGTCCAGCTCGCGTACTCCGGGCCCGCGGGGTCGGGGTCGCGACACTTCTCCTTTTGGGTAGTTTGGGTAGTGGAGAAGCACTTATAACTATGGAGAATTATGGTCTGTAATCTCCCTATAGTATGGAGAAGTAAGTCTGTAATGTCCTGTTTCAATGAAGAAAAAATGTTACTCCCTCTGTCCCTAAATGACTGTCTGTTTTCAAGAAATTTTTGTCCCAAAATGAGTGTCCATTCTGATCATAACTTTGTCCCTAAATGTTTTTTTCAAATTTTTTCCACCAGTCTCTTTATACTTGCAAAAGCTAAATGTTTGTAAAGAGGATTATAAAATTATTTATGTATTTTGCCACCAAATTGTATAAGAAGTTATGTCCCTTAAAATGAGATTTGGACATTTATTTAGGGACAAAGGTAGTAGTATAATTTTCCTGTCTAACTGATCCGATAGCTGCAATGGTTGAGAATATATATTTCGACTACTTAATATATGAATGATATGAAAACATATGTCTATAATTATATCTAATATATATTTTAAGAAAAACACTTCCCCGTGCAAGGCACGGGGGTTACACTAGTTTCCATTAATAAACCAAGCCCCCCCCCCCCACCCACCCACACACACGCTAGTAGGGGTGTTCAAGATTCTCATAGAACCGGACCGAACCAATAGAACCGGACCAAACCAGTAAAAACCGGACCAGACCAATTCATATGGTTTGGTTCTGGTTCCAAAATATTATATTACCGGTAGATTGGTCTGGTTTTGGTTCTGAAGAATTTTAATTCCGGTTAGGACCAGACCTGACCAAATATACATATATATATGTGTATATTTGGCGACATATTCGAGACAGAGCTGGAAATTAGAGACAAAATGCGTTATGTCTCTAAAATAGTGACAAAACGGAGACAAAATTTGGATCTGTAGCAAAATATAGAGACAGAACGTAGATCCGTAGCTATATTAGAGACAGATTTTGAAGTTGCAGCTAAATTAGAGACATATATTGAAGTTGTAGCCAAATTAGAGACAGATATTTAAGTTGTAGCCAAATTAGAGACAGACAATAAACTTGTAGCTAAAATTAGAGACAGAAGTTGAAATCGTAGCTAAATTAGCGACATATGTTGAATTTGTAGCTAAATTTAGAGACATATATTGGACCTGTAGCTAAAATTAGAAACAGAAGATTAAATCGTAGCTAAATTAGAGACAGATGTTGAATTTGTAGCTAAATTTAGAGACATATATTGAACCTATAGCTAAATTTAGAGACATATTTTGAATCTGTAGCAGATTTTAGAGACAAATTTTGAATCTGTAGCTGAATTTTAGAGACAGATTTTGAATCTGTAGCCAAATTTAGAGGTAGATTCAAAATCTGCAGCTAAATTTAAAGACAGATATGGAATCTGTAGCCAAATTCAAAGACAAATTTTGAATTTTGTGGCTAAATTTAGTATTCAAGGTATGCATGGGGTTTAGAGTTTAAAGTGTTGCTTAGAGTTTAGGTTATAAAGTATAAAGTAGTTGGGTTTTAGTTTTCTGGTATTTTTTTTTTCCAATTTATTATTATTATTATTTTTAACATGTATACTTCAATTATACCCCCTCCGTCCCATCACAAGTGAGACTAATTTCCTTTTCGGTCCGTCCCACCACAAGTGAGACTACCCAAAAAGGAAAATTTTTAATATATTTATATTCAACCAACCCCCACTCATTCTCTTCTTCATTTTCCACCACACAATTTATTCAACTAACACTACTATTTACCCCACTCATTCTCTCTCTTCATTTTTCACCACACATTTACTTCTTTTTCTTAATTATTGTGCCCACAATTCTAGTAGCACTTGTGGTGGGACGAAGGGAGTACTTATTATCAATAATATTGATAAAAATTCTTTGAATGGTTATGGATTTAAAATATTAGGTATATGATAAATGGTTTATAGTTTAGATTGAGTAGGGTTCAGGGAATGGGTATATTAATAAGCATTATTAATATTTCCTTTAAAATTTAAATTATTATTATTGTATTTAAATATTTTTTTTCTAATTTATTACTATTATTCTTATGTTAAACATCTATTATTCAATTTACTTATTATCAATAATATTGATAATTTTTTTAATTTTTTTTATGTAGTGAATGGTTTAGGGTATGCATAGAGTTTAGGTATGGTTTAGGGTTTCGAGTGTAGATTACGGGTTGGAAATATTGATAAGCATTATTAATATTAGTAAATATTTTTTAAAGTTATTACTTATTATCATGTAAGGTTTAGAGTGGGGTTTATTGGTTGGGTATTCAATATTACTTATTAGTATGATTTTTTAAATTATTACATATTATCAATAAAATTAGTAGATATTCCTATACATGGTGACTGGTTTAAGGTATGTATAAAGTTTACGGTATATCGTTTAGAGTTTAGGGTATAAGATATATGGTAATTGGTTTATGGTTTAGAGTGGGGTTTACGAGTTGGACATAAGGTCAAACTCAGAACACTAAACCGAATGAAGGTAGTACTTCCTCCATCTCAGAGTAAGAGTCTTACTCGTTATTTTGAACAACTTTGCCCTAGTGGTGCTGATATAATTAAAAAGATTGACTTGTCATCTATGATACTTATTCCGGGACAAAGGGAGTATATGGTAATTGGTTTAAGGTTTAGAATTGATTTTACATGTTGGGTATAAAGTCAAGCTCAAAGCACTAAACCGGACGAAAGTAGTACTTCATCCATCTAAGAGTAAGAGTCCTACTTTCTATTTTTATATGTTAAAGTCTCATTTGTCCCACATCAACTTTGAGTGAATAATTGATTATCTATATAGGTTGGATAACCTCACCACTTAAAATATTTATGTCCTTAAATTTTTTTAAATATTTATCTATTTGTTCATATAATATAAGGTTTAGGTCATAGTGGTATATAATATATGATGTGAGGTATAAAAATATATGGTTTAGGTATATGAATTAGGTTTAGAGTGGATATATATTTTATTATTATTATTATTATTATTATTATTATTATTTTATTTTTCTATTTTTTTAATCAATTATTATTATTCTATTAACAAGTATTATTAATAAGCATTATTATAGTAGTGTGTATTTACCCTAATTATACAATTTTTATTATTAATCACATTATTAATTATTTAAGATATATTGATAAGAATTATTATTATTGTTTTTATTTATTTTAAAGGTTAAATTTTATTATTTTTAATAATATGTCTTTATAATTTATTACTATTATTCTTATAAATGACATTTTTTAAAGTATAAACTCTTGGCTTTCACATGGATCCCCATCTTAGCCATCTATAATCAAATTGAATCCAATGGCCCATATTTTAACCATCATTTTCACTTGGATCACTATCTCAACCATCCATTTCACTTGAATCAATGGCCAAAATTCACACCCACTTAACTCATCCTAATTAACAACCCAAAAATCACTCCCATCTATACCAGCCTTTCTCATTCCTCTCCATTCAGAAAGAAAAACCTAAATTCTCTCTATTCTCCATTTCTCTTATCCCCTGCCTTCGCCTCCGCCTTCGCCATCCCTCCTACCCCCGTCATCCTTCCACTGTCGCTCCATGACCTCGGTTTCGGAATAATCCCCCTGTAAGTCATTCCCACGCTCTCTCAGTCTCCCTTTTTCTCTCTTTTTCACTCTTTCACTCTCTTTCTTTCTCTTTTCTCGCTCGGATATGTATGTTTTCATACAGATCTCTGTCTGTCTGGTGTGTATGTGTGTGTGATAGGCTAAATCGCACACCTAGAAATTAAACCTGGACTATGTTCTAAAAATATGTAGCTAGGGACAAGTCCAGGATCGATCCACGAAGAACGGTTATCTGTTTACGTAATTGTCAGTTAACAAGATTGGGGGAAAAGTTTGATTATTAATTCCTAAAACAAGAATAAACTAAATTAAATTGAGCTAACACAATAATTAGAAAGCACTTTAGATTTGATTCTGTCCCCACATAATTATTCAATTATCATCGATATCTCTTTTCACTTTTTACCCTATTCACTTGATCACGAGATCTATTTCAATCTCTGTTTCTTCTTTCAGATTAGTTACTAGTAGTGGCACACTCACTAGAAACTCTAATTAATAAATTAATCTAACTGGCACAGTCTAGATCTCAATATTAATCGATTCAAGATTTAAGAAACTAAGATCAAGAATGCTTTCTATGATTATTTCACACAGATAATCATCTAATTTTACCCACTTCACAATTTACCATGGCACATGCATAAATCGTAAAAATGTTATTATCAATTTCTACACTGGCACAGTAAATAGAAAATTCTAGCAACGATAAATTAACCAGAGCAAATAGATTGATCAAGTCTAAAAACCCTAGCAATAAATCTAGATTAAGCACAAGTAAAATTATAAATAGGAACAAAATTATGAAAAGAAAAATACCTCAGATTGATAAAAAGGGGTTCAAGAAATCAAACTCAAAGCTTGGATTTAGTTCCTCATCCAAAGCATTGAAAACTCCATGGAAAAAGAAAAATAAACCCTAGATCTAAAATTGTCTCTAAAGTGTAACCCTGAATAATGAAAGAAACTAGTTTAAATACTTAGGAGAAGTCTAAAAGAAAAAGGAAAGAAAAATAAAGGAAAAAGAAATTAAAAATAAACCAATTCGATCCTCCAAAAAAAACCGTGCGTCATACTGGCCCGACTCGTGCTTCTTTCTTCACAAGTGCTCAGTCTGTCTGCCACAAGGACTGATATAATTTTTCTCTCCTTCAGTCGATTCGTGTAATGCTCATTCCATCCGGTTTCAAGTCTTCCATGCGTGCTCAGTCCGTCTGCCACACGGACTGAGTTGTTTTTATTCACTTCCAGTTTTTCACCCACTGCTCCATCTTCTTGTTGACTTTCATTTTGTACTTTGACTTTGACTTCTTGCACATCTTGGGATGACTATTTACCTCATAAAATATTACATCCGGATAAAATATAAAAAGACCAACATTGTCGCGCCCCAGACCCATGGTCCTACTTGGCCCCACGCTCGGGACACGAGTGGAAGACGTTATAAAATACTTTTGAAAATTTTTCGAAATGTACTTTCATAAAGTTTAACAAAATCACACTTGAAGTTCAAAGACTTCATTTAACTTTAAACAAACTTTACAACCAACTTTCACAACGAAAGTACTTAGCTCAAAGGCTTACAAACTTTTATACAAATATACATACACCAACATTATCCAAAATAATGGTGTTACAAAATGATGAAGTCACGGAAACTCTACCCAAAAGGTATTACATCTATGTAATGTAGCCTTTACAAAACAAATCCCAACTCTTACCACTTTAACGTCCTCCCGTGCCAAAGTGTCCTATCCCCTGGACTCGCCTTTATCTAAAACAATAAACAAATAAAGGGTGAGAATGAATCTCAGTAAGCTACTAAAATGCAACTACGTTTCATGCTAAAATGATAAGTATAACAAACAATATCATAAGCATCACATAGCACATAGCATGAGAGGCAAATCCAACTCATTATACCAAACATACAACGATGTAACACTCACAAGGATACTTAGCCAAGGTTTACCGAAAGAACATAACCGTCTGGGAATACCATTTAAGAAAACCATCTGAGAAAACCATTTGAGCAGCATAATTAGCTGAAGCCGGGATCCCAAAAACCAAACCATAACCATAAGAACCAAAGTAACTACGGGGGGAATATGACACAAAGTCATAACCCAAATGCTCACTCGAGGGAGCTAACTCATCCCATCCAAGGCCAATCTGGACTGGGGAAAAAGGACCAGTGGAAAAGCCTTATAGTGAACTTGGCTGTGTGCCACTATAATACTTTCCACCTCCACTCGATAACACAAAACCAGCTGGACTTTCAAACAAAGCACTGTATTAAATACTTGCTTAAAAAACAACCAGGGCAATGATTCCAAAGTAGGGAACCAAGCCAAACACCTCACCAGAAGCACACAAAAGAATCACTCATAAAGTGTTCACAATAACATTGACATTTAAGTCATAAACACAACCTTGTACACATATGAAACCTGTTGGGTATGCCCACATATATCTCAGTTTCAATGTAATAGGATTGATTAGATTTGATTGATCCATCACCTAAGTTTTATTTCATGGACTTTAGACCCACATGTAAGAAGTATTTATACTTCATTTTTAGGTTGTCCATTGTAATAGAATAGGCTTAGAAATAGCGCAAGAAGATCAAGATTCAAGAAAAATCACTCAGTGAGTTTGATCCGCGCCTATGCGCCTCCTGCGCCACGCGCCATGCGCCTTTCTTTATTTGCGCCATGCCCCATATAGGCTATACGCCTATCTTGGCGCGCGCATATACCTTGCGCCTCTCTAGCTCACGCGCCTAAATGTGTTAATTCAAAACACTCAGTGATTTAAATAAAGACTCAAAGACTTGAAGAGAATTCAAACTACGCCAATGATTCAAATGATGGTTAAATAACACGTGTGCGCCCAAATTAAGGACACCTGTCCACAACGGTCACAATTGTGTTATGTGTCTAACGGCTATAAAAGGACACGTGCTTGTTGGTAGTGGTGCCCTAGGCACGTTTAATAAACATTGTAATTGTTATCATTTATTTCATATCAATAAAGAGATGTTTTGATTATTATTGTTGTTCATGTTTACTTATAATAATCCCCGTCCCTAGTACTTGTTAAGCACTAGTATAAAGGCTAAATGATCATGGGATGATCATGTTAGATTTATGGGTACTTATTTGGAACAAGGTACTAGACATGACCCGCTATGTGAGATTTATGTCATGGTCTATGTCGTACATATATCTCATATTAGTTATGTCATTCGAATCCTTAGACATGAAGTTATTATAGTCTTCCACTTGATGAACATTATGTTTGACATATTCAAACGCTACCTTTAACCGGGTAGTTATAAAGGGTATGATTGGCATAATCGGATTCACGTAGGGAAGAATAATAAGCCAAATGGATTTGTCCCTCCACGGAGAGATGTCAAGCTTGGGCCTCTCGTAGGAATGATGTTGATGAAATGTTCGGCCGGACTCAAATGAATTGATTAGATCAATGTCATTTGGATTATCAACATATTCGGAATCAAGAAAGTATTGAACAAAACAAGTTGACTGTTTGACCATGACTTGTGTTCAATGACATCGTGGACAAAGGGATTATGACATATTCTAAAGGAATGCGAACTTGTATCTAGTTATACTATTTGGGTAGGTATGACGGTTTGCTAGAACCTAATCATATCTTATGGAATCATGTTTGAGCCCATTGCCAACTTAGTATAATCCTAGAGGGTCACACACAATAGAACGAATCTTAAATAAAAGGACTGTATTGGAATTTAGGGTCGAAGGACCTCAAGGGAATTTCTGGAATTATTCTGGGCTTCCTGGTCAACCAAGCGGGCGCTTGGGTTGAATCAGGTGGGCGCCTGAATGATTTCTAAAAGGTCTGGACCTTCTGGACAAATGAGCGGGCGCTCGGGTGGTACCGGGCGGGCGCTTGGTCTAGGCGGCAGAATAATTCCTAATTCGATTAGGAAAGGTTTTTGGCACAAGTTACCTATTTGGAATAGGTCTTAATTGTGTATAAAAACCCCAATTCGGCCAGACCATATTAACTAGTGCTTTTGTGAGTCTCAAAGAGTTTGAGAGAGATTTTATTTTGTTCTAAGATATCATTGATTAAGGCACAAAATAATTCACAAATAAATTCCATATAGTTCTTTATTAAAATTGTGAAAGTGTGTTTCATAATTATTGGTCTTGCAACCAAGATCAAGGAGCCTCTTGATATTCGTTCGAAGTGTGGACACCGCTAGAGGGTGAATTTTATCATCTACAAAGTTTGTGATTTTGTCCGTGATAAAGCTTCAAGTTCCTCCACCAAGACCGAAGAAAACTTTAATAGTCATCAAGGGTTAGTTTATCCTTTATTCATGTTGTTGTATTTGATTTAATCATATGAACGGATCCATGGCTTTGGGTTTCTTAAAATTTTAATTGCTATATTCCGCTGCGCATGTTACTTGGAAACCCAACAGTGGTATCAGAGCCCCGTTCATGTTGATTATTTCAATGCCTAGATCATGTTATGTGTATATAAATTGTTTATGTGCCTTGCATGATATGAATATTGGAATATATGATGCTTATGTGTTTTGTGATTTTATGTGGTTTATTTTTTTGCAACTTTAATCGCACGATTCAATCGCAATAAAAATTATGGTGGATTCTGAATTATTTCGATTATTGATTTTTGATTGGATCAAAGTTTTAATAATCGGGGAAAAATAATTTTGAGACAAAATTTTCGAACTTTAAAATTCTATACCATTCTGACCATTCAGGCGTCCGCTCGCTGAAGACCAGGCGGGCGCTCGGTGGTCAAAATATGTTCTGATTTTGGTTGAAATCTGAATATGGAATTTTCGATAGATTCGACAAAACCAGTAACAGAACCAGTCCAGACTTGCTGATCTGGAATGGGTTTTGGGTAGTTGGTTTGTGTGTGAATTTTGGGGTTTGATTTTCCTATTTGTTTTAGTCTTGTGATTCCTAGATTGGTTCAAGTTTTGGATGGCTAATCTGCGTTCATCGAGATTGTGTTTCCCAAAATTGATCGCAATCAAAGTTTCAAAGATAAAACGAAGTTAGAATTATGAAGAGTTCATAATTGCTAAAATTGAGAAACAAAGGTTCTTGATTCAATGATTGGAGATCCATGTGGAATTGTGAATGCAATTGGCCTAACGTTCATCGAGACCATCTATTGCTTAGTTTCGGCCACATGGACTACTTTCTTGGTTTCTTGAATTAGTGCGGGATTGTGGTTGCCTGATGGCTTAGTTCGACCGCACGTCTTGTTGTCTTGATTTGGAGATAATAACCAAAGTTGAAATAGTCTCATCCTCATAATTATAGAGAAACTAATGACACATAAATATCATGCTTAAATTAATGGAAATTAATTTAGTGACTAAACTTGATGTGTAACATGTTTATATTATGTGCTCATAAATGTGTTATATGCTATATGTGATGAACCTTCAAAGAAAGTTTTAAGTCCTTCTTTGCCATGCCATGATTAAAACACTTGTTTATATATGGGTGATTTTGATGTGGGTTCGCCTCCGCGAAGTGCATTGATTTTATTCATGTATGAGCAAGATGAGGTTCATTAATTTAATGTGGCCTTGCCTCCGTAAGGTGCGTTAAATTGAATGGTTCCTATGCGTTTAAAATGGTTGGACTTAATTAGGCGTCAAAACAGTTTTGGGCCTAGGCAAAAGATGAGATTAAACATGCTTTGGAAATTGGATTTCTCAAAGAATCTCATAAAAGGATCTAAGAATCATATGGGATATGATTGACATGATTGTCTACCTAATTAATTTAGTTTTGAGCGGTCCGCCTCCGTGGACTCAAAAGTTAAATTAAAGTTGGATCTTAGCCCAATTAAATTATATTATACATTGGATGTATGAAGGTTATATAATTTAGTGGGAGTATTTTGTTTGAAAAATACATTATTTATTTCTTTAATGAAAACCGGTACTTATTAAATTTTGGAAATTTTGCATATTTGTAGATAATGACTAATAACACTCAATCAATGTCGTTGCGATCGATCCTTGAGAAGGATAAGCTCGAAGAGAATGGTACTAACTTTATGGATTGGATCCGTAGCATAAGAATCGTTCTTAGGCAAGAAGATAAGTTGTACATTCTCGATGGGCCTCTCCCTGCTGAACCACCGCCTACTGCCCCTAGGGTAGAAAGAGACAATTACAAGAAGCATCGTAATGATTCTAGAGATGTAAGTTGTCTCATGCTTGCTGCTATGTGTTCAAAACTCCAACAAAGTTTGGAACATTTGGAAGCCTATGAGATAGGCGTGGAGTTGAGAACTATGTTTCAAGAGCAAGCTAGGCAAGAGAGGTACAAGACCATTGTTGCATTCACCACTTGTAAAATGAATGAAGGGCAACAAGTGAGTCCTCACTTTCTTAAAATGAAAGGTTATGTAGAGCACCTTGAGAAACTGTGTCACGACCCGAAATATAGGCTCTATTTTATTAGTAATAAATAATTATTATTTATTTATTTGCTTGTTTATTTATTTAAATTATTATTTATTTAAATATTATGTGTGCATTTTAGGTTTCATAATATTTATGCTTAAGTATTTTATTTGGGTCATTTGTGCTAGTGTGGTATTGTTGAGTCTTAATTATTAGTTGGGAGTGTAGTATTGTGTTAGTAGGAAGGGAGGGGCCTAGATGTAACTTTTCAAAAATAATTCCCCTACTCCCTCTCTTCTCCCTCACCTCCCTACTCTTCTCCCTCACTCATCTTCCTCCTCCCAGCAACTCTCTCTCTCCTTCATTTGTGGGCAAGTTTTCTTTCTCCCTTCTCTCTTCATTTTCTTCATCTTCCTCTCATAATCTCTCATTTCTTAAAACTTGAAACATGTTTAGATCGCCGATAGGATCGTTGGAAGCCAAAAATATTTGAAATCCATCAACTTTGAGAAATCCGGGTAAGTTGCTTTTCCCCCTATTTTTATGCTAGAAATGCTACTCCATATTTATTTGATGTTATGGATGCTATTTATTGCATCTTGGGTTGATTTGGTAGTGATTGGCATTTTATTCATATTTTTGGGAAATTTGGTATTTGAATCTTGGGTTGGTTTCTAGATGTGTTATTTAGCCCCATTACAAGTCTATAAGTTGTTTTGGTTCATAGTGGTGTATATTGTAAGTCTTGGTTCCAAGTATTTGTGAAATGGTGAAAGATTTGGGTTGGTTTAAGTTTTGGTTTGAAAATGGTAGAAACCTAGAAATTTGGCCGGAATTTGCCTTTCCGGGCAAGGAGGCGCGCGCACCCTCCCATAGGAGGCGCGCGCACCCTTAGGCCTCTCTTGAACAAAAACCTTCTGTCCATTGGAGGCGCGCGCACCCTCTCCTCCTCCAAAGCTTGATTTCCCTTCTGATCTAGGAGGCGCGCGCACCCTCCCATAGGAGGCGCGCGCACCCTCTCCCCTGTTGTGAAATTTATTTCTCTTTTTGTCCAATCTTCCGAGGGCCATATCTTGTTCGTCCGAACTCCGTTTTAGGCGTATAATTTACCGTTTTAAAGCTCTCCTTAAGCTCTTCGATATGAGTGAGTAAATTTGGTTAGGTGCTCGAATTAACTGGATCCTTGTGGTCAAATGTGATATGGGAATTGTGTTATCATTGTTATGATTGTTGGAACACTCTAATTGTATGTTGTTGGTTCATCCCACTTTCTTGGTGACTTCTTGGTATCCTACTTTGGAACCTTAAGTTGTTTAATTAAGCTAGTATTCATTACTTAGCATTTATTTGGAAGCCCAGCTGGCATTGTGTGTGTGTTTCGGGCGATGCGAAATATTATGATGGCACAAGCCAAGTCCATTATGATGTTGACCATTGTTTTGCCCAATTATTACCCTCCTCCAGATTGGCCTTGGATGTGAGAAGAGCTAGCTCATTTGTGTGCATTTTAGCTTTACTTGGAGCATGACTTTGTGGCATGTCTCCCGTCCCTTGTGACACTTCATTTGGTTATTGTTCCGGTACCGGGGGTTTTCTCTTCGGCTTTCATGCTATTATGAAGATGATGATTTGTTGATTATTGAAGATGCGCAGCGATCCTTTATTTGGATGTTCCGGTTTGGAAAACCTTGGCTATATCCTTTGTTATGTGTTTATTTCCGCTGCTATCTGATATATGATAATTGCTATGTGCTATGTGATATTTATTTTTGTTTATTGCTTATTGCATCATAGCATGTCAGTAATTTGGGAATCATTTATAATTGGAAATCAATTAGGATATCTTTCTTACAAAATTTGAAAGTTTTTGCAAATATATTAATATTCATGGCTATGTTAACTTAACACAAATTCAAACTTATTTGAAATTTCAAATCAATCTAAATTAAGATTTAATTGATTTAATTTGTCTTTTTAAACTATATGGAGTACCACTAAGCATTAACATTATTCATTGTTTTTATTTTTTCACATTCATGGTTGTTTTACAGATGTCCGAGTTATTTAGGTGATCCAAGTAACTGTAAGTTCTTTTTCTTTCTCACATTCAACACGTTAATTTTCTTTATCATGCTAATTCTCTGGTGAATTCAATAGTGAAGTTTTCATTCTCAAATAAATGATAGTAACTTATTGAGATTTATCTCACCCCCTTTTCTTTTATCTTTGTTTTTCCTTAACCCCCCCCCCCAGGTGCTAAGGATTAGTCTCGCTGATCACGAGAAAGAGGACGTCGAGTGTGGATACATTCTTTTGGGGAAGGTTGTTATAGGTTGGTTTACATTATATAAATGTGTAACCTTTTTGGGATAGTTGTACCAAACAATGACGTCGTTAAGAATTGTATATTCGTATTTTTGTTGTGCATAAACTTGTGGAAGTTTATGATAGTTGTAATTGGTTTTTATCAAACTTGGTTTTGTAAAACTTTGGATCATCACCTTTTGGAATTAAATGGAATTTTTAACTTCGGTATTTCACAGTTCTGGTTTTAGAGTCGACGTCCAGATCGCGGTCTTGGGCCTGCGGGGTCCGGGGTCGCGACAAACTGGGCTATCCAATTCCATTGGAGCTAGCCACGGATCTCATTCTTAATTCATTGCCTAAAAGTTATAATCAGTTTGTGATGAATTATAACATGCATGGAATGGATAAGAATCTCTCTGAGTTGCATGGGATGCTCAAAACTGCAGAGATGAAAATTGTGGAGAAAGGTTCTCCATGCTCTTGGTTCATGATGGGAAGAAGGCTAGTGCCAAAGGAAAGGGTAAGAAAGTTGTCAAACCCAAAATAAGCAAGGCAAAGGTTGCCAAGGCTTCTGAGGTAAAACCCGATTCACAAAAGGATGCAATCTGTTTCCATTGTCAAGAAATTGGTCATTGGAAACGTAATTGCAAGGCTTTCTTGGAAGAGCAAAAGAAGAAGAAGAGCAGCAAGGCTGCGTCGACTTCAGGTATCTATATGATAGATATTCTCCTTTCTACCACTGATTCTTGGGTATTGGATACCGGATGTGGTTCTCACATTTGTCTAAATGTGCAGGGACTAAAGAATAGGAGACTGCTTAAAGAAGGTGAAGTAGATCTACGCGTGGGGAATGGAGCAAGAGTTGCTGCATTAGCCGTAGGACTTATGAAGTCACTTTACCTTCCAGATTAATTCTTGTTTTGAACAATTGTTATTATGTTCCGGATTTAAGCAGAAATATTATTTCAATTTCTTGTTTGGATAATGAAGGTTTTAAGTTTCTTATTGAGAATAAGAAATTTTCTATTTATTTAAATGATGTGCTTTATGGTATTGCTAATTCATTTAATGGCCTTTACATCTTGGATGTCAAGAATGAAAATAATGACAATGTCTATCATGTAAACAAGAAATCTAAACCTAATGATGTAAATCATACTTATTTGTGGCATTGCCGTCTCGGTCATATTAATGAGAAGCGTATCTCAAAACTCCATGGGGACGGACTCTTGGGTTCATGTGACTTAGAGTCATATGACACTTGTGAGTCGTGTCTTCTTGGAAAAATGACTAAGACACCTTTTACCAACTTGGGTGAAAGGGCAAGCGACTTATTGGGGTTGATACATTCCGATGTATACGGACCATTAAGTAGCAATGCTAGGGGAGGATTTCAATACTTCATAACCTTCACTGATGACTATAGTAGATTTGGGTATGTTTACCTAATGAAACATAAAAGTGAAGCATTTGAGATATTTAGAATATTTCAAAATGAAGTAGAAAAACAACTTGGCAAAAGTATTAAGGCACTTCGATCAGATCGAGGTGGAGAATACTTGAGTCAAGAATTTGATGATCATCTAAAGAATTGTGGAATAGTTTCACAATTAACTCCACCTGGAACTCCAAAATGGAATGGTGTGTCCGAGAGGAGAAATCAGACTTTGTTAGACATGGTTCGATCAATGATGAGTCAAGTTGATCTTCCAATATCCTTTTGGGGTTACGCTCACGCTAAATCGTGTTCCAACTAAATCGGTTCAAAAGACTCCATATGAGATGTGGAGCGGAAAGAAAACTTGTTTATCTTTCATGAAGATTTGGGGTTGCGAAGCTTTTGTCAAAAGACTTGTCTCAGACAAACTTGCACACAAATCTGATAAATGTATTTTCGTGGGATATCCTAAGGAAACTAGAGGATATTACTTTTACAACCGTGAGGACAACAAAGTGTTTGTTTCCCGAACTGGTGTCTTTCTAGAGAAAGAGTTTCTCTCCAAAGAAATCAGTGGGAGTAAAATAAATCTTGAAGAAATTCGAGACCCAGAAAATAACATTGAACCAATAGTGGAACAAGAACAAGAACCACAAGGAGTTGTGGAACCTGTTCAAAATACACAAGCAACTCGCAGATCTAGTAGGTTACGATCCGAGCCCGAGAGATATGGATTTCTCGTAACGGATAGTAATGAGGTAGAAATCATTGAAAATGATGAACCGTCAACCTACTAAGAGGCGATGTCTTCTCCTGATTCGGACAAGTGGCTTGGAGCCATGGAATCCGAATTGCAATCCATGCAAGACAATCAAGTTTGGAATTTGATTGATGCGCCCGAAGGTGTAAAAACCATAGGATGCAAATGGGTCTTCAAGAAAAAGACTGACATGGATGGGAAGGTGCATACTTATATAGCTAGGCTTGTAGCGAAGGGTTATAGGCAAGTTCATGGTATTGACTATGATGAGACCTTTTCACCCGTAGCAATGATCAAGTCTATAAGAATTTTGCTTGCCATTGCCGCATATCATGACTATGAAATATGGCAGATGGACATCAAAACCGCTTTCCTAAATGGAAAAATCCAAGAGGATGTGTATATGACACAACCAGAAGGTTTTGAACAAGATTCTAAGGTATGCAAATTGCAAAGATCCATCTATGGATTGAAGCAAGCTTCAAGGAGTTAGAATCTCCGTTTTGATGAATCGGTCAAAGAGTTTGGTTTCATCAAGAACGAAGATGAGCCTTGTGTATACAAGAAGATTAGTGGGAGCATAGTGCTATTCCTTATTTTATACGTGGATGACATAATACTCATTGGAAACGACATTCCTACACTTTAGTCTGTGAAGACTTGGTTAGGAAAGTGCTTCGCAATGAAAGATATGGGTGAAGCCGCTTATATACTTGGCATTAAGATCTATAGAGATAGATCAAGGAGGCTACTTGGTTTAAGCCAAAGTACATACATTGACAAGGTCATTAGAAGATTCCGTATGGAAAATTCTAAGAGAGGCACCTTGCCCGTGTTAGATGGAGTTTCTCTAAGCAAGACTCAATGTCCTAAGACAAACGATGAGCGTGAGAAAATAAATGATGTTCCATATGCTTCGGCAATTGGATCCATCATGTATGCCATGATTTGTACTAGGCCGGATGTATCTTATGCTTTGAGCATGACAAGTAGATACCAATCCGACCCGGGCAAAAATCACTGGATAGCAGTAAAAGCGATTCTTAAGTACTTGAGAAGAACTAAAGACTCGTTTTTGGTCTATGGAGGAATGGAAGATGATCTCGTTGTAAATGCTTACACGGATGCAAGCTTCCAAACCGACAAAGATAATAGCCAATCGCAATCGGGTTTTGTGTTTATGTTAAATGGTGGAGCTGTAAGCTGGAAGAGTTCCAAGCAAAGTACAACCGCTGATTCTACAACAGAAGCTGAGTATATTGCTGTATCGGATGCTGCAAAGGAAGCTGTTTGGATTAAGAAGTTCATAACTGAACTTGAAGTGGTTCCTAGTATTGCTAATCCAATAGACCTTTATTGCGATAATAATGGTGCTATTGCTCAAGCAAAGGAACCAAGAGCACATCAGACATCCAAACACATACTTAGGCGTTTTCATATCATTCGAGAGATCGTTGATAGGGGAGACGTAAATATATGCAGAGTACCTACTGATGACAATGTTGCGGACCCGCTAACAAAGGGACTTCCACAAGCTAAACATGATGGTCATGTTAGGTCCATGGGTATTAGATACATGGGAGATTGGGCCTAGGGCAAGTGGGAGATTGTTGGTAGTGGTGCCCTAGGCACGTTTAATAAACGTTGTAATTGTTATCATTTATTTCATATCAATAAAAAGATGTTTTAATTATTATTGTTGTTCATGTTTACTTATAATAATACCTGTCCCTAGTACTTGTTAAGCACTAGTATAAAGGCTAAATGATCATGGGATGATCATGTTAGATTTATGGGTACTTGTTTGGAACAAGGTACTGGACATGACCCGCTGTGTGAGATTTATGTCATGGTCTATGTCGTACATATATCTCATATTAGTTATGTCATTCGAATCCTTAGACATAAATTTATTATAGTCTTCCACTTGATGAACATTATGTTTGACATATTCAAACGCTACCTTTAACCGGGTAGTTATAAAGGGTATGATTGGCATAATCGGATTCACGTAGGGAAGAATAATAAGCCAAATGGATTTGTCCCTCCACGGAGAGATGTCAAGCTTGGGCCTCTCGTAGGAATGATGTTGATGAAATGTTCGGCCGGACTCAAATGAATTGATTAGATCAATGTCATTTGGATTATCAACATATTCGGAATCGAGAAAGTATTGAACAAAACAAGTTGACTGTTTGACCATGACTTGTGTTCAATGACATCGTGGACAAAGGGATTATGACATATTCTAAAGGAATGCGAACTTGTATCTAGTTATACTATTTGGGTAGGTATGACGGTTTGCTAGAACCTAATCATATCTTATGAAATCATGTTTGAGCCCATTGCCAACTTAGTATAATCCTAGAGGGTCACACACAATAGAACGAATCTTAAATAAAAGGACTGTATTGGAATTTAGGGTCGAAGGACCTCAAGGGAATTTCTGGAATTATTCTGGGCTTCCTGGTCAACCAAGCGGGCGCTTGGGTTGAATCAGGCGGGCGCCTGAATGATTTCTAAAAGGCCTGGACCTTCTGGACAAATGAGCGGGCGCTCGGGTGGTACCGGGCGGGCGCTTGGTCTAGGCGGCAGAATAATTCCTAATTCGATTAGGAAAGGTTTTTGGCACAAGTTACCTATTTGGAATAGGTCTTAATTGTGTATAAAAACCCCAATTCGGCCAGACCATATTAACTAGTGCTTTTATGAGTCTCAAAGAGTTTGAGAGAGATTTTATTTTGTTCTAAGATATCATTGATTAAGGAACAAAATAATTCACAAATAAATTCCATATAGTTCTTTATTAAAATTGTGAAAGTGTGTTTCATAATTATTGGTCTAGCAACCAAGATCAAGGAGCCTCTTGATATTCGTTCGAAGTGTGGACACCGCTAGAGGGTGAATTTTATCATCTACAAAGTTCGTGATTTTGTCCGTGATAAACTTCAAGTTCCTCCACCAAGACCGAAGAAAACTTTGATAGTCATCAAGGGTTAGTTTATCCTTTATTCATGTTGTTGTATTTGATTTAATCATATGAACGGATCCATCGCTTTGGGTTTCTTAAAATTTTAATTGCTATATTCCGCTGCGCATGTTACTTGGAAACCCAACAGTGCTCCACTCAATGAGCGACAACACATTTGTCCTTTGCTCAGAATCATCATGAATTTCCAACGGCTAGTTTTTGGGATTTCACTATAAATACCCCATAACTTCAACATTTTGAAGTTGCTGAGTTGCTAAAGAATTGCTAAGATTTCCAAGAATTTCTCTCTCAAGCATTTGTTGAAGATTTGAAGATTGCCTTTGAATTTCCCAGATTCCTCAAGAACATCTTCATACCTTCATCCTTAGCCCAGATCTTCAAGCTATAACACTAGTTTTCTCGTGCTCTCAATCTCAAAGATCTAAAGAGCCTTGATACTAAAATCACACATGCACCTCTTTAAGTTTGATCACTTAGATCTTTCTTTAAGAGATACACCGGTTATTGTTTTGGATTTGTTCATTCATAGAATATTAGATCTTGAGTTAGTGTATAAGCTCAAAAGTTGTAATTTGTAACACTCACTCATTATATAAGATCTCCATTAGAAATCCAAGACTAACCATCTTGGTAGAGGACGTAGATCATTTTCCCGATTGAACCTCTCTAAATAGCGCGTACTTACTTTCTTGCTATTTCCTTTCAAGTTCATATCATATCTAACTATTTGTTTGTTTATCATTGTAGATTGATTGATTTGAATTGTGTTGTGATTGGTTATATCATTTGCCTTAGTTCCTTATTTCACCCACTTTGAGCCAAAATACTTAGAGTCTGTGTGCGCCCCCTTTATCATACTTTGCGCCTATTTACATTACTAAATTCCGCTGTGCATTTCACTCACTCACATAGGCGCATATCATAACGCTTATTTGATAAAGTGCACATTTGCAATTGAGTTTATCAAGGGTACGAAAAGAATTTTAAAACAGCTATTCACCCCCCCCCCTCTCTAGCTATTTTTCATACCCTTGTTGCCCTTTGGGACCAGCAAGTGGTATCAGAGAAAACACCTTTATAAAACACTTTTGTTTTTCAAGCCTAACATCTTGGGTGCCGATTCTAAATGGCAAACTCAAAACCTATGGCAACTGTAAACTACACTCACGTTCCGGTCTTTAATGAAGATCATTTTGACGTGTGGAAATTCAGCATTTTGACTCATCTCACCTCAATCGATGAAAGGCTTCATGACACCGTGGTTTATGGACCTTACATTCCAGTTAAAGCAAATCCAAATCCACGCACCAACGCTGCTCAACCAACCGTTCTAAAACCAAGAGAAGAATGGACCGAGGAAGAAATAAGAAGAGTTGCAAATGATGGCAAAGCAAGAAACATTCTTCTAAGCACTCTAAGCACGGCTATGAAACAACAAGTCATGCATTGTGCTACTGCTAATAAGCTATGGGATGCTATTAAAGAGCATATAGAAGGAGACACCGTTTGCAAGGAAAACAAGAAATATGAAGTACAAAAGAGATTCAACAATTTCTCTCAACTCCCCGGTGAAACCTTAAGACAAACTTATGAACGCTACTGTGAAATTATCAATCTATGCATTTCACTTGGCATGAAGTTTCCAACAAAGATTTGAATGTAAATTTCCTCCAAGATTTTGGCTCAAGATATCTCCATAAATCTAGCGCTCTCGAAGACGCTGGAACTTTAGATGTATGGACTTTAAGGAACCTTTATGCAAATCTCAAAGTTTATGACCTCAAACTTCAGCGAATTAGTGAAACTGAAGGCAAAATCAAAATCCATAGCAATGGTGGCGAAAAGAGAAGAGGCGCATGTTTCTGTGCCTACGCCTACTCATGATGAGAAAAGTTCCGATCCAAAATTTCTACTTCTGAGCTATTGGACATGGACGATGAAGACTTCGCTTTATTTGTGAAGAGATTCCAGAAGTTCAGAAAATTCACCAAGCCCAGCTCAACAAGCAAAATTCAAGGATCTACCAGCAGAGCTCCTCCAAAATTCACAAGGAGCAGTGATTTAAAAAGAAAAGAAGACCTTGTTTGTTTTAATTGCAGGAAACCAGGACACTTTGCTTCAAGCTGCCCAACTCCAAAATTTGAATATATGCAGAAGAAGAGCAGCCATACTCCCAAGTTCACTCCCAAATTCACTCGTCACAAGGGAATGGCGGAAGAAGAAGCACCAGCAAATGAGCAGAACACTTGGATTGAAACAGACTCAGATGAGAGCGATGAAGATTCCGATGATGGACTCGTTTGTTTGGTGGCAAATGATGATGAAGTTGATACTTATGATTCTGATGATGACTTCTCCAAAGATGTTCCTGATATGAATGTCTTGAATAAACCTATCAAGAAATCTGCAGGTTTTCAAGAAGTGAAAAGGAAGAAAGGACCAACCATCAGTGATCTCGTTGAACAAGGATTTCTCATTCCGGCTCAAAGCGATGGTGGATTGTTATTTGCAAGATATGATCTGAGTGCTAGAAACAAACTCAGAAAAAGTGAATATGTCAGACCTCAAGTTGCACCAATTCCCACAATCACTCACGGTGAGGACATTGCCAAGCAAGAAAAGTTATTCTTGGAAGCTGAAAAGGTAATTAGTAAATTTGGCAAAATGAAGGAAGCTTTAGCACTGTCATGTGATGAAATTTCCCAGCTCAAGACCGAGAAAAAGGTTCTAAAATCTGAACTCACCCTCCTTAAGGAGCAGATAAAGAGCATGACTCCTCTTACTATTAAAAACACTTTTCTAACAGAACAGAACTCAATTCTTAAAGTTCAAAACGATGAATTGATTGCTCAAATTACTGATCTTAAAAGATTACAAATGAGTGGTCCAATTCTCGTGTCACTATGGATAATATTTTTGAGTCCCAAAAAGTCAGTGGTGATAAAAGTGGCTTGGGATTCTCATCAACTAGTGACAACTTTAAATGTGATGTCTGTGCTGAAAGAGATAGTGAATTTACAAACCAAAAACTTTTGAAATTCCCGAGGAAAAACATTCTAATTCAATGGGTAAGGGGCAGGAAAAAGTCAAGAGACAAACATTCCATTATGTCTACCCAACGAAACAATTTGGGAAAGCTAAACGGAAAGATATAGCTACAGATGAATCATCCTCTAGCAAAATCCCTCTTGAAACAAAGCGCGCTCCTTCTCCAAGTGCTCATTATGCGCTTAGGAGCCACGCGCCTCATCGTCGTGCGCCTCCTAGCCCTATGCACCCTCCTAGATCAAGCGCTCCAAAATTTCAAAAGAAGGATTTTGTTAAGGCTAGTCCATCTGACCCAAAGAAGAATGCAATCCCAAAGAAAAGTAAAGAGTTTGTGAAAACTCATGTGATTGGTGGATTTCATCATTGTTCCATTTGTGATTGTTCTGGACACAAGGCCGTGGAATGCCTTTTGCGATTCACTCCCAATGCCAAATGACGTAAAAACCCTAAGGTCAAGCAAGAGTGAGTTGTCAAAAGTTGCTAACCCTAGGACCCAAAAGGAATAAAGGGGACCTGCTTAAATGTCTATATTTCAGGTTCTTTGTTTCATGGATGGATCTTCAAAAGCTAGAAATTATGAATGGATTCTCGATAGTGGGTGTTCAAGACACATGACTGGAGATGAATCCTTATTAGAAGATGTCCATGAAGAAAAAGGTCCCTCAGTAACATTTGGTGATAATAACAAAGGTCAAGTTGTTGCATATGGAAAGCTCAAGAAAGACAAAGTGTGCATTGAAAGAGTCTCTCTCGTCAAAGGGCTCAAGCACAATTTATTATCCATATCTCAATTCTGCGACAAAGGATTAGAATGCCATTTTACTTCAACTCAATATCTTATCAAGAATGGCAAAACTGGAGCTACATTACTCACGGGATATCGTAAGACAAATATTTACATTATTGATTTCCATAGTATGAACTCTAGTACTAATCTTTGTTTTGTAGCTAAAAGTGTGAGCGAAAATAGTTGGCTGTGGCACAAGCGCTTAAGTCACTTGAACTTCAAATATCTATCTAAACTCAGCAGGAATAACCTAGTTAAAGAACTTCCCAAGGTTGCAGATCATCATGGCAAGAAGTGCGCCGCATGTCAACTTGGCAAACAACCGAAGAAATCTTTCTCCAGCAAGACAAATCCTTCAACTTCTAGATGTTTCCAACTGCTTCACATTGATCTATTTGGACCAGTCACCACTGCAAGTATTCGAAAGAACAAGTATACTCTAGTTGTGGTGGATGATTATTCAAGATATACATGGGTGGAAATGATGATCTCAAAAGACGATTGTTACGACATTTTAACCACCTTATTCAGACTGCTCCAAACCCAAAAAGAAGATGACATCGTTAGTGTTCGATCCGAAAATGGAACAGAATTCAAGAACAACGGTGTTGCTCGATATTGCGACGATCATGGGATAGATCACAACTTCTCAACCGCTGGAGTTCCTCAACAAAATAGGGTTGTGGAAAGAAAGAATAGAACGTTGATTGAAGCGGGAAAGACGATGATAGCTGAAGCAAAATTACCTAAGTACTTTTGGGAAGAAGCTATCAACACAGCATGTTTTACTCAAAATCGCTCCCTCATCAACAAACTTCACAACAAGACTCCGTATGAACTTTGGCGTGGTAGAACTCCCAACATTGCATTCTTCAAGATCTTTGGTTGCAAATGTTACATCCTCTACAACGGAAACGAACATAGAGGTAAATTCGATGCCAAAGCCGACGAAGGTATTTTTGTTGGGTATGCCAAACATTCTAAAGCTTTTCGCGTTTTTAATAGAACTACATTAGTGATAGTTGAATCTGTACATGTTACTTTTGATGAACATTCTCTCCTTGAGCCACACTTGGCTCCAAATGTTGCTAATGATTCTGTTGAGCTTAATGATACAGGTGCTCCTATTTATGTTGCGCCTACTCAAAATCAGAATCTATCAACTCAAGGAAATCCATCCACATCAGTTGCGCCTATCTCCTCATATGGCACGCCAAATGGATCATCAACTGTGCCTCACTCACATGTTGCGCCTCTTGATTCCTCTCATGCACCTATGTCTACAGCTGCATCTGGTGTAAACCCAAGTTTTAACTCTACACCAATTCAACCACCAAATTTTGATGATTTAGAATCTGGTGAAGATGTACCAATTGAAGACCTTCAAGTTACTATGACTCAACCTAACTTACCTCCTGAAATTCGTGAAGTTAGAGGTCACCCAATCAATAATATCATTGGTGATCTAACCGATGGTGTTCGTACAAGGAGAGCTACAAACTTTGATGCTTATACTGCATTTATCTCTCAAATTGAACCAAAGAAGGCTGATGAAGCGCTCCAAGATCCTAATTGGGTTATTTCAATGCAAGAAGAACTCAATCAATTTGAACGATGTAAGGTTTGGACTCTTGTTCCAAGACCAAATGATCAAGGAGTAATTGGTACGAAATGGGTGTTCAGAAACAAGATGGATGAGAATGGAACCATCACAAGAAACAAAGCAAGATTGGTTGCACAAGACTATAGGCAAGAAGAAGGAATTGATTACGATGAAACTTTCGCGCCCGTAGCAAGACTTGAAGCTATCAGATTATTTCTAGCTTACGCAGCTCACAAGAACTTCAAGTTATATCAAATGGATGTGAAGAGCGCGTTTCTAAATGGTGAACTCCAAGAACAAGTCTACATTGCTCAACCACCTGGGTTTGAAGATTCACAATTTCCAAATCATGTGTACAAACTCCAGAAAGCTTTGTATGGACTCAAACAAGCACCAAGAGCATGGTATGATACACTATCAAAGTTTCTCATTGAAAAAGGCTTCACTCGCGGTAAAATCGATACAACTCTTTTCATTGCCAAACATAATGGTCATAAATTACTTGTTCAAATTTATGTTGATGATATTATATTTGGTTCTACTAATGAATTGTTGTGCAAGCGCTTTGAGAAACTAATGAAGAGCAAGTTTGAAATGAGCATGATGGGAGAACTCACATTCTTCCTCGGGCTTCAAATCAAGCAAATGAATGAAGGCATATTCATCAATCAAGCCAAATATACAAAGGACTTAATCAAGAAATTTGGACTTGAGAACGCCAAAGCTTGTGATACTCCAATGGCCACCGGCAACAAACTCGACAAATATTTAAAAGGTAAACGTGTTGATCAAACGCTCTATCGAGGTATGATTGGTTCGCTCCTTTATCTTACTGCTAGTAGGCCCGATATTATGTTTAGTGTTTGTATTTGCGCTCGTTATCAATCTGACCCTAGAGAAGCGCACTTAATTGCTGTGAAACGCATTATAAGATATCTCTCCGGCACTCTTAACCTTGGACTTTGGTACACCAAAGATTCGAATTTTAAACTTGTAGGTTATTCAGATGCGGACTATGCAGCTTGCACAATCGATAGGAAAAGCACTAGTGGCACTTGTCATTTCCTTGGATATCGACTTGTGTCATGGGCGAGTAAGAAACAAGCTTCAATATCTGTCTCAACAACCAAAGCTGATTATATCGCTGCGGGAAGTTGTTGCTGTCAAATACTATAGATGAAGCAGCAATTGGTGGACTATGATATCATTGAAGAAAATTGTCCCATCTACTGCAACAACACTTCAACAATTGCGGTTTCTGAAAATCCTGTCATGCACTCAAAGACCAAACACGTCGACATCAAATATCAATTCCTTAAAGACCACGTGGAGAAAGGAAATATACATTTGGAACACGTGGAAACCGACTATCAAATCGCCGATATTTTAACGAAAGCACTTGACGCGAAACGGTTCATATTTTTTAGAGGTGAAATGGGTATGCTTGAACTCAACTAGAATTCAATATAGTTTTGTCAATACTAATGTTTTGTTTTAAGTTATAAGTATATTAGGTTAAAATGATAAATCATTTCAAGTTTCAAGCAAACTCTGCGCGCCCATTACCTTGCGCGCCATACACTCTCTGCGCGCTCAACATCAAAGCGCGCCTCACACCCCTACGCACTCCTCACTTTGCACGCCCAACATCAATGCCTATCTCTCATTGCGCGCCTAGATGAGTACTGCGCCTATAATTCTATGCGCGCCCCCAAGCTATCTAACGCACCAAAAATGCAAGTTCACGCGCACATTTATTGCAAACGGGTATTCAATGCTTCAAATTTATTATTTCAATGATTGAGCGCATTAAAATTTCACAAGTACCAGGTACGTTTATTCTATTCATTTATTATAGGAATTTCTGTCTTTTTACATTCCATTAATTGTTCAAGGGTACTTGTGCAATTAATTTTTCCCTCATTTTACTTACACCAAAACAGATGTTTTTGGATGTTTGTGCAAAAATTAGTCAAAATTGCTCATACACTTAAAGGGAAAGTGGAGCAGTTTTTCTATACCCAAAATGTCACATCAGTGTACCTTTGTGTCATTTAGCATTTAATGCCTTTCAACTCCTTCATATACCTCATAAATTCCCATCTCTTCACCTCCCATCCTAGTAACCCTAAACCCCTTTTATAATCATTACATACCTATATATATACTCTCCCCTACACTCTCTCTCACCAACTCTCTATCTTTTTTTTCTTCTCTCTCTCTCTCCCGTCTCAGTATCTCTCTCTCTATCTCCATATTTCTTCTTTTTCTTCTCCATATTTCTTTATATATACACTGTTAATGGGTCCAAAACGATCATCAAAGTCAAATCAAGACGACATGGTATGAATTTCTCAACCTTAAACTCTTTATTTTTCTGCATTTTCGTTGTTTTTTTGTTGTTCGTAATTTCTCAACCTTAAAACCGAACATTGTTCTCTGTTTAATCTTGTCTCGGTTGTCCGTTTTCGAAATCGTTGGTTGGGTTGTGTTAGTTTTTCAATTTCGAATCTTTGTATCTAACTTTTTCAACGATCAATTCGATTTGGTGCGAATCTGAAGAATCACCATTGTTGTACTTTTCGAAATGTCGAACCTTCAAATTCATTTTCTAATTCTGTTATTGATTTTTACTTGTTTTGATTTACATATTTGTTATCCTTGTCTTATTGCGGTCATTTTGATATATTGTGTGCTTGATTTGGTGAAGTTTCACGTTTTATGTGTTCTTGGTGTTCTTCGAGCACTCAAGACATGTTCTTCGTGTTCTTCGTTATTTTTGCATGACTTGGGTTTCAAAATTTTCAAAACTTGTTTTTTTTCAAAATTTTCATGTTTGATCGTGTTTGCTTTCATGCTTATGTATTTTCATTGTTTGTGTGTTTTTATACTAAGTTCAATTTTTACATAGACATGCGCCTAAATATCATTTTATGCGCCTAGTCTTTTATGCGCCTTAAAAACCTTATGCGCCTTTATTGATTCATGCGCCTAACAATTGTATGTGCCTACAAGTGTTATGCGCCTCAATCATTCATGCGCCTAAAGTCATTATGCGCCTAAAATCTTATGCGCCTAAATTCATACTTAGTCAAATTTTTATGTCTAAATTTTTCTTAGTACTTTTCATAGAATCATTCTATGCGCCTTGTAAAATTTATGCGCCTACCAATATATATGCGCCTAGTAATAGTATGCGCCTACTATTATCATTCGCCTATATTGTGTTCTGCGCCTACTCTTTTCTTTTCTCATTTACTTGATTCTATGCGCCTCTTACAATACTGATTCTCTTATGTTTTGTTTTTCAGAATCTAGCTAACTTTAAACTAGAAGAAACTCTTGATCTCTTCGAGCTATCTGGTGAAGATATTGGAAGAGAGATCATTGAGACCCTCTCTGCTGCTGGTCTGCTTCCATTATTCACAATGGATCAGCAATACTTTTCCCCTCTCCTAGTTGACGAATTCTTTTCCACCGCTCATCTAGTGGAAATAAATGATAATGGACGCACTCGCTACAGGATTGAGGCTCGTGTGCAAAATGTAGACGTCAGTCTATCCTCCTCTGTGATTCGAAATCTACTCAGTTTTCCTTCTACGGGTGAAGATCGAATTATTGGGCGTCCAATGGATTACTCTATCGAAGATCAAAATACGATGGCTGTTGCGCTTCTTAATATTCCCACGCTTCAAAATAATATCAAACTTGTTGAAATTAGAGATGGAGGAGATCTCTTAACACATATTGCGCACCTTGTTGGCACCTCTATTGTGTTCAAAACTGGTAATGTCAACAGATTCACCGTGGAACAATGGGAATACACTGCTGCAATCATGGCCAAGATAAAGCTCCACTGGCCTCACATTTTGTTTAAAACTTTGAGCGAATAGATTGACAAGTATGTCAAGAACAAGAATGAAGGAAAGACCAAGTTCCGTTCTCACTGCCGTCTTCTCACAAAACTTTTTCTAACTTATCCTGAGTTAGTCAAATTTTTGAATGAGAACCCTGCCTACAAAACTGACGATGTTCCAATTTTTGGAAAAGTTAACTTGGATCTCAAAAAGCGCAGAAAGAAGCCCGTTAAGTGCTCAACAGGAATTCGGATCAAATCCATTGAAGGCTTAGTTGATGAAGACACTGAATCCGATGATGCGCCAGTTCTTAAAGGCGCACCAACAAAGTCAAGCAAGGAACCAGTTGGCGCAAGTAAGGGCGCAGATATTCCTCCAGGCGCAGAAAAGAGCAAAGGAAAGAGGATTGTTGAAGAACCTCCAAGACCTCCTATCAAGCGTACCAGATTTGAATCAGATGAGGATAGGGATCTAAGGGTCGCGCAGGAAGCTAGCAGGCTTGAGGCTCAAAAAAAACGTGATGAAGATTTTAGAGCCAAACAAGCTGCTGAGTTAGAGAAGCTAGAACGCAAGAAAGGCGCTGGTTCTAGAGCAGATGTTGAGAAAAGCTCAAATGATCCTGCGCCTACCCAACGTGCGCCTTCAGTTCGTGTCCCTGTATCCCGTACGCCTCCAATTCTCAAAATTCATAAGGAAAAAGTGTCAAGAAATCAACTTCATATTGACCTTTTTGGAGATGATACTTCTGACTTAGATGAACCAGTTCAGGGGGAGAAAGAGTCTATTCCTCCGCGCATTCCTTCTCCGCACATCGAAGATGAATATGCTCCTCCGCCTTCTCCTGTTCCTGCGCCCCAATCTACTCAAGCGCATCAATATGATGACGCACCTCCTAGTACCCCTGCGCCTCCTGCTTCTGCTCCCTCAGAATTAAGCGAGGTACTCTCTGTTCTGAAATCTTTGCAGCAGGGGCAGACCAATTTGGAGCAAGGCCAGACTCATATTAAATCTCAATTTGAGCTCCTCACTTCTATGCTCACTGATCAGTCTGAGGAGATTGATGCCATTAAGGGGGAGATGAATTCAATCAAGGTCAAACTCTCTTCTACTCCTCCGGTGCAGACACAGACTCAGGTACAAACTCAACCTGATCAGGCGCACACTTCATCTGCTGTGCCTCCTACCTTCATACCTCAGTCTTCTGCATTCCAGTCCAACATGAATGTGTTAGTTTCAAAGTTGGATGTGTTGAAAGAAATGATTGTCACTCACTTCACTGCTGCTCACTCAAGCTCAAACAGACGCGCCGATCACATTTCTTCTGATATTATCACTGCTCAGAATGCTATTAAAGCTCATCTTCAAATAATAGAAGAAAATGTTTCTCAGCAGCAGCAAACTATTCAACGCACCATTGATGAGTATCAAAACATCAATGTGGATCATTTGCGTTACATCACAGACGGTGTCACTGAAACTCATACTCTTCTCACTGACACTCATGCTAATGTCCACCGCGCCAATCAACTTTCCAAGCAAATCCAGCGCTCCGTCTCAGAAATTGAAGAAGGATTGAAGGATGAAGACGCGCCTCAAAATCCTTAGTTTTCTTTGATTGTCTGTTAAGAATTTTTTTTGTAAAACCCCCTTTTGAAGATAGTGATTTTCGTGCTTACATGTTTTAGCACCTCTTTTGATTTTGTTCTGTTCAATACTTGTAATCTGTAACTCCTACATCCCAAGTATTAATGAGAACAAAACATCACTTTTGTTTCAAAACTTGTCCACTCAAACTTCTTGTTTGTAGAACATTGAATGTTGTTTAAAATCATATGCATCATATTTGAACTACTTCATATTTCATGCATTGAGTTTAAACTTTGTTTAAACACACTTCAAAACTAAAAATCATATCATTTTGAATGTGTTATAAACTGTTGTTTCTATCTTTCCATTTGTAATGTTTTATCCTTATTGGAATAGATTAGAAATCTATATCTTGGACTAGTATGTGCATTAACTTGAGACATGATTTACCAATATCATTTATTTGGACATGTTTTTATCAAGTATAATGTTTGTCCTTGATATAGTAGGTAATGGCATCAATCAAATAGGGGGACATTGTTGGGTATGCCCACATATATCTCAGTTTCAATGTAATAGGATTGATTAGATTTGATTGATCCATCACCTAAGTTTTATTTCATGGACTTTAGACCCACATGTAAGAAGTATTTATACTTCATTTTTTAGGTTGTCCATTGTAATAGAATAGGCTTAGAAATAGGGCAAGAAGATCAAGATTCAAGAAAAATCACTCAGTGAGTCTGAGCCGCGTCTATGCGCCTCCTGCGCCACGCGCCTTTCTTTATTTGCGCCATGCCCCATATAGGCTATGCGCCTATACGCCTATCTTGGCGCGCGCATATACCTTGCGCCTCTTTGGCTCACGCGCCTAAATGTGTTAATTCAAAACACTCAGTGATTTAAATAAAGACTCAAAGACTTTAAGAGAATTCAAACTACACCAATGATTCAAACGATGGTTAAATAACACGTGTGCGCCCAAATTAAGGACACCTGTCCACAACGGTCACAATTGTGTTATGTGTCTAACGGCTATAAAAGGACACGTGCTCCACTCAATGAGCGACAGCACATTTGTCCTTTGCTCAGAATCATCATGAATTTCCAACGGATAGTTTTTGGGATTTCACTATAAATACCCCATAACTTCAACATTTTGAAGTTGCTGAGTTGCTAAAGAATTGCTAAGATTTCCAAGAATTTCTCTCTCAAGCATTTGTTGAAGATTTGAAGATTGCCTTTGAATTTCCCAGATTCCTCAAGAACATCTTCATACCTTCATCCTTAGCCCAGATCTTCAAGATATAACACTAGTTTTCTCGTGCTCTCAATCTCAAAGATCTAAAGAGCCTTGATACTAAAATCACACACGCACCTCTTTAAGTTTGATCACTTAGGTCTTTCTTTAAGAGATATACCAGTTATTGTTTTGGATTTGTTCATTCATAGAATATTAGATCTTGAGTTAGTGTATAAGCTCAAAAGTTGTAATTTGTAACACTCACTCATTATATAAGATCTCCATTAGAAATCCAAGACTAACCATCTTGGTAGAGGACGTAGATCATTTTCCCGATCGAACCTCTCCAAATAGCGCGTACTTACTCTCTTGCTATTTCCTTTCAAGTTCATATCATATCTAACTATTTGTTTGTTTATCATTGTAGATTGATTGATTTGAATTGTGTTGTGATTGGTTATATCATTTGCCTTAGTTCCTTATTTCACCCACTTTGAGCCAAAATACTTAGAGTGTGTGTGCGCCCCCTTTATCATACTTTGCGCCTATTTACATTACTAAATTCCGCTGTGCATTTCACTCACTCACATAGGCGCATATCATAACGCTTATTTGATAAAGTGCGCATTTGCAATTGAGTTTATCAAGGGTACGAAAAGAATTTTAAAACAGCTATTCACTCCCCCCCTCTAGCTATTTTTCATATCCTTGTTGCCCTTTGGGACCAACAAAACCAAATCATCATCTACCATTTTAGCTTCCCAAAACACTTATCTAGGCACCCTAGACTAGGACACAAAACCTAGCCCAAGATTGGGTCCTAAACCAAGTCAATGAAACAATTTATTTTCTTCAACAAAAGTGGGCGCTCGCCCGCCCTCATCTTGGGCGACCACCCAAGAGCCCTATTTTAAAATCCACCTTTCAGTAGTTTTGGGCGCTCGCCCGGCCCCATCTTGGGCGACCGCCTATAAGCCCTGCCAGGCCAAAATTGCACACTTTTTACTCCTTTCGTTTCACCGTCCCAAAAGTACTACTACACAACAACTCTACTCTTAACCACAACATGGCTACAAATCAGACCCAGAACATCTTTAACACTACTTTGAATCCAACCAAAACCAAATCCACTAAATACTCACTTTGTCCCAAAATTACAAGTATCACAAATAAATTCTTTTTACAATAATTTCACCACATATAACATATACAACATATATGTGACCATTTTAATATTTAAAGAGAATTAGTAACTTACCTATTTCCAGAAAAAGTATTGAGGAAATATGTTTTGATCGGGTAGAAATGACCTACTCAACGCCCTGACTATTTTTATATAATTATATTTTAAAACGGAGAAGTAATTAAAAAGATATAAAATCAAAATGGAATGAACTTACCTTTTTCTTTAAACCCTAGGTTGAAACGAGAAAAGTTGCAGAGCATAATCAGTAGAGGGAGAAGAGATAAACATTTTATGTTAAGGTTTTTACCCTATTATTATACTTTGGTCACTTAACTTGCATTTTCAACAATTAAACCCCTAAAGTTATAATTTCACAAAGGACCCTAAAGTGTCAAGTTAATCATTTAACTCCTTTAACCATTATTACTACTAACTAAGTAAATAGCACATTTAATCAAGTAAGATGTGCAAGTCATAAAATATGATGTAACACATAAAATGCACACATAATGTCAAATTAAAATCCCCAAAAATATAAAATAAATAGGGACGGGTTTTGGGGTCGTTACAATCACTCCCCCTTAAAGAAAATTCATCCCAAATTTTTAGGGTTACTTACCTAGGCTCTCAAATAACCAAGGATACTTTCTCTCGATCTCCTCCCGAAGCTCCCAAGTTGATTCTTTCACATTGTGGTTTCTCCACACAACTCGAACAAGAGGAATACTCTTATTTCTCAATTCTTGGACCTTCGAATCAATGACTTGGACTGGATACTCTTCGTAAGACATACTCGGCTCAATATCCTCGGGAACCTCAGATTGAACATGAGAAGGATCATACACATACTTTTGAAGCATAGAGATATGAAATACATTATGAATCTTATCAAGAGAAGGAGGTAATGCAAGACGATAGGGTAGATACCCCGGGGCGGGCCCACGGCTTGGCTAGAGCGCGTGAATCACCTAGGATGTCTAATTGATTTTAAGAGTCGCCACCCACGTTTTTGAGGAACGTAAGAAAACCTAATGTTTATGAGCCTAAGTTTGATTTACAAAAACAGAGATTCTTTGGGATGAGGGGTTCGGGGGTTAGGTCATGAAATAGGAAGTAATTAAACACCCATTTCGCCCGAGCAAAGTCGGTCTTGTTTGTTCATAATTCACTTTTAAAGATAAATGCGTTCTTCCTATTAAAATGATGATAAAAAGGGGGTTTTAAAGTTTGAAATGTAGGCAGATGACTCCTAGGACAATTCAATGTAATGAAAGGACCGTTGGTGTCATGTCCCAAATGGTTTTGGGGTGATTGCACATTTGATTGAAGAAGAAAAAGAAGAAGAAGAAGAAGAAGAAGAGGAGGAGAAATGTTCAAGACATTTACCTATAGTATCCTTCAAAGAGAACCTCTTGTAAAGCCTTGAAGAAGAGGTTGAATCCTTAGTTGAAGAAATCCCAAGAAAAGGTCTAGGAAAGAAGTGAGTAAAAGGTTTAAAAGTAATGATGTCCAAGGTCCTCTCCAATGATGGATTGGAGGGGTTTTTATAGTTGAAAAAGGACTGTTTTTGGAGCCAAACGGAGTCTCCAAGAAATCTTTCCCGGGCAAAATCATGTATAATGAGCAAGGGAGAGATTCTTGGGCAGAATCTATAACTGACACGCCCCAGAAGCGCGCGCATCCCACCTAGGCGGCGGAAGGCGCGCGCGTCTGGCCTCAAGGGGCGGAGGCGCGCGACTTTTGAAAAGAAATTTTTGACAGAATGGACTAGAAAGTTAGAACTGTTATTCAGTTTAGTCCCGGGACTTAACGGAGTCCGTCTGGAAGTTAACCAAAGTAACAGAAACTAACAGAAAACACTTAAAAGAGGGAGAAACACAAAATCAAGTGTGCAATCGGGGTGAGCGGTTCAAGGTGGGGAGTCTACAGAGCCCCTCGGCGACGTGGATTGCGAAGCAAACGCGCCGACGAAAGACAGACATCCGCCTAGGACATCACCAAGAAAAGGAAAAGACTCAATAAAAGCAGGAATTTGAAATTGCGGGGGATAGAGGTGCGCTCCCTGTGTGAGCGGATTTGAGAGATAAGGGTGCGCTCCCTGTGTGAGCGGCTTTGCAAATAGCGGGATCTGTTTGTTGGAAGCGAGATCCGTTTGCTGGAAGCGGGACCTATTTGCTGGTAGCGAGATCCGTTTGCTGGAGGTAGGACCCAGAGGACCGTTTGCTGAAGTGCGGGACCCGGAGGACTGTTTGCTGAAGTGCGGGACACGAAGGACCGTTTGCTGAAGTACGAGACCCGGCGGACCGTTTGCTGAAGTGCGGGACCCGGAGGACCGTTTGCCGAAGTGCAGGACCTGGAGGACCGTTTGCTGAAGTGCGGGACCCGGAGGACCGTTTGCTGAAGTACGGGACCCAGAGGACCGTTTGCTGAAGTGCGGGACCCAGAGGACCGTTTGCTGAAGTGCGGGACCCAGAGGACCGTTTGCAGAAGTGCGGGACCCAGAGGACCGTTTGCTGAAGTGCGGGACCCGGAGGACCGTTTGCTGAAGTGCAGGACCCGGAGGACCGTTTGCTGAATGGATGTAGATCTTGCTTGATAAGAAAACGGTGATTATGTGGTTTACCCTGGACCAAGCTATTGTCGTGTGTCGTACTTCGATGTTGACTGTATGACTTTGATTTTTGACGGGGTGTGGGCACAGTTGACTGCGGAGTGCTTTGTGCTGGGGATGAATTGTGAAAACTGATTTTTGAGAAAATAAAAGACACCCTACTTTGAGTGGGAGTTTCTATCTTATTTCAGTTTTTAGACATGCCTTAAGGGCGGACCAAATTAATGTGTGCCCAGCCGAGTGTTTGCTGTCGTCGTTTGAGCTTCTCTTGTTGCTGGGATTGATCTTTTCTGCAGGTTGAAGGCGCTGGAACGCCCGGGTGCTGTTCTGAACTGACAAAGGCTATTTCTGGAGCCTTCTTCTACTTGGGACGCGGGCGCTTCCTCTCTTGGAGACGGGACGCGCGCGCCTTGTAAACCGGTGTCGGGAGGCGCGCGCCTCTGGGAGGCGAAATTCAAGGCCTGACATTTGCTGACCAAAAGATTCCCCAACAGCTATAATATCATCTTCTGGTCGATAATTCGATTCCAACAGCCCTTTTCTGCCATTTTTTAACACCATTTTATTGCTCAATTTTGCTTGTGATCTTCTTTCCCATGGATTCTAACCCTTTTAGTCTTGATGCCGAGGTTGTCAAGAGTTACGAGAAGGATTTGTCAACCTTCGTGTATTCTTTCAAGACCCATCCCAAAAACGCTTTCATCAAAGATTTCGTGTTTCGAATTCTTTTCACTTTGCGGACATTGAAGCCGGATTGGGACTTGTTGAAGGCAGCTGCAGCCTTTTGGGATTGTGATAGCCATACATTCATCTTTTTGGCTAATGAAATGGTGCTGACCGTCGATGATTTTGGGGCCATTCTGGGTATGCCTTTGGCCGGTCGGATTGCCGTCCCTAAGTACTACCGCGGTGTTGTTGATTCTTGGGTTGACCTTCTGAATCTCCCTGTTGGAGAGGTGAAGAAGATGATGCACGGGACCGTTGTTGACATAACTGAGCTTCCGATGTTTTTCAGTTTGCATTCGGAAGATGTCGTGGTTCAGTCCTTGAAGAGAAATGCCATGGCTGTCTGCCTTTTCAGCGAGGTTTTGTTTGTCACTCCTCCGGGTACTGCGGATGCGCAATTGGCTGAAATCATGTTGCAGGCAAAAGGACAGTGATTTAGCATAGTTCCGCTCATTGTAGGAGAGACCCTGCATGGTTTGGACGAATTGCACCGTACGGGCGAGATGCGACGAGGAAGCCCCTTGCTTTTGACCATATGGCTTCGGGAGCATTTCAGGCTTTATGCTTCGGATGGCGACCTTTCTCCTTTTGCTATTCATAGGCGACGGTTGCTGATTAGAGATTTGACCGAAGAGGGTTGGAGGAGATTTTTTTGCTTCTCGTCTTACAGCTGACGTTGAGTGGTGTCCTTGGGGTCTTCGCCCTTTTGTGGAGTGGACCTTCGGTTTTCAGCATGTGGTTTTACCCAGATTGAGAGACTCTTCGTTTTATCAGCCAGAACGGGTTTTGAGACAGTTCGGTCGTCAGCAAATAATTCATTTTCCGAAGAATGGGGTACTTCGTCCAGTTTCTTATATGGGTCCGGACTTCTCGAGTGAGCTTCAGTTGGCTTGGGGAGATGATCGTAACCGTTGGGCTTCCGCTCCATTGCACCGGGGTAGTATTTTTCTTCCCGAGAGCTACTTGGATCATTTGTTTGGTACCGTCTACCGCGGCATTACTTGGGTAGATGCTCTTCGGGTTGAGTTGCTAGGAAAGGACTTTGAGCCCAGCAGTGCTTTGAGGTACAAGGAAGCTGCTGCTGATGTGAACAACATCCTGACCGACCCTTTCGGTACCCCTTTGGATGACTTTTACGCTCGGAGGCGCTCTGTTACGCAGAAGATATCGGTCCGTATCAGCGTCCCTAGGCCTCCCAAGAAGAGTAGGATTGATGGTCGCTCGGGTGATCCTTCAAAGGCCAAGAGAAAATTAGATTTTTCCTAGTACACCCAAGAGATTGCAATTAGAATAGACCACTTGTTTAGGATTTAATGCTTTAATGTCTTTTAATAGTTCAACATTTCCATTGTAATGATAAAAATAATCTAAGAAATGAATAAGAATTGCATCTCGTTAATTTGAAATGATTTGTGTATTTGTTTATGTTTTAGACCGCACCCAAAGGTTGCCTACGTTCCTCCAGTGTAGAGGCTCAGGTCTCCGTAGTTCAAACAAACGAAGACCATTTTTTTTTATTTTTTTTTTGTGTGCACCCTGTTTTTTGCCTAGACCGCCCTTTCGGGTTTTTAATCTAGCGGGCTTCTTTTTTGCACGTGCTCTAATTTTTGCCTAGGCCGCCCTTGCGGGTTTTCAACCTAGCGAGCTTTTTTTTTATGGTCTTCGTTTATTAAACGTAAAATTTCTTTAATTTGTCGAGGTTGACTTCCTTTGGCAGCTGTTCTCCATCTAAATCCACGAGTCGGACTGCACCGCCGCTTAGTATCTTCTTGACTACGTACGGACCGATCCATCGGGGTCCCCATTTTCCAAGGGGGTTCATGGCATTAGGAGGGTGTTGTCTTAGGACCAAATCTCCCACACTGATGTTTCGGGGCTTCACCTTTTTGTTGAAAGCCCTAGCCATTCTTTGTTGATAGGCCCTCGTACGTTCGATTGCCCTTAGCCTTTTCTCGTCGAGTAGAGCTACCAGTTCATATCGACTTTGCATCCAATCGACTTCATTGACTTGGTTCTCGAGGAGGACCCGTAGGGATGGAACTTCGAGCTCTATTGGTAGTACAGCTTCAGAACCATATACCAGTGCATAAGGAGTTTCTCCAGTCGCTGTCCGTATTGACGTGTGGTAGCCCCATAACGCTAGAGGTAGCTTTTCGGGCCAATCCCTTCCAGTGGAGGCCATTTTCTTCACAATGGTCTCGATTGTCTTATTAGCTGCCTCGACCGCGCCGTTTGCTGGAGGGCGGTATGGAGATGACTTGTGCTTAGTAATCTTGTATTCTACCAGGAGCGCGTCCATATCTTTCTCGAAATGAGAAGCGTTGTCTGAGATGATCTCATGGGGAATGCCGTATCGGCACATGATGTGGGTTTTCACGAATTCGGCCACTTTTTTGGCGTTGAGAACTCGGTAAGCCTGTGCTTCGACCCATTTTGTAAAATAGTCCACGGCTACTAGGACGAAAGATTGTCCATTGCTGCCGGTAGGGTGGACTTTGCCAATGATGTCTATGCCCCAACAAGAGAAAGTCCAAGGCGTGGTCATATTGTAAAGCTGTGAGGGTGGAGCGTGCTGTAGATTGGCATGGAATTGGCATTTGGCGCACCTCTTGACTTTCTCGATGCAGTCCCTTTCCATGGTACTCCAATAATAACCCATGCGGAGTATCTTCTTGGTTAACATAAACCCGTTCATGTGGGGCCCACATTCACCTTCGTGGATCTCATGCATTATTTCTTGGGCTTCGGTCTCATTCGCGCATAGGAGATTGATCCCTTCGTGGTGCCTTTTGTAGACTCGGTCCCCAATCAATACATATCGGGAGGCTAGTCTTTGCAATGCCATTTGGGACTTCTTATTGCTATTCTCGAGATAAGTACCATCCTTGAGGAAGCTCATGATATCCGCATACCACGGGGAGTTTGCTTGGATCTCGTTGATCTCGATACTCATGCAGTATGCCGGACTGTTTCGTCGGGAAATTTTGAAGGGCTTCACCATTTTACCCTCAGGTATTTCGACTAAAGAAGCGATGGTAGATAGTGCTTCAGCGAAACGGTTTTTGTCCCTTGGCAGGTAGTTGAAGGTGATTTCTTGAAACTGTTCAACCAACTCCTCGAGATGTAGACCATACCATTGCAGAGTTGAGTCTTGGATCTTCCATTTTCCAGATGTCTGATTGATGATGAGCAAGGAATCACCAAATACTTCTAAGATTGTGACATTTCTCTCGAGGGCTGCTTCGAGCCCCGCTATGCATGCTTCGTACTCAGCGGTGTTGTTGGTGGCTTCAAATTCGAGGCGGATAGCGATTGGAGTATACATGTCCTTTGGATCAACAAGTAACATCCCTATGCCATATCCATGCTTATTGGATGCGCCATCGAAAAAAAGTTGCCAGTTATTTTTCTCTGTTGTTGCACAAATTAAATGCTCGTCGGGGAACTGTGCATCCTTCCCCTTCACTTCGTCACACGAAAATTCAGCAAGCTGATCACTGAACACTTTCCCCTTGATGGATTTGAGTGTGACGTAAGTGATATCGTAGCCGGCGAGCATGAAATACCATTTGGCTATTCTTGTTGACATGAAGGGCTTCTCGAAGATGTAACGGAGCGGGTCCACTTTTGCTACCAACCTGATTGGGAAGGCCTCCATATAATGCTTGAGCTTTTGAGTAACCCAAACCAGTGCAGCACAAGACTTCTCTAAGACAGAGTAGTTCTTTTCAGCTCCTTGAAACCGGCGGCTGACAAAGTAGATAGCATTCTCTTTTGTGGAGTCTCGCTGTTCTTGTGCTAACATAGCCCCTAGGGCTTCATCATTGACGGTGAGATAGAGCAAGAGAGGCTTCTCTTTATGCGGTGGAACCAAAACTTGAGGGCACGTCAAGTAATGCTTCACTTGGTCGAAGGCTTCTTGGCACGCGTCGGTCCATTCTAGAGCCACATTCTTTTTTAGTAGCTTGAAGATCGGTTCACACATGGAGGTGAGTTGGTGCACAAACCGACTGATGTATTGAAGTCTGCCCATGAAACCTTTGATTTCTTTCTGCGTCTTTGGGGGAGGCATGTCAATGATTGCCTTGATCTTGGAGGGATCGGCTTCAATTCCTCTTTCAGTGACCATGTAACCGAGAACCTTTCCTCTGACGACCCCAAAAGTGCATTTTACGGGATTGAGTCTCATGTTGTGTTGTCGAAGCCTTTCAAAGAACTTGCGGAGATCGATCAAATGTTGACCATTGGTTCCCTTCGAATGGATGATCATGTTGTCTACATAGACCTCGATTTCTTTATGAATCATGTCATGGAATAGATCCGTAATAGCCCTCTGGTAAGTAGCCCCAGCGTTCCTTAGACCGAACGGCATGACTGTGTAGCAGAAGGTCCCCCACGGAGTTGTGAAAGCTGTCTTGTGTTGATCCTCTTCGGACATGAGAATCTGATTGTAACCGGAAAAAACGTCCACAAATGAGCGGACTTCATAGTTGGCAGTTGAATCGACGAGTATGTTGATGTTTGGTAGTGGAAAATCATCTTTCGGGGAAGCTTTGTTCAAATCCCGGAAGTCCACACAAACCCGAACCTTGCCGTTTGCCTTTCTGACTGTCACGATGTTGGCTAGCCAAGTCGGATACTCAATAACTTTGATGAAACCCACACTGAGGAGCTTTTCAATCTTTTCTTTGACTTGTAGAGACCATTCTGGTTTGATCTTTCGGAGCTTCTGCTTTTCTGGCTTGGCGTCCTCTCTGATCGGAATTCTGTGCTCCGCGACCTTTCTGTCCAAACCCGGCATGTATCTGTACGACCATACGAATACATCCACGAATTCTCTGAGCAGTGCAGTCAATCTGTCTTTGTCTTCCCCCCTGAAGAAGCTGCCAATCTTCGTTTCTTTCGGCTCTTCGTCGGTACCCAGATTAACAACATGCAATTCTTCATCAGCCCCCGGACCATTTTCACCACGACAACGAACCTGTTGAGCTAGTTCATTTAGGTATGTTATGTTTTCGTGGTCTATTTCATCATAATTTGAATCGTTATTAACTTGTTCATTAAGTTCGTTATTAGTTAATTCATCATTATGATGTTTGCAATCTCGGGATACTCAGAAATATCAAATTTTTCATTAGCAAAGAAAGGAAACACACGCTCGGCTATTGCCTCCATATCCTCCTGGGTGAGGGCATTGGAAACACTCTCGGACTCGAAAGTAAGTGTGAGACGCTCTTCCTTTGTTGTTGTACGGGGTATGTAACCCATTTCTCGGATCAAGAAATCCTCGGATACTATTGTCCCCTTCGTTGAATACCAGTTGTTGATTGGCTCGGAGCTTGGCGGGATCTCACTGATGGTTTCCTTTCTGACGACGGTGTCGTAGATGGCGTTGACTTGACAATCGTCCATGATGGCAAATTCTTCGAACATGGAGGCTAGATCGGATAGTTCTTCCCCCACGGTAATCTCTACCTCGGACTCTATAGTCACTTTCTTGCCCCACCACTCTCGGGGTGACATTGGAGTAGGCTCCCTTTCTTGTGTCGGTATTTCACAATCAGTGAAAATCTCAAGACCGGGTTTTTTGACGCCCTTGTCGTTAACCCATGGTTCGGGAAAGATCATGTACGGAACATCTTCCCCTTGGCGAACAAAATAACCGTTTAGTGTGTTGCGGTAAGGCCTCAAGTTAGGGGTTTCATACTGTCGCCCTTCTTTGCGAGCTTGGGTCTTTTGATTCTTGACTGCTTGCTCGTATTTCAAGTCATCTTCGGTAGGCTCGTACCCCAGACCAAACTTGTTCTTGACAAAAGGAACTTCAATATCCCTTGTTGATTCTTCCCTAGGCCTAGACCGGGAAAGTGATTCATAACCCTCATCATGCGGAGGATTTTAGGATTACCGAGGGTCCGTTGTCTGTTTCCCCCTTCTTTGTCGATGGTGTTGACGCCGGAGAGAGTGGCATCTTCTATCCCGTGTTGGACTTGGTGAACGGGTTGTCCCCCATTTTTGTGGATGGTGACATTCTCGGCCGTGATGGTGACTATCTCGTCCCCATTTCTGATCTTGACACACTGATGAAGAGTGGAAGGTACCGCATTGGAACTATGGATCCAAGGTCGGCCCAAAAGTAAGTTGAATGAAGTAGGGACATCAAGTACTTGGAATGGGACGGACATGACCATGCTTCCAAATTCGATATCAACTTCTAACATTCCCATGACTGTACGGGCAGTGATGTTATATCCTCTAATGACTTGTGCGGAGGGTTGTAAATCGGAGCTTTTGAGTCCCATTATGCCCATGACTCGGCTCGGCATTAAGTTGAGTGCAGAACCACCGTCTACTAGAACTCTTGAGATGGGTCTCCCCCTTGACCTTACTTTGAGGTAGATGGCTTCATTGTGTTCAGACCCAAATGGTGGGAGGTCCATGTCGGCAAAAGTGATGACATTGCCGAAGTGAACGTGACCTATCATTGCTGTGAGGTCCTCAGGAGTCGTGTCGGGAGAGACTGATGTGTCATCCAAGTTCTTGATGACGAGGTCTCGGTGTTTCTTTGATGATGCAATAAGGTCCCAGATGTATATGTTAGCTTGTGTCTTCTTGAGTCGTGTTAACAAAGGATCTTCGGGTATGTCGCGTGCTTGCGATCTTTGAGAAGAGGTGTTGGGATCGAATGAGTGATTCCTTCAAACTCTCCTACCTCTATTACATTGACACCAACCTCATTAGGGATTATGAATTCCTTCTTGTCTATGAGGTCTTGGATGGTGTTGCGGATGGAGAAGCAATCCTCGGTGAGGTGGCCGGTGCATTGATGGTAGTCACACCATTTGTGGTGGGCATGATTGGGACAGAGCGGTTGTGGTTGCTTGTATCCTTTGTCACGACCCGAAATATAGGCTCTATTTTATTAGTAATTAAATAATTTTTATTTAATTATTTGCTTATTTATTTATTTAAATTATTATTTATTTAAATAATGATGTGTGCATTTTATGTGTCATAATAATTATGCCTAGCATTTTATTCGAGTTATTTGGGCTAGTATGGACGTGTTGAGTCTTAATTGTTAGTCGGGAGTGTAAGTAATTGGGCTAGTTAGTGGGGGAAGGGGGCTAGGTGTATCATTTCAAATTACTCCCTCCCTACTCCCTCTCTCCTCCCTCACCCTACTCTTTCACTCACTCACTCCACCCCCATTCCCAGCACAACTCTCTTCCTCTCTCTAGCAATTTTGGGTAAGTTTTCTTCTTTATCTTCTCTCTTCATTTACTCCTTCTTCCTCTCATTATTATTCATTTCTTAAAACGTGAACATTGTTTAGATCGTCGATAGGATCGCGTAGAACCTAAAAGAATTGAATTCTGTCAACTTTGAGATTTATAAGGTAAGTTGCTTTTCCCCCATTTTGATGCTAAAATGTTCATATCATGTTTAGATAATGTTTGATGTGTTATATTTGAAGTTTGGTTGGGTTTTGCATTTGTTTGGAATTTATTTTGAGTTTTTGGTTAAGAATGGTGAATTGATGAATGTTGGTTTTAATTCTTGGTTTTGGTGGATAAATGGTGTATTGGGATTCCCATTCTAGTTATAGGTGGTTTTGGTACATTTTAGAACTTGTAGAAGGAGTTGATTTTGAGTATTTGGTGTTTTGGGAGAATTTGGGTCGAAATGTGGTAGTGCAGCTCTGTTTCCCGACCTGGAATCCAGACCAGGCGCCCGCCCGACCCCCTCCAGGCGCCCGCTTACATGTCATTTTATGATGACCAGACCTTCTGGTCATTCAAGCGCCCGCCTTCCCTATTCCAGGCGCCCGCCCGCCCCCTGTTCCAGGAATTTGACCTTTTTGCTTGTTTAAACTAAATGGCTTAACTAGTTTAGGTTTAATCCTTCTAATTAACTTAAGGTAACACCGTGGAACACTTTATTGTGTGGATTTGGTTCTTTTGTGAATAAATATGATGTGAAATTTATTTAAGTACCGTTTTGGTAATGTTGGGCATCTTTAATGTGCGGTTTGGATTGGTTTACCTTTGTGGTAATTTAATTGGAATGGTTCCCTACTTTGGAACCCTAAGTTGTTTAATTAAGCTAGTATTTATTACTTAGCATTTATTTGAAAGTCCAGCTGGTATTTGTGGTTGTGTCGGGCGATGTGAGATATTGTGATGGCACCGGCCAAGTCCATTATGGTGTCGACCATTGTTTTGCCCTTATTCTCCTCTTCCAGATCGGCCTTGGTTGAGACGTTTGGAGCATGACTTTGTGGCATGGCTCCCGCCCCTTGTGGCATATTACTTTGTTATTGGTTCCGGTACCAGGGTTTTCTCTTCGGCTTTCATGCTATTATGAAGATGATGATTTGTTGATTGTTGAAGCTGCGCAGCGATCCTTTATTTGGATGTTCCGGTTTGGAAAACCTTGGCTATATCCTTTGTTATGTGTTTATTTCCGCTGCCATCTGTTATGTGATAAATGCTATGTGCTATGTGATATTTCTTATTGCTTATTGTATATTGCATCATAGCATGTCATGTAGTTGCATTAGTAACTTATTGAGATTTATCTCACCCCTTTTCTTTTATCTTTGTTTTTCCTTAACCCCCCCCCAGGTGCTAAGGATTAGTCTCGCTGATCACGAGAAAGAGGACGTCGAGTGTGGATCCATTCTTTTGGGGAAGGTTGGTATAGGTTGGTTTACATTATATAAATGTGTAACCATTTTGGGATAGTTGTACCAAACAATGACGTCACTAAGAATTGTATATTTGTATTTTGTTGGGCATAAACTTGTGGAAGTTTATGATAGTTGTAATTGGTTTTTATCAAACTTGGTTTTGTAAAACTTTGGATCATCACCTTTTGGTATCAAATGGAATTTTTAACTTCGGTATTTTAGAGTCATTTGTTAGAGTCGACGTCCAGATCGCGGTCTCGGGCCCGCGGGTCCGGGGTCGCGACAGTTGGTATCAGAGCTATGGCATTAGCTCTAAGTATAAGTCTAGGTGGATTAGTGTGACCTAGGTGGGTAGTAGTGTGCGGAGTGATTAACGGTTGATGTTTTATACAGGTACTTGTTACAATGGTTCATAGAAGGAGTGGTGAAGGTAGTACTGGTAATGCAAATCAGAATGATACAAGGGAGGAAGCCCGTGCCATGTTTCAAGGCATGTTTGAGGCGGCCATAAAGGCCATACATGATCAAGGTCCGAGGGTAGAACAAGCACCACCTCGTTATGGTTTGGAGCAATTTCTGAAGCTGAAGCCGGTTGAGTTCAATGGGGAACCCGATGTGAGGAAGGCTGAGTTGTGGATTGAGTCGATGGAGAAGATTTATGATGTATTTGGGTGTTCGGATAAGGACAAGGTCCGGTTCGCGGCTTACAAGCTTGTGGGAGCCGCCGAGCATTGGTGGAAAGGTGTTAAAGCTACTTGGGATGATACTCACACGGTGTATGCGTGGGAGTTGTTTGTGCGCAAATTCAAGGAGCATTTCATTCCGGTTGTTGATCAAAACCGAAAGGAGATCGAGCTACTCAACTTGGAGCAAGGATTGTTGTCTATAGCACAATACTCGGCTAAGTTCATAGAATTAGCCCGGTATTGCGACTATTTGGTGAGGACCGAGGAACAAAAAGCTATGAGATTTATTCGGGGATTGAAGACCTCCATCCGTACTCAACTTATTGCTCAACGGATTGTGACATTCCAAGATGCGGTAGACCGAGCCTATTTGATAGAGCAAGATATTGGGGAACATAAGAGGAAGACCGAGGTGGCTAACCCGAGTAAGCAAGGAGCTCAAGGCAAGCCACAACACCGTTCCGATAACCGAGGTAACTTTGGGGGACAATCTCAGTCCCGAGGGCAACCGATCCCAAGGAACCCGGGTACCACTTCCGGGAACCAAGGGAACCAAATTAGGAGGCTTTGTTCGTATTGTCAAAAGGAAGGTCATTCTGAGGACCGGTGTTGGAAGATGCAGGGAAGGTGCACCAATTGTGGTCAAATGGGTCATTTTGCAAGGGATTGTCCGAGGAATAGGATTCAACCAACGGGGATAGGAGCTGGGGCTCCTCAGGGTCAGAAAAGGGACGCTACGGGAAAGCCCAAGGTACAAGGGAAGGTGTTTGCAATGAATCAACAACAAGCTACCGATGATCCATCCATTATTGGAGGTATTGTTTCTGTGTCTAATGTGAGCGCACGAGCGTTAGTAGATCCAGGATCATCTCATTCATACATTTCTGTGCAATTTGCTTCCATGTTAAATGCTGCATTTGAGTCTTTACCGTACGTGCTAGAGGTGTGGACCCCTATAGGAGAATGCTTGATTTCTGATCGAGTCTTTCGTGCTTGTGATGTGGTTATTTGTGGTCGAGTCCTTTGTGCGGATTTGGTAATTCTTCCTATCCAAGACTTTGATGTCATTTTGGGTATGGATTGGTTGAGCAAGTTTCATGCTTCTGTTGATTGCCGTAAGAAAACGGTTACTTTTTCTATTCCCGATGTGCCTAAATTTGTGTTAGAGGCTAGTCCTCTGAGTAGAAGGGTTCGCTTAGTTTCTTATTTGAAAGCGAGAAAATTATTGCATAGTGGTTGCGAGGGATATTTGGCTAGTGTTCTTGATACTAGGAAAGAATCCCCTAGTTTTGATAGTGTTCGGGTAGTCCGGGAATTTCCCGATGTTTTCTCTACCGAGTATGATATGCCTCCCGATCGTGAGATTGAGTTTTGTATAGATCTTTTGCCGGGTACGGCTCCGATTTCGAAAGCACCTTATAGGTTAGCTCCCGCGGAGTTGAAGGAATTGAAGGTTCAGTTGCAAGAGTTGCTTGATCGAGGGTTTATCCGCCCTAGTGTTTCCCCGTGGGGAGCACCGGTTTTATTTGTGCGGAAGAAAGATGGTTCGTTGAGATTGTGTATAGATTACCGGAAGTTGAATCAGGTTACGGTGAAGAACAAGTATCCTCTACCGCACATCGATGATTTATTTGATCAGCTTCAAGGGTCCGTGGTTTTCTCTAAGCTTGATTTGAGGAGTGGGTACCATCAGTTGAAGGTTCGATCGGAGGATATTCCGAAGACTGCTTTTCGCACTCGCTACGGTCATTATGAGTTCTTGGTTATGCCGTTTGGGTTGACTAACGCGTCGGCCGTATTTATGGATTTGATGAACCGAGTTTTCCATCCCTATCTTGATTCGTTCGTGGTAGTCTTCATCGACGACATTCTTGTTTATTCGAAATCCCGAGAGGAGCACGAGCAACACTTGAGGACAGTTTTATCCGTTCTTGCGAGGGAGATTTTATTTGCGAAGTTCAGTAAATGCGAATTTTGGCTCGAGAAGGTGTCATTTCTGGGTCATGTGATTTCTAAAGATGGGATTTCTGTGGATCCTTCAAAGATAGAGGCAATAGTGGATTGGAAGAGACCCGAATCAGTGACAGAGATTAGAAGCTTTCTTGGTTTAGCCGGGTATTACCGAAGATTTATTGAAGGGTTTTCGAGGATTGCTACTCTGATGACTCAGTTGACCCGGAAGAATGTTCCGTTTGTGTGGACCGAGAAATGTGACAAGAGTTTCGAGGAATTGAAGAAGAGGTTGACTACCGCACCGATCTTGACTTTGCCTAATGGGAGTGATGGCCTAGTGATTTACAGTGACGCTTCGAAAGAGGGTTTGGGTTGTGTGTTGATGCAGAACGGGAAAGTAATTGCGTATGCTTCGAGGAAGTTGACCCCTAGTGAGCAGAATTACCCAACTCATGATATGGAGTTAGCGGCTATTGTATTTGCGTTGCACAAATGGAAGCACTACCTTTACGGGGCGAAGTTTGAGATTTTTACCGATCACAAGAGTTTGAAATACCTTTTCTCTCAGAAGGAATTGAACAACCGACAGCGCCGATGGATGGAATTATTGAAGGATTATGATTGCTCGATTTCTTATCATCCGGGGAAGGCGAATGTGGTAGCCGATGCGATTAGTAGAAAATCTTATGTGGCTTCGATGATGGTTCGTGAATGGAAAATGCTTGAGGATGTTCGAGATTGGTCTCCTCGTGAATCGAGATATGGTGCTATTTTTGCGAATATTAGGGTGTCTCCGACCCTAATTCAGAGGATAAAGGAAGCTCAGAAAGAAGATCCCGAGTTAGTGAAGGTAATGGGTAAATTAAAGGAAAAGAATTTCGAGTATTTTTCTATGAGTTCGAGTGGAGTATTGACTTTCCGTGGTCGTTTGTGTGTTCCGGATGTTGATGGAATTAAACAGAGAGTCCTTGATGAGGGTCACAAATAAAGGTATACTATTCATCCGGGTAGTACGAAGATGTATCAGGATTTGAAGCAACAATTTTGGTGGATTAATATGAAGAGGGAAATAACGGAGTATGTATCGAGGTGTTTAACTTGTCAGCAGGTCAAAGCCGAGCATCAGAGACCCGCGGGATTACTTCAGCCGTTAGAGATTCCCGAGTGGAAATGGGAGCATGTGACTATGGATTTCGTTACGGGACTACCTCGTACCCGTAGGAAGTATGACAGTGTTTGGGTAATAGTGGATAGATTGACCAAGAGTGCCCATTTCTTGCCTATTGACATCAGATATTCGATGGAAAAGCTTGCGACCCTTTATATCGATGAGATTGTTAGATTGCATGGGGTTCCGGTTAGCATTGTGTCAGATCGAGACCCGAGGTTTACTTCTAGATTCTGGAAGGCGTTTCAGGAAGCTTTGGGTACAGATTTGCGATTCAGTACGGATTTTCATCCTCAAACCGACGGTCAATCCGAGAGGACTATTCAGATTTTGGAGGATATGTTGCGAGCGTGTTCGATAGACTTTTCGGATTCTTGGGATTCGCACCTACCGTTAGTGGAATTCTCCTACAACAACAGTTATCAGGCTAGTATCGAGATGGCACCGTTTGAGGCCTTGTATGGAAGAAAGTGTAGATCGCCTATTTGTTGGGATGAGGTCGGTGAAGCGAAGATTGTGGGTATTGATTTGCTTCGGGATTCGGTTGAGAAAGTTAAAGTTATTCGGGATAGATTGAAAACAGCCCGGAGTCGACATAAGAGCTACGCAGATAACCGAAGGCGAGACCTTAGTTTTCAGACCGGTGATTTGGTGTTCTTGAAAGTATCTCCGAAGGTGGGTATTCGTAGGTTTGGGAAGAAAGGCAAATTGGCGCCGAGGTTTATTGGTCCATTTGAAGTTTTGGGAAAGGTTGGACTTCTAGCGTATCATCTTGCGTTACCGCCATCCTTAGACCGGTTCCATAACGTCTTTCACGTTTCTATGCTCCGGAAGTATGTTCATGATCCGTCTCACGTGTTACCGAGGGTACCGGAGGATATTGAGCCCGATATGACTTATGAGGAACGACCGGTTCGGATCTTAGATTCTAAAGTCCAAGAGTTGAGGAACAAAAGCATTGCGTTAGTTCGAGTTCTTTGGAGGAATCATAACATCGAGGAGTCGACTTGGGAGCTCCGAGATGAAATCGAGAGGAAATTTCCGTGGCTTTTTGTTTAAGGTGAGTCTCGTTAAAATTCGGGTCGAATTTTCTTTAAGGGGGAGTGAATGTCACGACCCGAAATATAGGCTCTATTTTATTAGTAATTAAATATTTTTTATTTAATTATTTGCTTATTTATTTATTTAAATTATTATTTATTTAAATAATGATGTGTGCATTTTATGTGTCATAATAATTATGCCTAGCATTTTATTCGAGTTATTTGGGCTAGTGTGGACGTGTTGAGTCTTAATTGTTAGTCGGGAGTGTAAGTAATTGTGCTAGTTAGTGGGGGAAGGGGGCTAGGTGTATCATTTCAAATTACTCCCTCCCTACTCCCTCTCTCCTCCCTCACCCTACTCTTTCACTCACTCACTCCACCCCCATTCCCAGCACAACTCTCTTCCTCTCTCTAGCAATTTTGGGTAAGTTTTCTTCTTTATCTTCTCTCTTCATTTACTCCTTCTTCCTCTCATTATTATTCATTTCTTAAAACGTGAACATTGTTTAGATCGTCGATAGGATCGCGTAGAACCTAAAAGAATTGAATTCTGTCAACTTTGAGATTTATAAGGTAAGTTGCTTTTCCCCCATTTTGATGCTAAAATGTTCATATCATGTTTAGATAATGTTTGATGTGTTATATTTGAAGTTTGGTTGGGTTTTGCATTTGTTTGGAATTTATTTTGAGTTTTTGGTTAAGAATGGTGAATTGATGAATGTTGGTTTTAATTCTTGGTTTTGGTGGATAAATGGTGAATTGGGATTCCCATTCTAGTTATAGGTGGTTTTGGTACATTTTAGAACTTGTAGAAGGAGTTGATTTTGAGTATTTGGTGTTTTGGGAGAATTTGGGTCGAAATGTGGTAGTGCAGCTCTGTTTCCCGACCTGGAATCCAGACCAGGCGCCCGCCCGACCCCCTCCAGGCGCCCGCTTACATGTCATTTTATGATGACCAGACCTTCTGGTCATTCAAGCGCCCGCCTGCCCTATTCCAGGCGCCCGCCCGCCCCCTGTTCCAGGAATTTGACCTTTTGCTTGTTTAAACTAAATGGCTTAACTAGTTTAGGTTTAATCCTTCTAATTAACTTAAGATAACACCGTGGAACACTTTATTGTGTGGATTTGGTTCTTTTGTGAATAAATATGATGTGAAATTTAATTAAGTACCGTTTTGGTAATGTTGGGCATCTTTAATGTGCGGTTTGGATTGGTTTACCTTTGTGGTAATTTAATTGGAATGGTTCCCTACTTTGGAACCCTAAGTTGTTTAATTAAGCTAGTATTTATTACTTAGCATTTATTTGAAAGTCCAGCTGGTATTTGTGGTTGTGTCGGGCGATGTGAGATATTGTGATGGCACCGGCCAAGTCCATTATGGTGTCGACCATTGTTTTGCCCTTATTCTCCTCTTCCAGATCGGCCTTGGTTGAGACGTTTGGAGCATGACTTTGTGGCATGGCTCCCGCCCCTTGTGGCATATTACTTTGTTATTGGTTCCGGTACCGGGGTTTTCTCTTCGGCTTTCATGCTATTATGAAGATGATGATTTGTTGATTGTTGAAGCTGCGCAGCGATCCTTTATTTGGATGTTCCGGTTTGGAAAACCTTGGCTATATCCTTTGTTATGTGTTTATTTCCGCTGCCATCTGTTATGTGATAAATGCTATGTGCTATGTGATATTTCTTATTGCTTATTGTATATTGCATCATAGCATGTCATGTAGTTGCATTAGTAACTTATTGAGATTTATCTCACCCCTTTTCTTTTATCTTTGTTTTTCCTTAACCCCCCCCCCCCCAGGTGCTAAGGATTAGTCTCGCTGATCACGAGAAAGAGGACGTCGAGTGTGGATCCATTCTTTTGGGGAAGGTTGGTATAGGTTGGTTTACATTATATAAATGTGTAACCATTTTGGGATAGTTGTACCAAACAATGACGTCACTAAGAATTGTATATTTGTATTTTGTTGGGCATAAACTTGTGGAAGTTTATGATAGTTGTAATTGGTTTTTATCAAACTTGGTTTTGTAAAACTTTGGATCATCACCTTTTGGTATCAAATGGAATTTTTAACTTCGGTATTTTAGAGTCATTTGTTAGAGTCGACGTCCAGATCGCGGTCTCGGGCCTGCGGGGTCCGGGGTCGCGACATCCTTGGAGAGGAGTTATTTGCCCCTTGGCCTTTAGAGCTTCATAGGCCTCGGTGATGGTCATGCCATTGAGAGGAGTGTAGACGTGGTCATTTTGGAACCGCTTGCCTTGTGGAGGAGGGACCTTCTTATAATTCCCTTGTCGGTAGTAACGGCATTGACATAAGACTCTTTGTTTGAACTAGAGGCGGCCTTGTATCGATAAGTAGGAGTGGCCTTTTTAATCTCCTTGAGCAAGTCATCCATGCACACCCCCGCCTCATACATTTGGGAGAAGTCGGAGTAGCAAGCCCCACTTAGGTGGGTGCGGAGATCAATCTTGAGACACTTGAGAAAGATGTCCATTTGCTCTTTTGTGTTTGGCCTCTCAACAATTTCAGAGAGCTTGTCATTCCATCTCCTTGTGAAGTCAATGAAGGACTCGTTGTCTCTTTGAGTGGTGTTCTCGAGCTCTTTCCTTGTGGGCCGGTGAGTGGTATTGCCTTGATATTGATTTTTGAAGGCAAGCATAGCGGCATCCCAATCAAGAGGGACAGTGAGCGGGAGAGTTGCATACCAATCCTTTGCCGCCCCCTCGAGGGTGAGAGGAAAGCATTGAGCCATAACTTTTGGGGAGACCTTCTTCGGAACCATAGCCCAAATGTAAGTCTCGATGTGAGCCATCGGGCATGAGTTGCCCTTAAACTTGCTAATGTCAGGCATCTTGAATTTGTCGGGGAGAGCGGCCATCGTGCTCATGAGGATGGATGACTGATAAAGGCTTGTGTTGGAGCCTTTTCCCATGTTGAGGCCGTCGAATTTCTGATCAATGTAGGCCATGATGGAGTCGACCATTTTGGGGTCGTTGTTGTCGGTGCTTGGTTTCCCCACTTTTTTGGTGCGGGCACTGACATATGGGCTTTCAAACAAACCCTCGGTCCACTCGGATTCTTCATTGTTATTAACCCCCTTGTTCTTGGAGAGCTTGAGGAGCTTGGCTTTCAATTGGTCAACCTCGGCCTCGTGGGCCTCCCTTTGACTGTCGACATGAGCTTGCCACAAGGCTTCTTTGGTTTGAGCCTCTTGGTTAAGGGTAGAGACTTGTTGTTGGAGTGCTTGAACCATAGCAGAGAGCTGTTCGAGAGTCATGGCGTTGTTGGTGCTGGAGTCGCCGGCCATTGTTGATGTAGAAGCTGTTGGAGTGATCGGTTCACGGAAAAGCCTGTTGGATGAATCTCTGTAGATGCGGAGAGTACCAATCGGACCTATAATTGGAGAAGTAGCCCTTGTCAGTCTCGGTTCACACTTTCGGTCCATGAAGAGGTTGAGAACACACAGTTAGGCACACGACTCGAACCACATAAGAAAAAGACTCTTTTTTTTATATATAAATCGGAGGGAATGGGTCCCTTTTGGGGTTTCTAAGAAGATAATGGAATCGTCACACTAGTATATAGACCATCTCGAGGTCCCATATACTCATCGAATTCCATCGCGTTTGTGAATCCTACATGTGTCGGGATTAAACTAAATTAATGTAGTAAAGCATACATGCGGGGACGGATTTTTATTTTCGTCCAAAATAACCACTTTTGGGGACGGATTTTTATTGCGTCCGTATCAACAAGTTGGCATGTATGATTTGAAAACATTAGTTTAGGGAAATCTCGGCACATGGAAACCGACTTGGTCACGGAGTGTTAGACCCTAACTAGAATTGTGTGGTTTGTGCTCGACTAAAGAGAGGCTTAAAGGTCACCCCCGGCATGTAGTCATGAACTACGCCACGGGCTGAGGTTTACCGCTTCGAAAGAGCCAAGGTCGAGTGGAGCTTGAAACTTTCTAGGACGGGCCTCGACGGGTTTGGGGTTGTACTTGTGCGACTCGATAGTGAGCAATTTATAGGAGTATTGTGCATGTAGTGTGAGGTCTATCACGTGACAAATTTTTTTATTTTTTTGAAAAGAAAAGATAAAAACACATAAGCACGTAAATTACAACTCCCGAATCACCCGTGTGACCGGTAAATAAAACATAAAATTAAACAGTCCAAGGGTTCAATTCTGTTCTGATGCAGGCAACTGTGCCTACACCCCACTGTTTTGTTCAGTCACTGAAACCTATTCTTGCCCTGGAAATTGGCCCAGAAGCGCGCACCTCGGTCTAATGTTGTGGGAAGCGCGCGCCTGGCGCATTGTATCTGGGAGGCGCCCGCTTCTGGGCTCACCTGTCAGATTATCAGAAACTTATGGACTCAGGGGATTACCCTGGTCCTGATTGTGTGATGGAACCCCTGCAATGTTTGTTAGCACGAAATAATAGGAAGAATAAGAAGAACACATGGAAGGCGGGCGATTCTGGAATTTGACGCGGGACGCGCGCGCTTTGGACTATGAAGGTCCGAGGCGCGCGCTTCCCATGTCAATTTCCAGAATGCCCAGAAAAGTGAATTATGAACAGAAACACAAGTTCAGTCCCCAGCAGAGTCGCCACTGTAGATACCCCGGGGCGGGCCCACGGCTTGGCTAGAGCGTGTGAATCACCTAGGATGTCTAATTGATTTTAAGAGTCGCCACCCACGTTTTTGAGGAACGTAAGAAAACCTAATGTTTATGAGCCTAAGTTTGATTTACGAAAACAGAGATTCTTTGGGATGAGGGGTTCGGGGGTTAGGTTACGAAATGGGAAGTAATTAAACACCCATTTCGCCCGAGCAAAGTCGGTCTTGTTTGTTCATAATTCACTTTTAAAGATAAATGCGTTCTTCCTATTAAAATGATGATAAAAAGGGGGTTTTAAAGTTTGAAATGTAGGGAGATGACTCCTAGGCCAATTCAATGTAATGAAAGGACCGTTGGTGTCATGTCCCAAATGGTTTTGGGGTGATTGCACATTTGATTGAAGAAGAAGAAGAAGAAGAGAAATGTTCAAGACATTTACCTATAGTATCCTTCAAAGAGAACCTCTTGTAAAGCCTTGAAGAAGAGGTTGAATCCTTAGTTGAAGAAATCCCAAGAAAAGGTCTAGGAAAGAAGTGATTAAAAGGTTTCAAAGTAATGATGTCCAAGTTCCTCTCCAATGATGGATTGGAGGGGTTTTTATAGTTGAAAAAGGACTGTTTTTGGAGCCAAACGGAGTCTCCAAGAAATCTTTCACGGGCAAAATCATGTATAATGAGCAAGGGAGAGATTCTTGGGCAGAATCTGTAACTGACACGCCCCAGAAGCGCGCGCATCCCACCTAGGCGGCGGAAGGCGAGCGCGTCTGGCTTCAAGGGGCAGAGGCGCGCGACTTCTGAAAAGCAATTTTTGACAGAATGGACTAGAAAGTTAGAACTGTTATTCAGTTTAGTCTCGGGACTTAACGGAGTCCGTCTGAAACTTAACCAAAGTAACAGAAACTAACAGAAAACACTTAAAAGAGGGAGAAACACAAAATCAAGTGTGCAATCGGGGTGAGCGGTTCAAGGCGGGGTGTCTACAGATAGGCACGATCTCCAACTCTTCCAAGAATCTCAAATGGACCAATATACCTCGGAGCAAGCTTGACTTTCTTTCCATACCTTCGAATACCAACCTTAGGTGAAACCTTCAAAAACACAAAGTCACCCTTTTCAAACTCGAGATCTCATCTCCTGTGATCGGCATAACTTTTCTGTCTACTCTGAGCAGTACTCAATCGATCCTGAATAAGCTTAACCTTCTTAACTGAATCATTAACCATCTGAACACCCCAAATCTTGGATTCTCCCACTTCATCCCAACAGATAGGAGACCGACATTTCCTCCCATACAAGGCTTCATATGGAGCCATCTCAATACTGGACTGAAAACTGTTATTATAAGCAAACTCTATGAGAGGCAAATGAGTATCCCACGAATCAGAAAAGTCAACAGAACAAGCTCTCAACATGTCCTCAAGAATCTGAATCGTTCTCTCTGACTGACCATCTGTCTGAGGATGAAAAGCTGTACTAAACCTCAACTCTGAACCCAAAGCCTTCTGAAACGCTTGCCAAAACCGAGATGTAAATCTAGGATCACGATCAGAAACAATGCTAACTGGAACTCCATGTAATCTCATGATCTCATTAATGTACAAGGTTGCAAGCCTTTCCATAGAATAACCAATCTCAATAGGTAGAAAATGAGAAGACTTTGTCAATCTATCAACAATCACCCAAACTGCATCAAACCTTCTTCGAGTGCGAGGCAACCCTGTCACAAAATCCATAGTAACGTGCTCCCACTTCCATTCTGGAATCTCTAATGGTTGAAGCAATCCCGCGGGCCTTTGAAGCTTAGCTTTAACTTGTTGACATGTTAAACACTTGGATACATAATCCGCTATTTCCCTCTTCATATTATTCCACCAAAAGTGTTGCTTCAAATTTTGATACATTTTAGTACTCCCAGGATGAATAGTATACCTCGATTTATGGCCTTCATCAAGAACTTGGTGTTTAATCCCATCAACATTAGGCACACACAACCGGCCTCTGAAAGTCAATACCCCTTCTAAACTGAGAGAAAAATCCTCAAATTTACCTTCCTTGATCTTATCCAAAATCTTTACCAATTCCGGGTCATCCTTCTGAGCTTCCTTTATTTGTTGAATTAAAGTTGGTAATACTCGAATGTTCGAAAAAATAGCTCCATGCTTTGATTCATACGGATCCCAATCTTGAGCATCCTCCAACATCTTCCATTCACGCACCATCAATGAAGCCATATAAGATTTCTAGCTAATGGCATCGGCTACCACATTTGCTTTACCCGGGTGATAAGAAATAGTACAATCATAGTCCTTCAGTAACTCCATCCAACTTCTTTGCCTGTTATTCAACTCTTTTTGTGAAAATAAATACTTCAAACTTTGATGATCGGTAAAAATCTCAAATTTTGCTCCATAAAGATAATGTTTCCACTTGTGCAACGCAAAGACAATAGCCGCAAGCTCCATGTCATGGGTAGGATAATTCTGCTCACTCGGAGTCAACTTCCTCGAAGCATACGCAATCACCCTTCCATTTTGCATTAGTACACACCTGAGGCCTTCTTTAGAAGCATCACTATATATCACCAAATCATCATTTCCATTAGGGAGTGCTAGAATAGGAGCAGTAGTCAATCTTTTCTTCAACTCCTCAAAACTGATTTGACATTTTTCATTACACATATAAGGCACATTCTTTCGAGTCAACTGAGTCAAGGGAGTTGCAATCTTAGAAAACCCCTCAATGAACCTTCTGTAGTACCCAGCTGTAGATACCCCGGGGAACCACGGCTTGGCTAGAGCGGTGAATTATCCTAGGATGTCTAACTTGTTTTAGATTGTTTAGAGTCGCCACCTATGTTTTTAAAGGAACATAAGAAAAACCTAGAAATAGCCTAATTTATGTACAAAACCAGAGATTCGGGAGAGAAGGGTTCGGGGGTTAGGTGACGGAGTGGGAAGTACTTAAACACCCACTCCGCCCCGCTTACGCGGGTCTTGCTACTATTGGTGTTCTAATATTTACATGTCCTTCAATTAATTAAATAGAAATGTGCTAACAATTGTGATAAGAAGAAAAGGGGAAATAAAGGGGAAATAAAATAGAATTGTTTTATTTATTTAATGATAAAGATTACATGTAACAAGTAATGTTAAAGAATTACATTAAGAGATGAAGAGAAATTAACATGGTGAATTAAAGTTAAGATTAAAATGTAGGGAGATAACCTTAACTAACTTCAATATGTGAAGTAGTCATGTTGGTCATGTCCCATTAATGGGGATTGCATACATCAAGAAGAAGAAAACAAAGGAAGAAAATGGAGTTGTACCTTGAGAAAGAGGACTTGAAACCTTGACTAGAAAGTGTTGTTGTTGTAATGAAATTGTTGTAGAACAATTTGTGTAGAGTCTTGTTACTAAGAACTCTTGTTGGGAGAATTTGTGTATAGTGTAGTTGGTGAATCAAGGTTGGAGTCCCTTTCTAAGGTAGAAGATGATGGTTTTTATAGGTAAAAAAAAGAGGGAAATGATGGAGGGAAATTGGTCATCCATGTGAAATGGAATGGGCCAATCACAAATAAGATAAATGAATAAAAGAAAAATAAAAGAAATAAAAGAAATCAAATAATAAATGAAAGAAATATTAGTTTTTGGGAAAAGGCTTAGAATTTGGGATTGGGAGTTAATGAGAAAAGGGGGGATGAATCTGGATGTAAAAAGATGGTTTTTGTGATCAAGAAAAGATGTTTGTAAATAAGAAAAAGGAGGGAAATAAGGTGCAATCCGTTACTGCCATAATGGGAGGCGCGCGAGTCCCGCCTTTGGGACGGGAGGTGCGCGCGGCCCGTTAGCAGTGCCGGAAGCGCGCGATTCTAAAAATGACAGAAAGACAGAATGACTCTAAAAGTTAACTCTGTTATGCAGTTTAGTCCAAAACTAACGGAATCAGTTAGTAACTTAACCGAAGTAACATAAATCAACAAAAATAAGTTAAATAAAAATACTTTGTATGCAATCGGGGTGAGAGGTCCAAGGCGGGGTGTCTACAGAGCCCCTCGGCGACGTGGATTGCAAAGCAAAACGCGTCGACGAAAGTAAAAACACCCGCCGAGGACATCGACAAAGAAAAAAGGAAGAAAAGAAAACAAAGACTCGATAAAAGTAGGAATTTGAAATTGCGATTGATAGAGGTGCGCTCCCTGCATGAGCGACTTTTGCTGGAGTGTTGAATTGGAGCTCATGGGAGCTTGTCTCGATATGGACCGAGTTGTTGAGTTAGGGCTCATGGGAGCTTGTCTCGATATGGACCGTGTTGCCGACTTGGAGCTCATGGGAGCTTGTCTCGATATGGACCGAGTTGCCGACTTGGAGCTCATGGGAGCTTGTCTCGATATGGACCGAGTTGCCGACTTGGAGCTCATGGGAGCTTGTCTCGATATGGACCGAGTTGCCGACTTAGAGCTCATGGGAGCTTGTCTCGATATGGACCGAGTGGCCGACTTGGAGCTCATGGGAGCTTGTCTCGATATGGACCGAGTTGCCGACTTGGAGCTCATGGGAGCTTGTCTCGATATGGACCGAGTTGCCGACTTGGAGCTCATGGGAGCTTGTCTCGATATGGACCGAGTTGCCGACTTGGAGCTCATGGGAGCTTATGTTGTGACTTTGTGGGGTGTGGGCACGGTTGACCACTTTCTGGTGGGATGAAGTGCCTTGAGTAGCGGATGCTGTTGACATCGTGGTGGTACCTGTTATGTGTGTGCTTGACAGGTATATGTGTTCTTGCAAGAAGATGCATAAAGTGTGAAATGAAGAGAGAGAAATTGTGCTCGTGGTGTGATGGGATTTTGGAACACTCTTGCAATGAGAGAGAAGTAAGAATGTAGAGAGTGATCTTGTGTGCGGTGTGATTTTGAGGAAAGCATTGGATGTATTCATACCTTCGCTTACCATTGCCGCTTGAGTGGAGATGGATTTCTGATGTCCGCGGAGGATGCTTTGATGGAGAATGTCCATTCTTTGGATGTTGATGAGAGAACGCTCTTGATGATGGGTTGGCGAGATGGTACTCTGGATGATGGGTTGGTCGTGCCAAAGGCTGCCTACGTATCCCTTGAAGGGAATCAGACCAGCGTAGTTCAAGGATGATGGAGAATGCTGGAGGAGAAGCTAGGAGCAAAGCAAAGTAAAGCACATACTTTTGCACATAGAAGGAGAAAGTAAAAGAAAAATCTTTTTTTTTTTTTTTTTTTTTTTTTTAGATTAGAAAGGAAAGAATATGCACACATGTGAGGAAAAGATTTTTTTTTTAGTTCGTGGGTGAACCATTTTAACCATTGTGTGCTTGTGAAGCCAACCCAAGATCAAGTCATGTTCAGTCGAAGTCTGGATTGCCTAGCTTGAATTCTGTTGTAGCCGGTGTGCCCAACGAAGATTGATGTCTAGCCCCAAGAGATTTGTCGATTATGGGGCTTCAAAAGGCTTTTGATGCCGAGATGAGGGGTTGCTGATTGTAAAGCCCCTAGAATGCCTTTGACGCCAAATTTTGAGGGACTTGCATAGCTCCAAGATAAATCAGCTTTTGGCCCATTCGAGTAGATCGCCCTTTGTTGTTGTAGTGAGCAAGCCTCAAGAGGAGGTCGTTGATGCCAAGCTTCGAGAGATTTCAAAGCCCCAAGTGTTGTGGTCTTGTAGATGGCGGGATGTGAAGACCTTTCATTGTAAAGCCCCAAATTATCTCGTGATTGGCTCGGCATTGAGAGCGGATGTACCGTTGGTAGAATTCTTGATAGAGATCTCCTTCTTGCTCTTACTGGGGAGATGAATGGCCTCATTGTTGTCGATACCCAAATGGCTGAGGGCTTATGTCAAAGGATGCAGTAATGTCTTGCGGTGCCGTCGAGGTCACGGAGGATAAGGTCTTGGCGTGATAAAGTCTCAAATGAGTATGCTTGCTTGACTCTTCTTGAGTTGAACTAATGACGGATCTTCGGATGCAACTAGTGCTGTGGCCCAACTTTATCTGAGCTGCACCTTGCGCTTTTGATCTTGGAGAAGGGGGTGCTGAATTGCAGAAACATTGGGATTGGCGTGGCATTTCCCGCTATAACCCTGTTTTGATTAGAGTTTAACATATTGAATCTTTTTCCTTTTCTCTAAGACTTCCTTCAAAATCTCGCTGTGAGTTCTAACAAAAATCATCAACTTCATTCATAACATCGGAGTCTTCATTTAAAACCAAGAGGCCTTTGACTTGAAGTGTTGAGAGACCCTTTGAAGCTTGATCCCTTTCATGGAGACTACTCCCAAATTGCGTTGCTCGAGTATTGTTGCCCAAAAGACTGTCGGTCGCGAAGCCCCAATATCGCCCTTTGCTTGAATTATTGTAATGCCGTAGCCCAAAAGATTGTAGATTGCGAAGCCCGTTGAGACCTTCGGTGCCGAATTAAGGAAGCTTCCAATGTTGCACATGACTTGGCTGGGGATACTGCTGGGGAGTTAATTGCTCTTTGCCGAGGGAGCCTTTAAGACTTGACCGTAGCCCTAGAGTGCCATCATTGATTGCGAGAAAGGTCCATCCGGGCACGGGCACACGTGACAAGAGGGCTTTTTGACATCCCTTTTGAGAGACCTTGAGGATAGTCTCACACATCTTTCTCGAGCATAGTCCCTAGGGCGTATTGATTGTTAAATGAAGCAAAAGAAGCCCTTGTTCTTGAGTCACATAGCCCATAGGGCGTCACCATTTGTTGAGTAAAGCAAGAGTGACTCGTCCTCGTGCGAGGGAACAAACATGAGAGGATATGGCAAGAGCTACTCCATTTCTCGGGAGCCTTTCGGCGTACTTTAGAAGCACATTCTTGAAGAAGCTTGAAAACTGAGACACATGTTGTTGCTGTTTGTGGCCCAAGTCAATTGACTTAGCTAGGGATTATTTGTGCCATCTCGTGCCCTTTTATGATGGGCTCTTTCTCGGATGGATCCCAAAAATGCACACTGCTGGAGAATGATGCCAATAACCCAAGACAACCTTTGATGGTGCAATATCTTGTTGAGCCTTTTGCAATCCCAAAGTTGACTCGGTGGGGAATTGACTTATTGAGGAGATCCAATGTAGAGCTCGTGTAGTTGTCTTCTTTAGAAGCCGGGGATCTCCATTTCTCTTTCCCTTCTCTCTCTCACTCTCTCATTTTTTTATGACGCACCCTGTTTTTTGCCTAGACCGCCCTTTCGGGTTTTCAATCTAGCGGGCATCTTTTTTGCGTCTTCATCATTTTTTTTTTTTGACTCAATTGATAATGAAGTGTGCATTGACTCTAGCTGAGGAGATAGGACATGTGATTTTGCGGTGGAGACTTTTGTCACTAATGATGAGTGACATTGACTTGACTAGGGAAGTGTCCCTAGTATTGACATGTATTTTTTATTGAATTGAATGACTCACGAAGGTAAGTAAGTCATTAAGAGAGAAGAGAAGGAAAGCCCCAATTTGATTGCAAGAAATTGGGAGTATGCAGAAAGAATAGAAGTCCCTAGACTCGACAAGGAGCGCGAAATGATTCCAAATCTAAGAAAGTTGTTCAATCTTGAGGTGATTAATTCATTGGCAAATGAATCGTACAAAGATGTCTTGACAAGTTCGAGATGAAGGCCGATCACCATAACGCTCTAGGGCTAAACATATCTTCTTTCTTGCATGAGACCGGACCCGCAGGTTGCCTACGTTCCTCCAGTGTAGAGGCTCAGGTCACCGTAGTTCTTGTGGATTCTCCATTCGTCGTGATGGTTGTTGCTTCGTCCTTCATCGGTGGAATGATGTTGATCTTGTACTCCTTTGATTGAGGGGGATTTATTTATTTTTTATTTTTTTTTTATTTTATTTTTTTTTTGTGCTCTAACTTTTGCCTAGGTTGATTTGAAGAGTTCAACCTAGCGAGCATTTTTTTTTTTTTTTTTTTTTTAATTCCCCCTTTGAAACATTGCTTGATTTTTCTCCATGGTTGTTGCTTCACCTTTGATGTCTTGGCTTTGTCTTCGTCGTTGATGATGTTGCCTTCGTCACAATGTTTAGCCCCTGGGCATTCAAGTGATGGCCTTCATTCCAAAACTCGTTTAGACATCTTTTCATCATTTTGCCAAGAATTAGATTGAACAACTTGGAAGAGTGTATGAGGACAAGAACGACTTTATTTGATGATGAGACTTGACTCAAAATTTCACATTAATTGGACAAAGAAAACTTAATGCACACTTAAGAGGACTTTGACTCTTTTTTTTTTTTTAATTCCTATTACTAGGTAGAGAAAGAGAAACGGAGATTGTTGTTGTAGTCCCTATTGTCGTTGTAGTCTCCTTGTGGCATGATTTCTTGTAGAAGCCCCATTTCGAAACCAAATCATTCTTCTTTGATGAGTTCTTGCATGTTGACACTCTCTAAAGGTTGCTCTTCACCCACAGTAAATTCGCCGTTGTCGAACAAATCTTGGATGATGTTTCGGATAAGGAAGCACCCTTCGGTAGTATGGCCACTATGCTTGTGGTAGCCGCACCATTCACCATGTGCATGATTCTTCGGTATCGTCTTCGGTTTGTACCCCTCCAAAGGCTTGACCTTTCCACTTGCCACCAAAGTTTCAAATGCTTCGGCTTGGGTTACTCCTAGGAGAGAAGTGAAAACTCGGTTGTTGGCGGTACCTTTGTAGCTTTTGAGGGACCGGCCACTTGAGCATGCTTTACCCTTAAACTTTGCCTTGTTGTCGGTGAGCTCTTGCAAACGGGCTTTGAGCTCGGAAACCTCTTCTTGTGAATCTTCCTCTCGAGATCAAAACGGGCTTGCCACAAATCGTCTTTTCGGCGGGCATCCTCGGAAAGTCTATCTATTTGTTCCCCCATGGCTCTTATTATGTTGAAGAGTCTTTCGTTGGACACGGAGAAGTACCCACCATTGTTGTTGTTGCCGTTGGAAGCCATTGGACCTATTGGAAGAACACGGTTGATCTTAGGTTGGCCCCACAAACACCTTTTGAGTAATATGATTAAACCCACAAACAAAGAAAAAGACTCAACCACATAAGGAAAAACGACTCTTTTTTTTTATTATTTACAAAGTCGGAAGGACGTGATCCTTTTTGGGGTTTCTAGAAAAATAATGGAATCGTCACACTAGTATATAGACCTTCTCGCGGTCCCATATACTCATCGGATTCCACCACGCTTGTGATACCTACATGTGATGGGATTAAACTAAATTAATGTAGTAAATCATATATGCGGGGACGGATTTTTATTTTCGTCCAAAATGCCCACTTTTGGGGACGGAGTTTTATTTCGTCCATTGCAACAAGTTGGCATGTATGATTTGAAGACATTAGTTTAGGGAAATCTCGGCACATGGAAACCGACTTGAGTCACGGAGTGTTAGACCCTAGACTAGAATTGTGTGGCTTGTGCTCGGCTTGAATATGAGGCTCAAAGGTCACCCCCGGCATGTAGTCATGAACTACGCCATGGGCTGAGGTTTACCGCTTCGAAAGAGCCAAGGTCGAGTGGAGCTTGAAACTTTCTAGGACGGGCCTCGACGGGTTTGGGGTTGGACTTGTGCGACTCGATAGTGAGCAATTCATAGGAATAATGTGCATGTAGTGTGAGGTCTAACATGTGACAAAACATTTTATTTTTTTTCAAAGGAAATAAAAAAAAAAAAAAAAAACAAATAAGCACGTAATTTACAACTTTCGAATCACCCGTGTGACCGATAAAAATAAACAGAAAGTAAAAGAAATTGTATGCAGGCCCGGTGCCCACACACTGTCATTCTGTTCTGTTTCTGTGCACTGTTCTGTTCCGGGAATGCCCCCAGAAGCGCGCGCATTGGGTTGCCTATTTGGAAAGTGCGCGCGTGAGAGGAAGAAGGGCAGAGGCGCCCGCTTCTGGGTGAGAACCTGCAAATCAGCGGGTTCAAGGGATTGCCTTGACCCTAAATTATAGAACTTTTTCCCCTGCAGTAAACATTAGCATAGAAACATGGAATTGAAGGACAAGAAGGAAGATGGGCGATTCTGGTAATAAGGGTCGGACGCGCGCGCTTTAGGCCAAGAAGGCCGGAGGCGCGCGCTTCCTACCATTTTTACAAGAATGCCCAGAAAATAAAATAAAAGAACACCAAAAATGAAAAAACGCAAGTTTAACCCTCTAAATCGTCCCCAGCGAAGTCGCCACTGTAGATACCCCGGGGAACCACGGCTTGGCTAGAGCGGTGAATTATCCTAGGATGTCTAACTTGTTTTAGATTGTTTAGAGTCGCCACCTATGTTTTTAAAGAACATAAGAAAAACCTAGAAATAGCCTAATTTATGTACAAAACCAGAGATTCGGGAGAGAAGGGTTCGGGGGTTAGGTGACGGAGTGGGAAGTACTTAAACACCCACTCCGCCCCGCTTACGCGGGTCTTGCTACTATTGGTGTTCTAATATTTACATGTCCTTCAATTAATTAAATAGAAATGTGCTAACAATTGTGATGAGAAGAAAAGGAAAATAAAGGGGAAATAAAATAGAGTTGTTTTATTTATTTAATGATAAAGATTACATGTAACAAGTAATGTTAAAGAATTACATTAAGAGATGAAGAGAAATTAACATGGTGAATTAAAGTTAAGATTAAAATGTAGGGAGATAACCTTAACTAACTTCAATATGTGAAGTAGTCATGTTGGTCATGTCCCATTCATGGGGATTGCATACATCAAGAAGAAGAAAACAAAGGAAGAAAATGGAGTTGTACCTTGAGAAAGAGGACTTGAAACCTTGACTTGAAAGTGTTGTTGTTGTAATGCAATTGTTGTAGAACAATTTGTGTAGAGTCTTGTTACTAAGAACTCTTGTTGGGAGAATTTGTGTATAGTGTAGTTGGTGAATCAAGGTTGGAGTCCCTTTCTAAGGTAGAAGATGATGGTTTTTATAGGTAAAAAAGAGAGGGAAATGATGGAGGGAAATTGGTCATCCATGTGAAATGGAATGGGCCAATCACAAATAAGATAAATGAATAAAAGAAAAACAAAAGAAATAAAAGAAATCAAATAATAAATGAAAGAAATATTAGGTTTTGGGAAAAGGCTTAGAATTTGGGATTGGGAGTTAATGAGAAAAGGGGGGATGAATGTGGATGTAAAAAGATGGTTTTTGTGATCAAGAAAAGATGTTTGTAAATAAGAAAAATGAGGGAAATAAGGTGCAATCCGTTACTGCCATAATGGGAGGCGCGCGAGTCCCGCCTTTGGGACGGGGGGTGCGCGCGGCCCGTTAGCAGTGCCGGAAGCGCGCGATTCTAAAAATGACAGAAAGACAGAATGACCCTAAAAGTTAACTCTGTTATGCAGTTAGTCAAAACTAATGGAATCAGTTAGTAACTTAACCGAAGTAACATAAATCAACAAAAATAAGTTAAATAAAAATACTTTGTATGCAATCGGGGTGAGAGGTCCAAGGCGAGGTGTCTACACCAGCTAACCCCAATAAGCTTCGAATTTCTGTAACTGATTCTGGCCTCTTCCAATTCACAATAGCCTCAATCTTGGATGGATCAACTAATATACCTTTATTAGAAATCACGTGCCCAAGAAAAGATACTTCATCGAGCCAAAAAGCACACTTATTGAATTTAGCAAACAACTGCTTCTCACGAAGAATAGATAAAACCATTCGTAAATGTTGTTCATGTTCCTCCCGAGACTTGGAATAAACAAGAATATCATCAATAAATACAACCACGAAGGTATCAAGATAAGGTTTAAAGACCCTATTCATCATATCCATGAAAACAGCCAGAGCATTAGTCAACCCGAAAGGCATAACAAGAAACTCATAATGGCCATATCTACTACGGAAAGCAGTTTTAGAAATGTCTTCAGAACGGATTTTCAACTGGTGATACCCACTCCTCAATTCAAGCTTTGAAAAGACGACTGAGCCTTGAAGTTGATCAAATAAATCATCAATATGAGGAAGCGGATATTTATTCTTTATGGTTACCTGATTCAACTTCCGATAATCAATACACAGTCTCAAGGATCCATCCTTCTTCTTTACAAACAACACAAGAGCTCCCCACGGCGATACACTAGGGCGAATGAATCCTTTATCAAGTAACTCTTGCAATTGAACCTTCAACTCTTTCAGTTCAGCTGGAGCCATTCTGTAAGGTGCCTCAGATATAGGAGTAGTACCTGGAAGTAAGTCAATACAGAACTCGATTTCCCGGTCAGGAGGCATAGCATACTCAAAAGAAAATACATCTGAAAATTCTTTAACAATAGGCACCTCCTCTATATTAGAGACCCTTTTAGTAGTATCAAGAACACTGGCCAAATACCCCACACAACCACGATTCAATAACTTTCTAGCCTTCACATAAGAAATAATACGAATCTCCCTACCCAAAGGAACGACCTCAAAGGTAAATTCAGGGATATTAGGGATAGAAAATGTGACCACCTTTTTAAACCATTCAACAAAATCATGATATTTACTCAACCAATCCATACCCAAAATAATATCAAAATCTTATAATGGCAAGATAACTAAATCAGCAGGCAAAACATGCTCACGTATATGCACATCACAAGAAGGCAACACCTTATTGGTCATCAAACACTCCCCCATAGGAGTAGACACCTCTAACACATAAGGTAGAGACTCAGAAGACAAATTCAACCGAGAAGCAAAATACACAAACACATAAGAATGCGAAGAACCAGGGTCTATAAGTGCTCGTGCCCTCAAACTAGACACAGAAATTATACCTCTTATCACATTAGAAAAGTCTGAAGCCTATTGTTGAGTAATGGCAAAGACACGACCCTGCACCTTAGGCTTCCTGAAGAATCCCTCTTCTAGCCCTGAGAAGACCCAACTACACTTCTCGAAGACTGATATTAAACCTGGGACAATTCTTCTAAAAATGACCCAACTGACCGCAATTCAAACATCTACCTTGTTTCTTCCAACATGTCTCTTCAGTATGCCCTTCTTTCTGACAATAGTTACAAACCTTATTATTCTGACTCCCTGAAGTGTTACCTTGATTTATGTTACCCGATTGCCCTTGAGAAAATCCCCTGAACTGTGAAGATGCTCCTTGATTCCATCTATTATCACCACGTTGTTTTTGTTGTGGTTGTTTCCCTTGTCCTCCTTGTCTTCCTCCACCCTTTTCTTCCATCTTTCTCTTATGTTCAACTATATCATGTTCCACTTGGTAAGCACGATCAATCGCATCCTGTAAGTCTTGAAATTTATGAGAAATGAGCTGTGTTCTGATCATTGTTCTCAACCCTTTCACGAACCTCATAGTCTTCCTTTCTTCAGTAGCCACCAAGTAAGGACAATGCCTAGCCAATTCAGTGAACTTGGCAACATACTCAGCTACCGTCATCATATTCTGCTCTTAGTTAAGGAATTCAACCTCCTTTTTGTCTTGGTCCACCTTGGGAATAAAGTGCTCTTTGAATTTCCTCACGAAAGTCTCCCAAACATAGGGTACATGGGTTTCATCCCAACTAGCTTTCACCACTTTCCACCAATACTCAGCTGCTCCAATCAGTTTGTAAGTTACAAATCGAACTTTATCTTCCTCAGTACATGGTAGAACATCGAAAATCTTCTCCATCGACTCAACCCACCTTTCAGCCTTAGTGACATCAGGCTCTCCATCATACCCCATAGGCTTCATTTTCAGAAACTGTTCTAGGCCATATCTTGGTGGTACCAGTTCCCTCTCTTGCCTCTGATCATTTAAAGTTTTCATTGCTGCTTCGAACATCCCTTGAAACATAATTCGAGCCTCTTCTCTGGCATCCCCTTGCCCTGAAGAACCAGCCTGATCTCCTTCATTCTCAACCATTTTTAATAAGTACCTGCATAAGACACTCAACGTTACTCACTCTATACACTACTACCCTCCTAGGTCATTTAGTCAATCTAGACCATCTACAACCTAGCTCTGATACCAACTGTCGCGCCCCAGACCCGTGGTCCTACTTAGCCCCACGCTCGGGACACGAGTGGAAGACGTTATAAAACACTTTTGAAAATTTTTCGAAATGTACTTTCATAAAGTTTAACAAAATCACACTTGAAGTTCAAAGACTTCATTTAACTTTAAACAAACTTTACAACCAACTTTCACAACGAAAGTACTTAGCCCAAAGGCTTACAAACTTTTATACAAATATACATACACCAACATTATCCAAAATAATGGTGTTACAAAATGATGAAGTCATGGAAACTCTACCCAAAAGGTATTACATCTATGTAATGTAGCCTTTACAAAACAAATCCCAACTCTTACCACTTTAACGTCCTCCTGTGCCAAAGTGTCCTATCCCCTGGACTCGCCTTTATCTAAAACAGTAAACAAATAAAGGGTGAGAATGAATCTCAGTAAGCTACTAAAATGCAACTACGTTTCATGCTAAAATGATAAGTGTAACAAACAATATCATAAGCATCTGTAGACACCCCGCCTTGGACCGCTCACCCCGATTGCACATTTGATCTTGTGTTTCTCCCCATTTTAAGTGTTTCTCGTTAGTTTCTGTCACTTCCGTTAAGTTCCTGACTGACTTCGTTAAGTCCAGGGACTAAACTGAATGACAGGGCTGACTTTCTAGTCCATTCTGTCAAAACTGCCTTCTCTGAGTCGCGCGCCTCCGACAGGAGGAGCCAGGCGCGCGCGCCTCCCGCCCCCAAAGCAGGAAGCGCGCGCCTTCTGGGCGTCAGTTACAGATTTCTGGCCAGGATTCCCTCCTTGCTCAATTTACAGGATTTTGCCCGGGAAGGATTTCTTGGTGACTGAGTTTTGGCACCAAAAAACACCCCTCTTTCACCTATAAAAACTCTCTTTACCTCCATTTTCAAGGACCAAAAATTGAACTTACAAAAACTATACCAAAATCACTTTCTAAAGGTTCTCCAAGGATTTCTTCAAGCAACATTTGAAGGTCTTCGAATTGTAGGTAAAAGTCCATCTTTTCCTTTCTTTTCTACTTCATCTCCTCTCTCTCTTTTACTTTAATCAAATGTGCAATCACCCAAATCACTTTGGGACATGACTCTAATGATCACCTCATCTCATTGAGGTTGGTTAAGGAGTTATCTCCTACATTCCAAATCCTATTTTAAACCCCCTTTTTTATGACTTAAAGAAGAAGAAGAAGAACATTTTCATTTATGTAGATTTTGATCAAGCAAGACCAACTTAAGTTGGGCGAGATGGGTGTTTCGGTACTTCACATCTCGTAATCTAACCCCCGGACCTCAAAACAAAGAATCTCTGTTTTCGTAATCAAACTTAGGCTACAATCAATAGGTTTTTCTTATGTTCCTCAAAACATAAGTGGCGACTCTAAAAACAAGTTAGACATCCTAGGACGACCCGCGCGCTCGAGCCTAAAGCCGTGGTTTTTCCACTCGGGGTATCTACAGTGGCGACTCTGCTGGGGATTATTTGAGGGTTAAACTTGCATTCTGATCGAAATCTACATCTTTTCTGGGCATTCTGTTTCCTGATGGGGGAGGCGCGCGCGTCTGGCCTTTTAAGCCTAAGGCGCGAGCATCCCGCATCAAAGAACCAGAATCGCCCACTTCTTCATATTCTTCATCTTCTTCTTCTGTTATTCTGCACTAATCACTTCTGCAGGGGTTACAATATGAACATAGGACCAGGGCAATCCCCTGAGTCCAAAGTCTGACATTCTGACAGGTGTGCCCCAGAAGCGCGCGCCTTCCATAAGCATTTCGACATGCGCGCGCGTCCCATATCAGTACTCAGAGGTGCACGCTTCTGGGTTGATTCCCAGAACAGAAACAGGTTTCAGTGACTGAGCAGAACAGTGGGGTGTGGGCCACAGTTGCCTGCATCAGAACAGAATTGAACCCTCGGACTGTTTTAATTTTGTGTTTTATTTACCGATCACACGGGTGATTCGGGAGTTGTAATTTTATGTGCTTATGTGTTTTGTGTGTTTTTCTTTCTTTTCAAAAAAAAAAAAATAAGAAAAAAAAATTGTCACTTGCTAGACCTCACACTACATGCACATATTCCTATGAACTGCTCACTATCGAGTCGCACAAGTCCAACCCCAAACCCGTCGAGGCCCGTCCTAGAAAGTTTCAAGCTCCACCAGACCTTGGCTCTTTCGAAGCGGTAAACCTCAGCCCGTGGCGTAGTTCAAGACTACATGCCGGGGGTGACCTTTGAGCCTCATATTCAAGCCGAGCACAAACCACACAATTCTAGTTAGGGTCTAAACACTCCGTGACTCAAGTCGGTTTCCATGTACCGAGATTTCCCTAAACTAATGTCTTCAAATCATACATGCCAACTTGTTGAAAGGGACGCAATAAAAATCCGTCCCCAAAAAGTGGTTATTTTGGACGAAAATAAAAATCCGTCCCCGCATGTATGCTTTACTACATTAATTTAGTTTAATCCCGATACATGTAGGATTCACAAGCGCGATGGAATCCGATGAGTATATGGGACCGCGAGATGGTCTATATACTAGTGTGACGATTCCATTATTTTCTTAGAAACCCCAAAAGGGATTCATTCCCTCCGACTTAAAAAAAAAAGAGTCTTTTTCTTATGTGGTTCGAGTCGTGTGCCCAACTGTGTGTTCTAAGCCTCTTCATGGACCGCAAGTGTTACTCAAGACTGACAAGGGCCTCTTCTGCAATATAGGTTCAATTGGTACTTACAAAGTCTACCGAGATTCAGCAAACCGGTTAGTCCGTGAAGAGATCACTCCAACAGCTCCAACATCAACCATGACCGGCAGCAGCAACACCATGTCTCTCGAACAGCTCTCAAATATGGTCCAACTCCTCCAAGAGCAAGTCTCCACCCTTAACAAAGAGGCACAAAGCAAAGACGACATTTGGCAATCCCACCTCGACAGCCAAAGGGAGGCCCACGAGGCCGAAATGGAGCTAATGAAAGAAAAGCTCACCACCTTGCCAAGGGAAAGAACAAGAACAATGATGATGAATCCGAATGGACCGAGGGTTTGTTCAAGAGCCCTTATGTCAACACCCGCACCAAGAAAATGGGGGAACCAAGTTCCGAGAACAATGAGCCCAAAATGGTGGATTCTATCATGGCCTACATCGACCAAAAATTCAATGGGCTCAACATGGGGAAAGGCTCCGACACAAGTCTTTATCAATCATCCATCCTCATGAGTACTATGGCCGCTCTTACCGATAAGTTCAAGATGCCCGACATAAGCAAATTCAAGGGAAACTCTGTCCTATGGCTCACATTGAGACTTATATTTGGGCAATGGTTTCCAAAGAAGGTCCCCCAAGGTGATGGCTCAATGCTTTCCTCTCACTGTCCGTCTTGATTGGGACTCGCCATGCGCTTCCCTTAAGAACCAATACCAAGGCAACACCACTCACTGGCCCACAAGGAAAGATCTAGAAGAACACTACTCAACGAGACAATGAGTCCTTCATCGACTCACAAGGAGATGGAATGACAAACTCTCTGAGATGTTGAGAGGCCGAACACAAAAGAGCAAATGGACATATTTCTCAAGTGTCTCAAGATTGATCTCCGCATCACCTAAGTGGGGCTTGCTACTCCGAATTCTCCCAAATGTATGAGGCGGGGGTACGCATGGATGACTTGCTCAAGGAGATTAAGAAGTCCTCCTACTTACCCGCTACAGGGCCGCTTCCAACTCCACAAAAGAGGCCTCGGTCAACGCCGTCACTATTGATGAGGGGATTACAAAAAGGTTCCTCCACCTCAAGGGAAGAAGTCCCGAAGTGACCGTGTCTACACGCCTCTCCAAGGCATGACTCAAACCGAAGTGTTCGAGGTCCTCAAGGCAAAGGGTCAAGTCACACCCGTGCAAGGGTACCAAACCAAGACGATCCACTCCAATCATGCTCACCACAAAAATATTGTGGCTATCACCAATATAGTGCCACACCACCGAGGGGAATGCTTCGTTTCTCCGCAATGTCATTCAAGATCTCATAGATAAGAAAGAATTTGTAGTGACTAAGACGAGCATGTCAATGTAATAGAGATAGGAGAACTCGAGGGGACCACCACCCATTCAATCCCAATTGTGAATGGGGCCCCAATGTTATGAATAAACTTGACAATTCTTGTTATGTAGTGACTTACGATGAAGTAATGAGGGAAGTACTAGAGAATAGGAAAAAAGAAGCAAGATGGGACGTCAACA
>JAOWBW010001548.1:134610-265926 GCA_026119855.1 Campanula takesimana | reverse complement strand
AAAATAATAAATAAATAATAAAGAGAAATCAAATATTAATAAAAAGAAATATTTTTGTTTTAATGAAAGGGCTAGAATAATGGATTGGGAGGTTACAAAACTATGGGGGGATGAATGTGGATGAAAAAGATGGTTTTTGTGATCAAGAAAAGATGTTTGTATATAAGAAAAGGGAGGGAAATAAGTGCAATCCGTTACTGCCATAATGGGAGGCGCGCGGGTCCCGCTTTAGTGGGGCGAGACGCGCAGCCGTTGACATTTCCGGAAGCGCCCGCGCAGAGAAGGACAGAATGACAGATTGGACCCTAAAAGTTGACTCTGTTATGCAGTTTAGTCTAAAACTAACGGAATCAGTTAGGAACTTAACCGAGAGTAACAGAAATCAACAAAAATAAGTTAAATAAAACATACTTGTATGCAATCGGGTGAGAGGTCCAAGGCGGGGTTCTACACCCTCTCGGCCTGCTCATCACGGGTATCCCTGTTATCCCGGCGCCACCCCTCAGAGTATCGGGAACATAACGGTATTGCTCGAAGATTGAAAGTAAAGAGACCAAACATGGTGTATCCCCAAGCCTGCAAAATGGGAGAAATATAAAAGAGGTCATACACGATAGCTCAAATGAGGAATGCTATCAAAATAAACTGGGGCTGAAATAAGGGAATACAAAAGAAGATGAGTATTATACCTCCCAGGCATGACTGTAGCTGCCCAAGCCAGCGTTCGCCCTATCCCGCGAACTCTCATCCATAGCCCATAGAAATGGGCCAAACCATCAGAACCCCAGCTAGCATCAGTGACATGCTGCATGTCCCTCCAGCCTAAGCAGAGTAAAAAGGGCAGTCGACGCATGATTAGTAAAGAGCGTCTTAGAAAAGGCTCACCATAGAAAGCCACGGATAGCTGCAATGCGGGTACCGTGAGATGCATCTGACCAGCATTAAGGGTGACATAAGTATCCACCCTCTCCCTCAAAACCTTCAGAGGGACACCCTTGCCTAGGGTACGCAAAGAGAATCCCAGAAATGCATCATATCGTCCCTACTAGGAGTAAGTCTGCATCTACCTCAAGCGGTTCGCCGACGATAGCAAGTCCGGTAATGGCATGTGTAGACACCCCGCCTTGGACCGCTCACCCCGATTGCACACTTGTTTTGTGTTTCTCCCTCTTCTAAATGTTTTCTGTTAGTTGCTGTTACTTTGGTTAAGTTCCAGACGGACTCCATTAAGTCCCGGGACTAAACTGTATAACAGTTCTAACTTTCTAGTCCATTCTGTCAAAATTGATTCTCAGAGTCGCGCGCCTCCGCCCCTTGAGGCCAGACGCGCGCGCCTTCCGCCGCCTAGGTGGGATGCGCGCGCTTCTGGGGCGTGTCAGTTACAGATTATGCCCAAGAATCTCTCCCTTGCTCATTATACATGATTTTTCCCGGGAAAGATTTCTTGGAGACTCCGTTTGGCTCCAAAAACAGTCACTTTTCAACTATAAAACCCCTCCAATCATCATTGGAGGAGGACCTTGAAAATTATCATTTAGACTTTTACTCACTTCTTTCCTAGACATTTTCCTTTGGATTTCTTCAACAAAAGTACTCAACCTATTCTTCAAGGCTTTACAAGAGGCTCTCTTTTGAAGGATACTATAGGTAAATGTCTTAACATTTCTCTTCTTCTCCTTCTTCTTATTCTTCTTTAATCAAATGTGCAATCACCCAAAACCATTTGGGACATGACACCAATGGTTCTTTCATTACATTGAATTGGCCTAGGAGTCATCTCCCTACATTTTAACTCTAAAACCCCCTTTATCATCATTTTAATAGGAAGAACACATTTATCTTTAAAAGTGAATTATGAACAAGCAAGACCGACTTTGCTCGGGCGAAATGGGTGTTTAAGTACTTCCCATTTCGTAACCTACCCCCGAACCCCTCATCTAAAGAATCTCTGTTTTCGTAAATCAAACTTAGGCTCATAAACATTAGGTTTTCTTACGTTCCTCAAAACGTGGGTGGCGACTCTAAAAAACCAAGTAGACATCCTAGGATAATTCACGCGCTCTAGCCAAGCCGTGGTGTCCCCCCCGGGGTATCTACAGTGGCGACTCCGCTGGGGACTGCTTGAGGGTTAAACTTGTGTTCTGTTCATAATTCACTTTTCTGGGCATTCTGGAAATTGACATGGAAGCGCGCGCGCTCGGACCTTCATGGTCCAAAGCGCGCGCGTCCCGAGTCAAATTCAAGAATCGCCCGCCTTCCATGTGTTCTTCCTATTCTTCCTATTATTTCGTGCTGACAAACATTGCAAGGGTTCCATCACACAATCAGGACCAGGGAAATCCCCTGAGTCCATTAGTTTCTGATAATCTGACAGGTCAGCCCCAGAAGCGGGCGCCTCCTAGGTACAATGCGTCAGACGCGCGCTTCCCACAACACTAGCCCGAGGCACGCGCTTCAATTTCCAGGGCAAGAACAGGTTTCAGTAACTGAACAGAAACAGTGGGGTGTGGGCACAGTTGCCTGCATCAGGAGAGAATTGAGCCCTTGGACTGTTTAATTTTATGTTTTATTTACCGGTCACACGGGTGATTCGGGAGTTGTAATTTACGTGCTTATGTGTAGGATTCACAAGCGCGATGGAATCCGATGAGTATATGGGGACCGCGAGATGGTCTATATACTAGTGTGACGATTCCATTATCTTCTTAGAAACCCCAAAGGGACCCATTCCCTCCGACTTATAAAATAAAAAAAGAGTCTTTTTTCTTATGTGGTTCGAGTCGTGTGCCCAACTGTGTATTCTCAACCTCTTTATGGACCGAAAATGTGAACCAAGACTGACAAGGGCTACTTCTCCAATTATAGGTCGATTGGTACTCTCCTCCGCATCTACAGGGATTCATCCAACGGGCTTGTCCTGAACCGATCACTCCAACAGCTTCTACATCATCATGGCCGGCGACTCCAGCACCAACAACGCCATGACTCTCGAACAACTTTCTTCCATGGTTAAAACACTCCTACACAAGTCTCTACCCTTAACCAAGAGGTTCAAACCAAAGAAGCCTTGTGGCAAGCTCATGTCGACAGTCAAGGGAGGCCACGAGGCCGAGGTTGACCAACTGAAAGCCAAGCTCCTCAATCTCTCCAAGAACAAGGGGTTAATGACAATGAGGAATCCGAGTGGACCGAGGGTTTTTTTGAAAGACCATACGTCAGCGCCCCGCACCAAAAGAGTGGGGAAACCAAGCACCGACAACAGCGACCCCAAAATGGTCGATTCCATCATGGCCTACATTGATCAGAAATTCGACGGCCTCAACATGGGAAAAGACTCCAACACAAGCCTTTATCAGTCATCCATCCTTATGAGCACGATGGCCGCTCTCCCCGACAAATTCAAGATGCCCGACATTAGCAAGTTTAAGGGCAACTCATGCCGATGGCTCACATCGAGACTTACATTTGGGCTATGGTTCCGAAGAAGGTCTCCCCAAAAGTTATGGCTCAATGCTTTCCTCTCACTCTCGAGGGGGCGGCAAAGGATTGGTATGCAACTCTCCCGCTCACTGTCCGTCTTGATGGGATGCCGCTATGCTTGCCTTCAAAAATCAATATCAAGGCAACACCACTCACCGGCCCACAAGGAAAGAGCTCGAGAACACCACTCAAAGAGACAACGAGTCCTTCATTGACTTCTCAAGGAGATGGAATGACAAGCTCTCTGAAATTGTTGAGAGGCAAACACAAAAGAACAAATGGACATCTTTCTCAAATGTCTCAAGATTGATCTCCGCACCCACCTAAGTGGGGCTTGCTACTCCGACTTCTCCCAAATGTATGAGGCGGGGGTACGCATGGATGACTTGCTCAAGGAGATTAAAAAGGCCACTCCTACTCACCGATACAAGGCCGCCTCTAGTTCAAACAAAGAGGCTTCTGTCAATGCCGTTACTACTGACAAGGGGAATTACAAGAAGGTCCCCCCACCACAAGGCAAGCGGTTCAAAACAACTGCGTCTACACTCCTCTCAATGGCATGACTATCACCGAGGCCTATGAAGCTCTAAAGGCCAAGGGACAAATCACCCCTCTTTAAGGGTACAAGCAACCACAACCGCTCCGTGCCAATCATGCTCACCACAAATGGTGTGACTACCATCAATGCACCGGCCACCTCACCGAGGATTGTTTCTCCATCCGCAACACTATCCAAGACCTCATAGACAAGAAGGAATTCATAATCCCTAATGAGGGTGGTGTCAATGTAATAGAGGTAGGAGAGTTTGAAGGAACCACTCATTCGATCCCAATTGTGAATGAGGGCTCCGATGATATGAATAAACTTGATAATTCTTGTTATGTTGTGACTTATGATGAGATTATGAGGGAAGTCTTAGAGAATAGGAAGAAGAAGCTACAAGGGACCGTGAACGTGCTCACTCGCAGTGGCCGAGTAACAACGAGCACAATCCCTCCCAATACCGCAGCAACCAACACCTCTTCTCAAAGATCGCAAACACGCGACATACCCGAAGATCCTTTGTTAACACAACTCAAGAAGACGCAAGCCAACATATCCATCTGGGACCTTATTGCATCATCAAAGAGACACCGAGACCTCGTCATCAAGAACTTGGATGACACATCAGTCTCTCCCGACACGACTCCTGAGGACCTCACAGCAATGATAGGTCACATTCACTTCGGCAATGTCATCACTTTTGCCGACATGGACCTCCCGCCATTTGGGTCCGAACACAATGAAGCCATTGTAGATACCCCGGGGGAACCACGGCTTTAGGCTAGAGCTGTGAATTATCCTAGGATGTCTAACTTGTTTTTAGAGTCGCCACCTATGTTTTGAGGAACATAAGAAAAACCTATAGATTGTAGCCTAAGTTTGATTACGAAAACAGAGATTCTTTGTTTTGAGGTTCGGGGGTTAGATTACGAGATGGGAAGTACCGAAACACCCATCTCGCCCAACTAAAGTTGGTCTTGCTTGATCAAAATCTACATGAATGAAAATGTTCTTCTTCTTCTTCTTTAAGTCATGAAAAGGGGGATTTAAAATAGGATTTGGAATGTAGGAGATAACTCCTTAACCAACCTCAATGAGATGAGGTGATCATTAGAGTCATGTCCCAAAATGATTTGGGTGATTGCACATTTGATTAAAGTAAAAGAGAGAGAGGAGATGAAGTAGAAAAGAAGGGAAAAGATGGACTTTTACCTACAATTTGAAGAACTTCAAATATTGCTTGAAGAGATCCTTGGAGAACCTTTAGAAAGTGATTTTGGTATAGTTTTTGTAAGTTCAATCTTCGGTCCTTTTTTCGATGATTTTTCGATGGATTTTCGATCCTTAAAAATGGAGGTAAAGAGTGGTTTTTATAGGTGAAAGAGGGGTGTTTTTGGTGCCAAAACTCAGTCACCAAGAAATCCTTCCCGGGCAAAATCCTATAAATTGAGCAAGGGAGGGAATCCTGGCCAGAAATCTGTAACTGACGCCCAGAGGCGCGCGCTTCCTGCTTTGGGGGCGGGAGGCGCGCGCGTCTGGCTCCTCCTGTCGGAGGCGCGCGACTCAGAGAAGGCAATTTTGACAGAATGGACTAGAAAGTCAGCCCTGTCATTCAATTTAGTCCCTGGACTTAACGAAGTCAGTCAGGAACTTAACGGAAGTGACAGAAACTAACGAGAAATACTTAGAGTGGGGAGAAACACAAAATCAAATGTGCAATCGGGGTGAGCGGTCCAAGGCGGGGTGTCTACAGAGCCCCTCGGCGACGTGGACTGCAAAGCAAAACGCGTCGACGAAAGTTAAAAACACCCGCCGGGGACATCACCAAGAAAAGGCAAAGACTCGATGAAAGCAGGAACTTGAAATTGCGAGAGATAGTGGTGCGCTCCCTGTGTGAGCGGCTTTTGCTGGAGTGTTGTATTGGAGCTCATGGGAGCTTGTCTCGATATGGACCGAGTTTGTTGAGTTGGGGCTCATGGGAGCTTGTCTCGATATGGACCGAGTTGCCGACTTGGAGCTCATGGGAGCTTGTCTCGATATGGACCGAGTTGCCGACTTGGAGCTCATGGGAGCTTGTCTCGATATGGACCGAGTTGCCGACCTGGAGCTCATGGGAGCTTGTCTCGATATGGACCGAGTTGTCGACCTGGAGCTCATGGGAGCTTGTCTCGATATGGACCGAGTTTGTTGAGTTGGGGCTCATGGGAGCTTGTCTCGATATGGACCGAGTTACCGACTGGAGCTCATGGGAGCTTGTCTCGATATGGACCGAGTTGTCGACTTGGGGCTCATGGGAGCTTGTCTCGATATGGACCGAGTTGCCGACCTGGAGCTCATGGGAGCTTGTCTCGATATGGACCGAATTGCCGACCTGGAGCTCATGGGAGCTAGTCTCGATATGGACCGAGTTGCCGACTTGGAGCTCATGGGAGCTTGTCTCGATATGGACCGAGTTTGTTGACTTGGAGCTCATGGGAGCCTGTCTCGATATGGACCGAGTTGCCGACTTGGAGCTCATGGGAGCTTGTCTCGATATGGACCGAGTTGCCGACTTGGAGCCGCATCTGCCTATGTTTTTTGACTTTGTGGGGTGTGGGCACGGTTGAACGTTTTGAGGTCGTTAGTGATCCCTTGTTGATGAATCCGTTAGTGAATCCGTTTGATGAAATATTGCTTTGAAGTCTCGTGCCATTTGGAGTCACACTTGACTTTTGAATTGTGGGGTACGGGCACAGTTGACCGTGACCAGAAAAATGTTCCTGCTGGGGATGAAATGTTGAGATTGACTCTTGAGGGGGGTGTGGCACCCGTGACAGAACTTAGGGAGTTCGGAAATTTGAAGAGGACAGCCTACTTTTGAGTGGGAGTTTCTATCCTACTTTCGATTTTTGACATGCCTTAAGGGCGGACCAGAAAAAGGTGTGCCCAACTGGGTGTCCGAGGATCGGGACAGTGTCTTGATTTAGGCTGGAGATATCTGACAAGGCCCTTTTCTTGAAGCGATTTAGAACTGGGAGGCGCGCGCCTTCCTATGTAGGCTTGGGACGCGCGCGCACTTCAGACTGCTGGCGGGTGGCGCGCGCGTCTGGGGGGCGGAATTCCGGGCTTGACATTTGCTGACCAAAAGAGCCCCCAACAGCTATAATATCATCTTCTGTTCGACCACTTGATTCTCAAAGCTCTTTCTGCCATTTTTTAACATCATATTATTGCTTCACTTTGCTTGTGATCAAGATTTTCCATGGCTTCCAATTCTTTTTCCCTTGATGCCAAGGTTGTTAGTGAGTATGAAAAGGACTTGGGTACTTTTGTGTATTCTTTTAAGACCCATCCCAAGAAGGCCTTCATTAAAGACTTCGGGTTCCAAATTCTTTTTACTTTGCGGACGTTGAAGCCGGATTGGGATTTGTTGAGAGCTGCCGCGGCTTTCTGGGATTGCGACAGCCATACCTTCAACCTTTCAGCTAATGAAATGGTGCCGAATGTTGACGATTTCGGGGCCATCCTTGGCATGCCTTTGGCCGGTCGGATTGCCGTCCCTAAATATCACCGTGGTGCCATCGACTCTTGGGTTGGGTTACTGAATCTCCTCGTTGAGGACATGAGGAAGATGTTGCATGGTACCGTGATTGACATAACTGAGTTGCCGATGTTCTTCAGTTTACACTCGGAGGACCCGATGGTTCAATCTTTCAAAAGAAATGCCATGGCCGTTTGTTTCTTCAGCGAAGTACTGTTTGTTACACCTTTCGGGACTGCGGACGTGCAGTTGGCTGAGATTATTTTGCAAGCTAAGGAGCAGCAATTTAGTGTTATCCCTCTAATCGTAGGGGAGACCTTGCACGGCCTTGATGAGTTGCATAGGACGGGCAAGATGTGTCGGGGAAGCCCTTTGCTTTTGACCATATGGCTCCAGGAACACTTCAAGATTTATTCCCCGGATGGTGATTTGTCTCCTTTTGCTGTTCATAGGAGGAAGTTGTTGATCCGGGATTTATCTGAAGATGATTGGAAGAAATTCTTTACCTCTAGGGTGACCGTCGATATTGAGTGGTGTCCTCCTTCTTGGGGTCTTCGTCCTTTTGTGGAATGGACTCTTGGTTTTCAGCACGTGGTTGTACCCGGTTTGAGAGATTCTTCATTTTACCAGCCAGAGCGGGTTCTGCGGCAATTCGGTCGCCAACAGACAATTCCTTTTCCGAGGGATGGAATGCTTCGTCCAGTTGCTTACATGGGTCCTGACTTCTCGAGTGAGCTCCAGTCGGCTTGGGGAGATGACCGCAATCGTTGGGCTTTCGCTCCTTTGCATCGGGGGAGTGTCTTCCTTCCCGAGAGCTACTTCGACTATTTATTTGGCACCCTTTACCGTGGCATCACTTGGGTTGATGTGCTTCGTGCCGAGTTGTTGGGACAGGGTTTTGAGCCTAGCAGCACTTTGAGATATAGGGAGGCTGCTGCTGATTCGAGTAACATTCTCGCTGACCCTTTCGGTACTCCTTTGGATGACTTTTACTCTAGGAGACGCGTTGCATCACAGAAGGTTTCGGTGCGTATTAGTGCTCCTTTGTTACCCAAGAAGAAAAGGATTGAGAGACGATCGGGTGGTCCTTCGAAACCTAGAGAAAATTGGATTTTTCTTAGTACCCTAAGAGATTGCAATTAGACCACTTTGTTTTAGGATTTAATATTTTGATGTCTTTTGTTGCTCAATAAATCCGTTGTAATGGTTTGAATAATTCATTGAATGAATAAGAAATTGCATTTTGTTATTTGAAGTGAATTGGGTATTTTTGATATGTTTTAGACCGCACCCGAAGGTTGCCTACGTTCCTCCAGTTGGGAGGCTCAGGTCTTCGTAGTTCAAACAAACAAAGACCATTTTTTTTTATTTTTTTTTTTGTTGTGCACCCTGTTTTTTGCCTAGACCGCCCTTGCGGGTTTTCAATCTAGCGGGCTTCTTTTTTTTGCACGTGCTATAATTTTTGCCTAGGCCGCCCTTGCGGGTTTTCAACCTAGCGAGCGATTTTTTTTTTTTTTAATGGTCTTTGTTTATTAAGCGTAGAACCTCTTGCGCTTGTCGAGGTTGACATCCTTTGGCAGCTGGTCACCATCTAAATCCACGAGCCGGACTGCACCACCGCTTAGTATCTTTTTGACCACGTACGGACCGATCCATCGGGGTCCCCATTTCCCCAGGGGATTCATGGCATTAGGAGGATGTTGTCTTAAAACCAAATCTCCCACATTGATGTTTCGAGGCTTCACTTTTTGTTGAAAGCTCTTGCCATCCTTTGCTGATATGCCCTCGTGCGTTCGAGTGCTCTTAACCTTTTCTCGTCGAGTAAGGCTAGCTGTTCGTATCGACTTTGCATCCAGTTGACCTCATTGACTTGATTCTCGAGGAGGACCCGTAGAGATGGGACTTCAAGTTCGATAGGGAGTACGGCTTCAGAACCATAGACCAATGCATAAGGAGTTTCTCCTGTTGCGGATCGTATTGATGTGCGGTAGCCCCACAATGCTAATGGTAGCTTTTCGGGCCAATCCCTTCCTGTTGAGGCCATTTTCTTGACGATGGTCTCGATGGTCTTATTTGCTGCTTTGACTGCGCCATTTACTTGGGGCCAGTAAGGAGATGACTTGTGCTTGGTGATCTTGTATTCTACCAAAAGTGCATCCATTTCCTTCTCAAAGTGAGAGCCGTTGTCGGAAATGATTTCATGAGGCACGCCGTATCGGCACATGATATTAATCTTTACAAATTCGGCCACTTTCTTGGCGTTGAGGGTTCGATAGGCTTGTGCTTCGACCCACTTTGTGAAGTAGTCGACTGCCACTAGGACGAATGACTGCCCATTGCTCCCGGCAGGATGAACTTTACCGATGATGTCTATCCCCCAACAAGAGAAAGGCCAAGGTGTAACCATGTTGTAAAGTTGTGAGGGTGGAGCATGTTGCAGATTAGCATGGAATTGGCACTTGGCACACCTTTTGACTTTCTCGATACAGTCTCGTTCCATAGTGCTCCAATAGTAGCCAATGCAAAGTATCTTCTTGACTAGTATAAACCCATTCATGTGGGGTCCACATTCTCCTTCGTGCACTTCACACATTGTCTCTTGAGCTTCGGTCTCATTGGCGCATAAGAGATTGATCCCGTCGTGGTGCCTTTTATAGACTCGGTCCCCAATCAGTACGTACCGAGAGGCTAACCTTTGCAGAGCCGCTTGAGACTTCTTATTGATGTTCTCGGGATAAGTGCCGTCTTTGAGGAAGTTCATGATATCCGAATACCACGGAGAGTTTGTTTGAACCTCGTTGATCTCGATACTCATGCAATATGCCGGACTGTTCCTTCGAGCAATTTTGAAGGGCTTCACCATTTTCCCTTTGGGCATTTCAACTAATGAAGCTATAGTGGCCAGTGCATCGGCGAAGCGATTCTTATCCCTTGGCAGGTAGTTGAAAGTGATCTCTTGGAATTGTTCAACCAGTTCTTCAAGGTGCTGACCATACTGTTGGAGAGTCGGGTCTTGGGTTCGCCATTTACCCGATTGCTGATTGATAAGGAGCAAAGAGTCGCCGAACACTTCTAGTTCTGTGACGTTTCTTTCGAGAGCTGCTTCGAGCCCCACTATGCATGCTTCGTACTCGGCAATGTTGTTGGTAGCTTCGAATTCCAGGCGTATGGCAATGGGAGTGTAGATGTCTTTTGGATCGACAAGCAATACCCCTATACCAAAACCGTGTTTATTGGCGGCGCCATCGAAAAAAAGTTGCCACTTGTCTTCCTCGGTTGCAGTACAAATTAAATGCTCGTCGGGGAACTGTACATCTTCCCCCTTCACTTCGTCACACGGGAATTCGGTAAGCTGGTCATAGCCGGCGAGCATGAAGTACCATTTGGCTATTCTTGTTGACATGAAAGGCTTCTCGAAGATGTAGCGGAGCGGGTCCACCTTTGCTACTAGCTTGATCGGAAAAGCTTCCATATAGTGTTTGAGCTTTTGAGTGACCCAAACCAATGCTGCACATGACTTCTCTAAGACAGAGTAGTTCTTTTCGCCTCCTTGGAATCGGCGACTGACAAAATAAATGGCGTTCTCCTTTGTGGACTCTCGTTGCTCTTGTGCTAACATAGCCCCTAGGGCTTCATCATTGACAGTGAGATAAAGCAACAGAGGTTTCTCCTTGTGCGGCGGAACTAGAACAGGAGGGCACGTCAAGTAATGCTTCACTTGATCGAAGGCTTCTTGGCACGCGTCGGTCCATTCTAAAGCCACATTCTTCTTGAGTAGCTTGAAGATTGGCTCGCACATGGAAGTGAGTTGGTGCACAAACCGACTGATGTATTGTAGTCTTCCCATAAAACCTTTAATCTTTTCTGCGTCTTTGGGGAGGCATGTCAATGATTGCCTTGATTTTGGAGGGGTCTACTTCGATTCCCCTTTCAGTGACCATATAGCCAAGAACTTTGCCTCGGATAACCCCGAATTTGCACTTTGCGGGTTGAGCCTCATCTTGTGTTGACGAAGCCTTTCGAAGAACTTGCGGAGATCAATTAAGTGTTGACCATCGGTTCCTTTGGAGTGAATGATCATGTCGTCCACATAGACCTCGATTTCTTTGTGAATCATATCGTGGAACAAGTCTGTCACGGCTCTTTGGTAGGAAGCCCCAGCATTTCTTAACCCAAATGGCATGACTGTGTAGCAAAAGGTACCCCACGGTGTTGTGAAGGCTGTCTTATGTTGATCTTCCTCGGCCATGAGAATCTGATTGTACCTAGCGAACCCATCCACGAATGAGCGAACCTCGTAGGCAGCAGTGGAGTTGACTAGCATGTCGATATTAGGGAGTGGAAAATCATCCTTTGGGGAAGCTTTGTTTAAATCCCGGAAGTCTACACAAACTCGAACCTTGCCGTTCGCCTTCCTGACTGTCACAATGTTGGCTAACCATGTCGGATACTCGATAACCTTGATGAAACCCACACTGAGGAGCTTCTCAATCTCTTCTTTGACCTGCAGAGACCATTCTGGCTTGATCTTTCTGAGCTTCTGCTTTACTGGCCTGGCATCTTCTCTGATCGGAATCCTGTGCTCTGCCACCTTTCTGTCTAAACCCGGCATGTCTTTGTATGACCATGCGAACACATCCATGAACTCCCATAGTAATGCAGTCAATCTGTCTCTGTCGTCTCCCTTGAAAAAGCTTCCAATCTTGGTTTCTTTTGGCTCTTCTTCGGTACCCAGATTAACAACATGCAATTCTTCGTCAGCCTTTGGACCATTCTCGCCACGACTACGGACTTGTTGAGCAAGTTCATTTAAGTATGTTGTGTTTTCGTGGTCTATTTCATCATAATTTGAATCGTTATTAACTTGTTCGTTAAGTTTATTATTAGTTAATTCATCATTTATGATGTTTGCAATCTCAGGGTACTCAGAAATATCAAATTTTTCATTAGCAAAGAAAGGAAACACACGCTCGGCTATGGCCTCCAAATCCTCTTGGGTAAGGGTATTAGAGACACTCTCGGACTCGAAAGTAAGGGTGAGTTGCTCTTCCTTTGTTGTTGTGCGGGGTATGCAACCCATTTCTTGGACTAAGAATTCCTCGGATACCACGGGCCCTTTTGTTGAATACCAATTGTTGATCGGCTCGGAGCTTGGCGGGATCTCACTGACAGTCTCGTTTATGATGACGGTGTCATGGATGGCGTTAACTTGGCATTCATTCATCATGGCAAGCTCTTCAAACATGGAGGCTAAATCTGTCAGTTCTTCCCCTACGGTGATTTCTGTCTCGGACTCTATGGTTATCTTCCTTCCCCACCATTTACGGGGCGACATGGGAGTTGGTTCCCTTTCGGATTTCTGGATCTCACAATCGGAGAAGATTTCGAGGCCGGCCTTTTTGACACCTTTATTGTTAACCCACGGCTCGGGAAAGATCATGTATGGAATGTCTTCCCCTTGGCGGACAAAATAACCATTCAACGTCTTGCGGTAAGGCCTCAGATTAGGGACTTCATACCGACGGCCTTCTTTACGAGCTCGGGCCTTTTCGTTCTTGATCGCTTGTTCTTGCTTCAAGTCTTCTTTGGAAGGCTCGTACCCCAAACCGAATGTGTTCTTGACAAATGGGACTTGCACGGGATGTAGGATCCCTTGCTGATATTTCCCTAAGCCTAAACCAGGGAAGTAGTCCATATTCCTCATCATGCGGAGGACTTTGTGATTGCTGGGGGTCCATGATCCGTTTCCCCCTTCTTTATCAATGGCGTTGATTGAGACACCGGAGAGAGTGGAGTCTGGTAGACCATGCTGAACTTGGTGGACGGGCTCACCTTTTCTGTGGATAGTGATGTTTTCAGCCATTACGGTCACTATTTCATCGCCATTTCGGATCTTGACACATTGGTGGAGGGTTGACGGTACGGCATTAGCACTGTGAATCTATGGTCGACCCAACAGTAAGTTGAATGAGGCCGGGATATCAAGCACTTGGAATGGAACGGACATGACCATGCTCCCAAACTCAATGTCTATTTCGATCATACCCATGACTGTACGGGCGGTGCTGTCATAACCTCGGATTACTTGAGTAGAGGGCTTTAAATCAGAATCCTTAAGCCCCAGTATGCCCATGATTCTACCAGGCATGAGATTGAGTGCGGAACCACCGTCCACTAAGACTCTTGAGACGGGCCTCCCCCTTGCTCGTACCTTGAGGTAAATAGCTTCGTTGTGGTCGGAACCAAACGGTGGAAGGTCCATATCGGCAAAGGTGATGACGTTGCCAAAATGAATGTGACCAATCATTGCCGTGAGGTCCTCGGGAGTAGTATCGGGAGAAACTGATGTATCATCGAGATTGCGGATGACAAGATCTCGGTGTTTCTTTGAGGATGCAATGAGGTCCCAAATAGAGATGTTGGCTTGAGTTTTCTTGAGTTGGACAAGTAGAGGGTCTTCGGGAGTGTTGTGAGCTTGTGGCCTTTGAGAAGAGGAGCTTGGTGCGGAAGTGGAAGGGTTGCTTGCTATGACTCGGCCGGATCGAGTTAGCATGTTGACGTTCCCATCTTGCTTCTTTTTCCTATTCTCTAGTACTTCCCTCATTACCTCATCGTAAGTCACTACATAACAAGAATTGTCAAGTTTATTCATAACATTGGGGCCCCCATTCACAATTGGGATTGAATGGGTGGTCCCCTCAAGTTCTCCTATCTCTATTACATTGACATGCTCGTCATTAGCCACTACAAATTCTTTCTTATCTATGAGATCTTGAATGACATTACGGAGAATGGAGCAATCCTCGGTGGTGTGGCCACTATATTGGTGGTAGCCACAATATTTGTGGTGAGCATGATTGGAGTTGATCGTCTTGGGTTGGTACCCTTGCACGGGTGTGATTTGACCCTTTGCCTTGAGGACCTCGAACACTTCGGTTTGAGTCATGCCTTGGAGAGGCGTGTAGACACGGTCACTTCGGGGCCTTTTCCCTTGAGGTGGAGGAACCTTTTTGTAATTCCCCTTGTCAATAGTGACGGCGTTGACCGAGGCCTCTTTTGTGGAGTTGGAAGCGGCATTGTAGCGGTAAGTAGGAGTGGTCTTCTTAATCTCCTTGAGCAAGTCATCCATGCGTACACCCGCCTCATACATTTGGGAGAAGTCAGAGTAGCAAGCCCCACTTAGGTGGGTGCGGAGATCAATCTTGAGACACTTGAGAAATATGTCCATTTGCTCTTTTGTGTTCGGCCTTTCAACAATTTCAGAGAGTTTGTAATTCCATCTCCTTGTGAAGTCGATGAAGGACTCATTGTCTCGTTGAGTAGTGTTCTCTAGCTCTTTCCTTGTGGGCCGGTGAGTGGTGTTGCCTTGGTATTGGTTCTTGAAGGCAAGCATGGCGGAGTCCCAATCAAGACGGAGAGTGAGCGGGAGAGTAGCATACCAATCTTTTGCCGCCCCCTAGAGAGTGAGAGGAAAGCATTGAGCCATCACCTTGGGGGAGACCTTCTTTGGAACCATTGCCCAAATATAAGTCTCAATATGAGCCATAGGACAAGAGTTGCCCTTGAATTTGCTTATGTCGGGCATCTTGAACTTATCGGGAAGAGCGGCCATAGTACTCATGAGGATGGATGATTGATAAAGGCTTGTGTCGGAGCCTTTCCCCATGTTGAGCCCATTGAATTTTTGGTCGATGTAGGCCATGATAGAATCCACCATTTTGGGCTCGTTGTTATCGGAACTTGGTTCCCCCATTTTCTTGGTGCGGGTGTTGACATAAGGACTCTTGAACAAACCCTCGGTCCATTCAGATTCATCATCATTGTTCTTGTTCTTTCCCTTGGCAAGGTTGGTGAGCTTTTCTTTCATTAGCTCCATTTAGGCCTCGTGGGCCTCCCTTTGGCTGTCGAGGTGGGATTGCCAAATGTCGTCTTTGCTTTGTGCCTCCTTGTTAAGGGTGGAGACTTTCTCTTGGAGGAGTTGGACCATAGTCGAGAGCTGTTCGAGAGACATGGTGTTGCTGCTGCCGGTCATGGTTGATGTTGGAGCTGTTGGAGTGATCTCTTCACGGACTAACCGATTTGCTGAATCCCGGTAGACTTTGTAAGTACCAATTGAACCTATATTGCAGAAGAGGCCCTTGTCAGTCTTGAGTAACACTTGCGGTCCATGAAGAGGCTTAGAACACACAGTTGGGCACACGACTCGAACCACATAAGAAAAGACTCTTTTTTTTTTTTTTTTTTTTATAAGTCGGAGGGAATGAATCCCTTTTGGGGTTTCTAAGAAAATAATGGAATCGTCACACTAGTATATAGACCATCTCGCGGTCCCATATACTCATCGGATTCCATCGCGCTTGTGAATCCTACATGTATCGGGATTAAACTAAATTAATGTAGTAAAGCATACATGCGGGGACGGATTTTTATTTTCGTCCAAAATAACCACTTTTGGGGACGGATTTTTATTGCGTCCATTTCAACAAGTTGGCATGTATGATTTGAAGACATTAGTTTAGGGAAATCTCGGTACATGGAAACCGACTTGAGTCACGGAGTGTTAGACCTTAAACTAGAATTGTGTGGTTTGTGCTCGGCTTGAATATGAGGCTCAAAAGTCACCCCCGGCATGTAGTCTTGAACTACGCCACGGGCTGAGGTTTACCGCTTCGAAAGAGCCAAGGTCTGGTGGAGTTTGAAACTTTCTAGGACGGGCCTCGACGGGTTTGGGGTTGGACTTGTGCGACACGATAGTGAGCAGTTCATAGGAATATGTGCATGTAGTGTGAGGTCTAACAAGTGACAAATTTTTTTATTTTTTTTTATATATTTTTTTTTTTTTGAAAAGAAAGAAAAACACACAAAACACATAAGCACATAAAATTACAACTCCCGAATCACCCGTGTGACCGGTAAATAAAACACAAAATTAAAACAGTCCGAGGGTTCAATTCTGTTCTGATGCAGGCAACTGTGCCCACACCCCACTGTTCTGCTCAGTCACCGAAACCTGTTTCTGTTCTGGAAACCAACCCAGAAGCGTGCGCCTCTGAGTGCTGATGTGGGACGCGCGCGCATGGCGTAATGCTTATGGGAGGCGCGCGCTTCTGGGGGACACCTGTCAGAATGTCAGACTTTGGACTCAGGGGATTGCCCTGGTCCCATGTTCATATTGTAACCCCTGCAGAAGTGATTAGTGCAGAATAACAGAAGAAGAAGATGAAGAACATGAAGAAGTGGGCGATTCTGGTTCTTGATGCGGGATGCGCGCGCCTTAGGCTTAAAAGGCCAGACGCGCGCGCCTCCCCCATCAGGAAACAGAATGCCCAGAAAAGATGTAGATTTCGATCAGAATGCAAGTTTAACCCTCAAATATACTCCCCAGCAGAGTCGCCACTGTAGATACCCCGGGGGAACCACGGCTTTAGGCTAGAGCTGTGAATTATCCTAGGATGTCTAACTTGTTTTTAGAGTCGCCACCTATGTTTTGAGGAACATAAGAAAAACCTATAGATTGTAGCCTAAGTTTGATTACGAAAACATAGATTCTTTGTTTTGTGGTTCGGGGGTTAGATTACGAGATGGGAAGTACCGAAACACCCATCTCGCCCAACTAAAGTTGGTCTTGCTTGATCAAAATCTACATAAATGAAAATGTTCTTCTTCTTCTTCTTTAAGTCATGAAAAGGGGGGATTTAAAATAGGATTTGGAATGTAGGAGATAACTCCTTAACCAACCTCAATGAGATGAGGTGATCATTAGAGTCATGTCCCAAAATGATTTGGGTGATTGCACATTTGATTAAAGTAAAAGAGAGAGAGGAGATGAAGTGGAAAAGAAGGGAAAAGATGGACTTTTACCTACAATTTGAAGAACTTCAAATATTGCTTGAAGAGATCCTTGGAGAACCTTTAGAAAGTGATTTTGGTATAGTTTTTGTAAGTTCAATCTTCGGTCCATTTTTCGATGATTTTTCGATGGATTTTCGATCCTTAAAAATGGAGGTGAAGAGTGGTTTTTATAGGTGAAAGATGGGTGTTTTTAGTGCCAAAACTCAGTCACCAAGAAATCCTTCCCGAGCAAAATCCTGTAAATTGAGCAAGGGAGGGAATCCTGGCCAGAAATCTGTAACTGACGCCCAGAGGCGCGCGCTTCCTGCTTTGGGGGGGGGGGGGGAGGCGCGCGCGTCTGGCTCCTCCTGTCGGAGGCGCGCGACTCAGAGAAGGCAATTTTGACAGAATGGACTAGAAAGTCAGCCCTGTCATTCAATTTAGTCCCTGGACTTAACGAAGTCAGTCAGGAACTTAACGAAAGTGACAGAAACTAACGAGAAACACTTAGAGTTGGGAGAAACACAAAATCAAATGTGCAATCGGGGTGAGCGGTCCAAGGCGGGGTGTCTACAGCCATCTACCTCAAAGTAAGGGCAAGGGGGAGACCCATCTCAAGGGTTCTAGTAGACGGTGGTTCTGCACTCAACTTAATGCCTAGCCGAGTCATGGGCATACTGGGGCTCAAAAACTCCGATTTACAACCCTCCGCACAAGTCATTAGAGGGTACGACAACACTGCCCGTACAGTCATGGGAATGATAGAAGTTGATATCGAATTTGGAAGCATGATCATGTCCGTCCCATTCCAAGCACTTGATGTCCCTGCTTCATTCCACTTACTCCTGGGCCGACCTTGGATCCACAGTTCCAATGCGGTACCTTCCACTCTCCATCAGTGTATCAAGATCAAAAATGGGGACGAGATAGTCACCATCATGGCCGATAATGTCACCATCCACAGAAGTGGGGGACAACCCGTTCACCAAGTCCAACACGGGATAGAAGATGCCACTCTCTCCTGCGCCAACACCATCGACAAAGAAGGGGGAAAAAGACAATGGACCCTCGGCAATCCTAAAATCTTCCGCATGATGAGGAACATGAATCACTTTCCCGGTCTAGGCCTAGGGAAGCATAAACAAGGGATATTACACCCCGTAGAAATGCCTTTTGTCAAGAACAAGTTTGGTCTGGGGTACGAGCCAACTGAAGATGACTTGAAATACGAGCAAGCAGTCAAGAATCAAAAGACCCAAGCTCGCAAAGAAGGTCGACAATATGAAATCCCTGACCTGAGACCTTACCGCAACACACTAAATGGTTACTTTGTTCGCCAAGGGGAAGATGTTCCGTACATGATCTTTCCCGAACCGTGGGTTAACGACAAGGGCGTCAGGAAGCCCGGTCTCGAGATCTTCACTGATTGTGAAATACCGACACAAGAAAGGGAGCCTACCCCAATGTCACCCCGAGAGTGGTGGGGCAAGAAAGTGACTATAGAGTCCGAGGTAGAGATTACCGTAGAGGAAGAATTATCCTATCTAGCCTCCATGTTCGAAGAATTTGCCATCATGGACGATTGTCAAGTCAACGCCATCTACGACACCGTTGTCAAAAAGGAATCCATCAGTGAGATCCCGCTAAGCTCCGAGCCAATCAACAACTGGTATTCAACGAAAGGGCCCTTAGTGTCCGAAGATTTCTTGGTCCGAGAAATGGGTTGCATACCCCGTACAGCAACAAAGAAAGAGCGGCTCACACTTACTTTCGAGTCCGAGAGTGTTTCTAATGCCCTCACCCAAGAGGATATGGAGGCAATAGCCGAGCGTGTGTTTCCTTTCTTTGCTAATGAAAAATTCGATAATTCTGAGTACCCCGAGATTGCAAACATCATAAATGATGAATTAACTAATAAAAAACTTAATGAACAAGTTAATAACGATTCAAATTATGATGAAATAGACCACGAAAACATAACATACCTAAATGAACTAGCTCAACAGGTTCGTTGTCGTGGTGAAAATGGTCCAGGGGCTGATGAGGAATTGCAGGTTGTTAATCTGGGTACCGACAAAGAGCCGAAAGAAAGGAAGATTGGCAGCTTCTTCAAGGGGGAAGACAAAGACAAATTGACTGCACTGCTCAGAGAATTTGTGGATGTATTCGCATGGTCGTACAAAGACATGCCGGGTCTGGATAGAAAGGTCGCGGAGCACAGAATTCCGATCAGAGAGGACGCCAAGCCAGTTGTAGACACCCCGCCTTGGACCTCTCACCCCGATTGCATACAAAGTATTTTTATTTAACTTATTTTTGTTGATTTCTGTTACTTCGGTTAAGTTCCTAACTGATTCCGTTAGTTTTGGACTAAACTGCATAACAGAGTTAACTTTCAGGGTCATTCTGTCCTTCTCTGCCGCAGGCGCTTCCGGAACTGTCAACGGGCTGCGCGCGCGTCTCGCCCTTAAAGCGGGACCCGCGCGCCTCCCATTATGGCAATAACGGATTGCACCTTATTTCCCTCCCTTTTCTTATTTACAAACATCTTTTCTTGATCACAAAAACCATATTTTTACATCCACATTCATCCCCCCTAGTTTTGTAACCTCCCAATCCCATTATTCTAGCCCTTTCATTAAAACAAAAATATTTCTTTTTATTAATATTTGATTTTCTCTTTATTATTTATTTATTATTTTTATTTATCTTATTTGTGATTGGTCAACTCCATCTCACATGGATTGACCAATTTCCCTCCAAGTTTTCCCTTCTCTTTTTTACCTATAAAAACCTCTCATTTCTACCTTAGAAAGGGACCAACTTCATCTTCCCTACAAGAACGATACACAAGTTCTCTCAACACATTTTCCCTACAAACAAACACTACACAAAGTGTTGCACAACCATTTCTCTACAAACAACACCATCTTCAAGTCAAAGTCTAAGTCCTCTTTTCTAAAGGTACTTTTATTGTTCTTCTCTTTTATTCTAGTCTTACTAGTATGCAATCCCCATCAATTGGGACATGACCAAATGACCACTTTACTACATTAAAGTTGGTTAAGGTTATCTCCCTACATTTTAATCTCTACTTTAATTTCCTATACATTTCTTAATGTAATTGTTTAGCATAAATTTATAAATAAAACAATTCTCTTTTCTTCCCCTTTTTCTTTACATTATAATTGTTAGCACTGTTAATAAATTGAAGGACATTTAGCATTAGAACACCAATAGTAGCAAGACTCGCATAAGCGGGGCGGAGTGGGTGTTTAAGTACTTCCCACTCCGTCACCTAACCCCCGAACCCTTCTCTCCCGAATCTCTGGTTTTGTACATAAATTAGGCTATTTCTAGGTTTTTCTTATGTTCCTTTAAAAACATAGGTGGCGACTCTAAACAATCTAAAACCAGTTAGACATCCTAGGATAATTCACCGCTCTAGCCAAGTTGTGGTTTCCCGGGGTATCTACACCAGTAAAGCAGAAGCTCAGAAAGATCAAGCTAGAATGGTCTTTACAAGTCAAAGAAGAGATTGAAAAGCTCCTCAGTGTGGGTTTCATCAAAGTCATTGAGTATCCGACTTGGCTAGCCAACATTGTGACAGTCAGAAAGGCAAACGGCAAGGTTCGAGTTTGTGTGGACTTCCGGGATTTGAACAAAGCTTCCCCGAAATATGATTTTCCACTACCAAACATCGACATGCTCGTCGATTCAACTGCCAACTATGAAGTCCGCTCATTTGTGGACGGTTTTGCCGGTTACAATCAGATTCTCATGTTCGAAGAGGATCAACACAAGATAACTTTCACAACTCCGTGGGGCACTTTCTGCTACACAGTCATGCCGTTCAGACTAAGGAACACTGGGACTACTTACCAGAGGGATGTTACTGATCTGTTCCATGACATGATTCATAAAGAGATCGAGGTCTATGTAGACGACAGAATCATCCATTCGAAGGGAACCAATGGTCAACATTTGATCGACCTTCGCAAATTCTTTGAAAGACTTCGACAACACAAGATGAGACTCAATCCCGCAAAGTGCACTTTTGGGGTCATCAGAGGAAAGGTTCTAGGTTACATGGTCACTGAAAGAGGAATTGAAGCCGATCCCTCCAAGATCAAGGCAATCATTGACATGCCTCCCCCAAAGACGCAGAAATAAATCAAAGGTTTCATGGGCAGACTTCAATACATCAGTCGGTTTGTGCACCAACTCACTTCCATGTGTGAGCCAATCTTCAAGCTACTAAAAATGAATATGGCTCTAGAATGGACCGATGCGTGCCAAGAAGCCTTCGACCAAGTGAAGCATTACTTGACATGCCCTCCAGTTTTGGTTCCACCACACAAAGAGAAGCCTCTCTTTCTCTATCTCACCGTCAATGATGAAGCCCTAGGGGCTATGTTAGCACAAGAACAGCGAGACTCCACAAAAGAGAATGCTATCTACTTTTTCAGCCGACGGTTTCAAGGAGCTGAAAAGAACTACTCTGTCATAGAGAAGTCTTGTGCTGCATTGGTTTGGTTTACTCAAAAGCTCAAGCATTACATGGAAGCCTTCCCAATCAAGTTAGTAGCAAAAGTGGACCCGCTCCGCTACATCTTCAAAAAGCCTTTCATGTCAACAAGAAAAGCCAAATGGTATTTCATGCTCGCCGGCTACGATATCACTTACGTCACACTCAAATCCATCAGGGGGAAAGTGTTCAGTTATCAGCTTGCTGAATTTCCGTGTGACGAAGTGAAGGGGGAAGATGCACAGTTCCCTGACGAGCATTTAATTTGTGCTACAATAGAAGAAAACAAGTGGCAACTTTTTTTTCGATGGCGCAGCCAATAAGCATGGATATGGCATAGGGATGTTACTTATTGATCCAAAAGACATGTATACTCCAATCGCTATCCACCTTGAATTTGAAGCCACTAATAACACCGCTGAGTACGAAGCTTGCATAGCGGGGATCGAAGCAGCCCTCGAAAGAAATGTCACAAGTTTAGAAGTATTCGGTGATTGCTTGCTCATCATCAACCAGACATCCGGAAAGTGGAAGATTCAAGACTCAACTCTGCAACGGTATGGTCAACATCTCGAGGAGTTGGGTGAACAGTTTCAAGAAATAACCTTCAATTACCTGCCAAGGGACAAAAACCGTTTTGCTGATGCACTAGCCACCATCGCTTCACTAGTTGAAATACCTGAGGGTAAAATGGTGAATCCCTTCAAAATTTCTCGAAGGAACAGTCCGGCATACTGCATGAGTATCGAGATCAACGAGGTCCAAACAAACTCCCCGTGGTACGCGGATATCATGAATTTCCTCAAGGATGGTGCTTATCCCGAGAATAGCAATAAGAAGTCTCAAATGGCGTTGCAAAGACTAGCCTCCCAATATGTACTAATTGGGGACAGAGTCTACAAAAGGCACCACGAAGGGATCAATCTCCTATGCGCAAATGAGACCGAAGCTCAAGAAATAATGCATGAGATCCACGAAGGTGAATGTGGGCCTCACATGAACGGGTTTATGTTGACCAAGAAGATACTCCGCATGGGTTATTATTGGAGTACCATGGAAAGGGACTGCATCGAGAAAGTCAAGAGGTGCGCCAAATGCCAATTCCATGCCAATCTACAGCACGCTCCACCCTCACAGCTTTACAATATGACTACGCCTTGGCCTTTCTCTTGTTGGGGCATAGACATCATCGGCAAATTTCACCCTACTGGAAGCAACGGACAATCTTTCGTCCTAGTAGCCGTGGACTATTTTACAAAATGGGTCGAAGCACAGGCTTACCGAGTTCTCAACGCCAAGAAAGTGGCCGAATTCGTGAAAACCCACATCATGTGCCGATACAGCGTTCCTCATGAGATCATCTCAGACAACGGCTCTCACTTCGAGAAAGAGATGGACACACTCCTGGTAGAATACAAGATTACTAAGCACAAGTCATCTCGATACCGCCCTCAAGCAAACAGCGTGGTTGAGGCAGCTAATAAGACAATCGAGACCATTGTGAAGAAAATGGCCTCCACTGGAAGGGATTGGCACGAAAAGCTACCTCTAGCGTTATGGGGCTGCCGCACGTCGATACGGACAGCGACTGGAGAAACTCCTTATGCACTGGTATATGGTACCGAAGCTGTACTACCAATAGAGCTCGAAGTTACATCCCTACGGGTCCTCCTCGAGAACCAAGTCAACGAAGTCGACTGGATGCGAAGTTGATATGAACAGCTAGCCCTACTCGACGAGAAAAGGGTAAGGGCAATCGAGCGTACGAGGGCCTATCAACAAAGAATGGCTAAGGCTTTCAACAAAAGGGTGAAGCCCCGAAACATAAGTGTGGGAGATCTGGTCCTAAGACAACACCCTCCCAATGCCATGAACCCCCTTGGAAAATGGGGACCCCGATGGATTGGTCCGTACGTAGTCAAGAAGATACTAAGCGGCGGTGCAGTCCGACTCGTGGACTTAGACGGAGATCAGCTGCCAAAGGAAGTCAACCTCGACAAATTGAAGAGATTTTACGTCTAATAAACGAAGACCAAAAAAAAAAAAAAGAGCTCGCTAGGTTGAAAACCCGCAAGGGCGGCCTAGGCAAAAATTAGAGCACGTGCAAAAAGAAGCCCGCTAGATTGAAAACCCGAAAGGGCGGTCTAGGCAAAAAACAGGGTGCACACATAAAAAAAAAAAAAAAAACAAAAACGGTATTCGTTTATTTGAACTACGGAGACCTGAGCCTCTACACTGGAGGAACGTAGGCAACCTTCGGGTGTGGTCTAAAACATAAACAAATACCCAAATCATTTCAAATTAACAAAATGCAATTTTATTCAAATCTCAAATCATTCAAGCCATTACAACAGACTTTGTTGAGCTACTAAAAAACTTAAGACATTAAATCCTAACAAAGTGGTCTAATTGCAATCTCACGGGTACAAAGAAATATCTAATCTTTCTTCGGTTTGGGGACCCATTCCTTTTGGGGACGGCCTTTAGTCCTCTTGGATGGAGGCGGAGCATTCTCGAGACCACCAAGACGAGAAAAGACACTCGGACGAGATGGAGCTTCATCAACAACCTTCTCCTTGCCCTTGCTAGAGGGAGCTTTGACTGGAACAACCACGGGACGCTTCCACACATGAGAAGAATTCCCCTTGCCTTTCTTCTTCTTAGACAAATAACGAGGCCTATAATCCCTCACATGGACCACCGGCTTCACGGAATCCACAGCAACAACATCCTCATTTGGTCTTCCCAAACGATCAAAGACGCTAGGACGCGTCTTCACAATTGGAGCAATGGGGACGGACTTATCACCTTCGGGGACGGAAACTTTGACTTCAAAAGTAAAGGTCATCGGGGCCATCGCTACAAGAATAGAGTAAAGGGAAGGATGCAGAGTATTGCTGTATGATCATTCTGATCGAAAATGATTTGAATTTATAGCTGTTGGAGTGCCCTGCTCAGAAAAGAAAGGGGCTGGAATTCAGCAAGCCAGAAGCGCGCGCCTCCGACAAACGATTCCAGATGCGCGCGCCTCCCGTGACCAAAGCCAGACGCGCGCGCGTTTGACATCAGACAGAAACAAAACATGCCCTTGTCAGTTCAAGAAGGAAGCCCAGGCACGACCAAACGCCTTCAACCTGCAAGAAATCAGATCCCAGCACAGAAAAGGAGTTCAAGCAACAATAATAAACACATTTGGGCACACATTTGTTTGTAAAGAGTCGACACTTAGGAACGAGTCTAGACAGATAACTAAAAAAGCGTAGTAAATAGCTAGGATTGTAAATACATGCTAAATGTTTATTACAGGTAAATAAAAATGTTTTCAATCTCTCGTCCTCCCCAAAAGGCTACTCAGAATCATCATCATCGGCAGCACCGTGTCTACCCCCACTGCCACTCTCAGTCTCCTCGTCATCATCGTCATCATCATCAGCAGATTCTTCCTCCTCAGATGTCTCAACCACAACATCATGCCGGGTCCTCTTGGTAGCTCTCCCCGATGAACTAGCACCACCCCCACTCTGGCTACCTCCTCGGCTCAGGCTCCTACTCTGACTACCTCCTCGACTCAAACTCCTGCTAAATGACTGCCTCGGTAAAGAGACAGCCTCATCAATATCCAGTGCAGCATCCCTGCAGCCTCGTCCCATGCCCCGAGCACCTCGGGCAGCTCCTCTCGCAACACCAGAGACAGCACCAGCAGCATCTCTAGTCATGGCAGTAATATCCCTGCACAGCCCTAGCACCCTCTCCTCCAGCCGACGGAGTCTCCTCCTCATCCCTTTGTTCTGTCTGCCCAAGTGCCTATAAGCAGCTACAGATACCTGTTGCAACAGAGAACAGAAAAAAGGAAATTGCATCAATACAAAGAACAAAGAAGCGAGACTGGAACTGAGAAATGCAAAGACAGCCAGGAAAATATAGCCTGAACAGGAGGCTCTCTCTCCGGCGACATGTCCTCGGGAACAATCTCCCTCTGCACCTCATACACCCCAAAGTTCGAGTAAGTATAATATGAAGGAGGCAAAGGGGGATCAAAGCAATATCCAGCACTGGTGGGATAAAATCGAGCCGAAGTCTGTGGAGCAGCATGTGTCTCCCTCGGATCAGTAAACATGAAACCCTGCTGAAGGTTATACTCCTGGAATAAACCGTAATCCTGCTCTAGATGGATGAAAGGGACAGCATCAACCCCCGCAAGATAGACTGCCCGGTCTGCCTCTGAAAGAGCCCTCCAATTATGAGGACAGAAAGGAGGAACATCAGGAACCGCTGGCCTAGGAGGGTGGTGGAAGTCCGTCACCTGACCACCATGCTGCCAAAACACTCTCTCTCCAAGATATATCGCCATACACTCCACTGAGCTCATCAGAAGCCTCGAGCGGGTGGGAATCAGAGTATGCTTAATAAAAGCATAAATAGCTCTCCACGGAAACAAAGAAGAGGCGACAGCCTCTGGCCTCAAAGAATCCAAGTGGCGTCGAGCTGAAAGCAGGCTGATGGGAACAGTGCCAGTCCTCACGTTCCTCTCCCTATACGACCACCTCACACAGTCTGGATACTGGGGTTGACCCTCTCTGTTAATCTTGAAGTCCCTCAGCTCCAAGTCAGCAAAGGCCCATAGCTGCAAAACAGAGACAAGAGCAAACTTAAATAACAAAGGTACAGTAGAGCGATGACAAGAAAGCCAAAAAGAATAGGGAAAGCAGTATACCTCCCACAACAGGCTGAAACCCGTAACCGAGCTAGTGGTCGAACGGCTGGTCAGATCCATACCGTGATAACAAGCAGCCAAGCCCGCTGTACCCCAGTTATAATGACCAGCCTGGTCCAAGTCTACCAACAAATCAAGCAAAGCTAAGGAATCCGATGACCCTCCACTGGCAAACAGAGTATGGGACAACAGGTACCATATAAAACAACGGGCCACAGCATCGACCCGCTCAGCAGTGTCACCCAAAGGCTCGGCTGCAAGAATACTAAAATACCGACGGATGCTCCCCCAAGTGACTCGATAATTCTTCACCGGGAAGCCGCAGTCAACCAGGGCCAACAGTTCGTCAGCAGTCCAAAGGGTCCCTCTCAAAACACAAGGGACAGGCTCCCCCGCAAACGGCAGACCAGTCAATACCATGAAATCAGTGGGCGTCATCGTGACCTCTCCCATAGGAAGATGGAAAGTATGGGTGTTGTCCCACCATCTCTCTCTCAGAGCCTGAATAACATCCGGATCATTCTTCAACGCCGGCAGACTGGTAATAAAGAGGCCAAAATGGGTGGCCTGAACCCGAGCCCTGACATTCTCGGGCAGCTTACTCCAAATGGTGACCGGGCCATGAGCTCCGCCTTAAATCTCCGACAGGCGGCTCCACTCCTGAAAAGAAACAAGAAACAAGAAACAACGAAAATTTCGTCAGCATAACGTTATTATACGGACAAACCCGAAACAGAAACTTCAACATGCATACGAGTGTGTGAGTATGAAAAGGGGTATCCGAACATGTTTCTTGCGGTAAATCAACAGCGACAATCAACAAAAGAAGTTGCAGCGAAAAAGTACGGGCGAAATAGAGCAGCCCCAAAAGTGCGAAAATCACAAAGAGAATGAAAGATTCTTACCAATCCCACTGTGACAAAGTGGGAGATATGGGTATGCGGCTGATACGTGAGCAAAGTCGGGTCCATCACCTCAATTCCAACCTCGGGCTCCTCGCCTTGTGGTATCTCGAATGGGGGAGATTGTTGACGATCCGACATTGTTTCTATGATAGAATCGCCCTGAACTGGAACGGAATGCGCGCACCCCCTGCTATGTCACTAAGACGCGCGCGCTTCCCATAGCGAAGACCAGACGCACGCGCCTTTGCTCCCTTAGGAATTCAAACACAACTCCTCACGCGGGAATCAAAGTGTCACAACCATGTTCATCTGAGTTTTCAGCTCCACCACTTCAAGCTGAGTGAGATTCGTAACAGACGCCGTTAGTTCTCAAAAATCAGTTTTTACAATTCATCCCCAGCACAAAGCACTCCGCAGTCAACTGTGCCCGCACCCTGTCAAAAGTCAAAGTCAAACAGTTAAAGTACGACTCACGACAACAATTTGGTCCGGGATGAGCCACAGAATCACCGCTTCTTCATCGAACAAAATCTACATCCATCCAAAGAAAACGGTCCTCTAGGTCCCGCAGTTCAGCAGACAGTCCTCTGGGTCCCGCATTTCAGCAGACGGTCCTCCAGGTCCCGCACTTCAGCAGACGGTCCTCCGGGTCCCGCACTTCAGTAAACGGTCCTCTGGGTCCCGCACTTCAGCAGACGGTCCTCTAGGTCCCGCACTTCAGGAAATGGTCCTCCAGGTCCCGTACTTCAGCAGATGGTCCTCTAGGTCCCGCACTTTAGCAAATGGTCCTCCGGGTCCCGCACTTCAGCAGACGGTCCTCTAGGTCCCGCACTTCAGCAAACGGTCCTCCGGGTCCCGCACTTCAGCAAACGGTCCTCCGGGTCCCGCACTTCAGCAGACGGTCCTCTAGGTCCCACACTTCAGCAAACGGTCCTCTGGGTCCCGCACTTCAGCAAATGGTCCTCCGGGTCCTGCACTTCAGCAGACGGTCCTCTAGGTCCCGCACTTCAGCAAACGGTCCTCCGGGTCCCGCACTTCAGCAAACGGTCCTTCGGGTCCCGCACTTCAGCAAACGGTCCTCTAGGTCCCACACTTCAGTAGACGGTCCTCTAGGTCCCGCACTTCATCAAACGGTCCTCTGGGTCCCGCTTCCAGCAAACGGATCTCGCTATCAGCAAACAGGTCCCGCTTCCAGCAAACGGATCTCGCTATCAGCAAACAGGTCCCGCTTCCAGCAAACGGATCCCGCTCTCAGCCAACAGATCCCGCTATTGGCAAATCCGCTCACACAGGGAGCGCACTCTTATCTCTCAAAGCCGCTCACACAGGGAGCGCACCTTTATCCTCTGCAATTTCAAATTCCTGCTTTTATTGAGTCTTTTCCTTTTCTTGGGGATGTCCTAGGCGGATGTCTGTCTTTCGTCGGTGCGTTTGCTTCGCAATCCACACCGCCGAGGGGCTCTGTAGACACCCCGCCTCGGACCGCTCACCCCGATTGCACACTTGTTTTGTGTTTCTCCCTCTTCTAAGTGTTTTCTGTTAGTTTCTGTTACTTTGGTTAAGTTCCAGACGGACTCCGTTAAGTCCCAGGACTAAACTGAATAACAGTTCTAACTTTCTAGTCCATTCTGTCAAAAATTGCTTCTCAGAGTCGCGCGCCTCCGCCCCTTGAGGCCAGACGCGCGCGCCTTACGCCGCCTAGGTGGGATGCGCGCGCTTCTGGGGCGTGTCAGTTACAGATTCTGCCCAAGAATCTCTCCCTTGTTCATTATACATGATTTTGCCCGGGAAAGATTTCTTGGAGACTCCGTTTGGCTCCAAAAACAGTCACTTTTCAACTATAAAAACCCCTCCAATCCATCATTGGAGGAGGACCTTCAAAATCATCATTTTAGACCTTTTACTCACTTCTTTCCTAGACATTTTCCTTTGGGATTTCTTCAACAAAAGTACTCAACCTCTTCTTCAAGGCTTTACAAGAGGCTCTCTTTTGAAGGATACTATAGGTAAATGTCTTAACATTTCTCTTCTTCTCCTTCTTCTTCTTCTTCTTTAATCAAATGTGCAATCACCCAAAACCATTTGGGACATGACACCAATAGTCCTTTCATTACATTGAATTGGCCTAGGAGTCATCTCCCTACATTTTAACTCTAAAACCCCTTTTTATCATCATTTTAATAGGAAGAACACATTTATCTTTAAAAGTGAATTATGAACAAGCAAGACCAACTTTGCTCGGGCGAAATGGGTGTTTAAGTACTTCCCATTTTGTAACCTAACCCCCGAACCCCTCATCTCAAGAATCTCTGTTTTCGTAAATCAAACTTAGGCTCATAAAAATTAGGTTTTCTTACGTTCCTCAAAAACGTGGGTGGCGACTCTAAAAAACCAAGTAGACATCCTAGGATAATTCACGCGATCTAGCCAAGCCTTGGTGTCCTCCCCGGGGTATCTACAGCACGGAAGTCAGTAGGGGTCATGGTGACCTCCCCCCACCGCATATGCATGGTGTGAGTGCTATCCCACCAGCGCTCCCGGATGACCTGGAGCAAGTGCACATTCCTCCTCTCACCGACAAGGCCGTCAAAGAAGGGTTTCAATCCGAGGTTCTCAATCCCCTCCTTCATCTCGCCATTGAGAGTTGCCCACTTCTCAGTGACCGCTCGCACACTGCCTTAGTTGTTGATCACCCTGAATGACTGTAACCAACAAAGGCAAAAGAGATAAATGTCAGAAAATCGGTAAAGTCCTTATTTAAGCATTTTACCCAAAAAGTCGCCGAATCGCCTGAAACGACAGTCAAAATCATGTACTACCATACTACAACGACTTTCAGCACCAACAAGGGTGAAATTCGATCAAAGGATCAGCCATGCATGATAAACCCTAGCAGCGGTAATTCTAGATGAAAATTGACAAAAGTCGAATCGCTAGAACACTAAATTGAGACATGCAACAGCGAAATTGACATGGAAACTCAATCAGAGGAAGAGATCCTTACCCGCCTAGTCCAAACAGACTGAGAGACGTGGGCCTCCAGGAATGGGCACAAATCATCAGTCGCCCACACTTTACCCTTCATATCTCTACCGAAGAGGTGTTCCTTATGTGAACGATGTGCACCGGCCATTTGCAAGGGTCGATAATCACCAAAACATGGAGAAATTGGAGATTTTTGAGTGAGAAAATTGCCTAAGGTCGAAATCTCCCGAGAATGGAATAGGAAAAGTGATTTGAAAATCACTTCCAGTGCCTGAAATGCCTCTATTCTGCGCAAAAACAGAAAAGTCTCGTACGAGACATCATTCCCTCGTACGAGAGATCTCCAGAAAAGTCTCAGAAAACCATGTTTTCTTGAGAAATTCTAGAAAAGCCCTGCTTTTAACAGAAAGGTCAGAGAAAGCCCTGCTTTAGACTAAGAGGTCGAATCTGAACCCAGTTCAAGATGGAACATTGAGTCGTCAACAAATGGATATCTTCAGAATATGAACAAGCAAAGTTGTTTCTCAGTACGAATTTATCCTCACCGCGCATCCAATATCATGGGTGAGCAACAAGAATCTGCATCAGCAAACTCTGAATCCCACGACTGTTATCAAGGTGTAAGCTAATGGCACAGGATTTGCAATCAGTTATCCCACGACTTTCATCAAGGTGTAAGCTAATGGCACAAGATTTAAAACCGGGTATCCCACAACTGTTGTCAAGACGTAAGTTAGCAACACAGGATCCCACCATTTGGAGTCCCATAATTGTCATCAAGACGTAAGTTAATGGCATATGATTCACTTTTCTGGTAGAAAGGCAGTCGCGTCAGAAGGAGAAGGTCCGAGTAATTGGCGTCTCCACATCCGGGTATCTCACGACTGTTGTCAAGACGTAAGTTAACAACACAGGATCCCACCATTTAGAGTCCCATAATTGTCATCAAGACGTAAGTTAATGGCATATGATTCACATTTTTAACGGAAAGGCAGTCGCGTTAAAAGGAGAAGCGAGGTCCGAGTAATTGGCGTCTCCAAACCCAGAGTCTGATAATTGTTATCAAAACGTACGTTAATAACATAGGATTCACATTTTCCAACGTAACAGACAAACTCGTTGGGAAGGAGAAGCAAGGTCCAGGCAACTGGCGTCTCCAAAATCGAAGGCGGTTCGTCATCAACAACAGGGCATGTTCAGAATTGGAATCAAAGAGATTGATTTCCTCAGTATGGATTGCAACTGGAGATGGTTCGTCATCGGCAAAAAGGAGTATATTCAGAATTGGGTCAAGGCTATTGATTCCTCAGTATGGGTACTCTCTAAACTCTGAGCTTTACTTATCGCAAGTTTTGCTTTCAAAAATGATTTTCAAAATACCTTAAACCTCAGTTTTTGCGTATTTTTGGAGTCAAACTACGTTTGGTCTGATTTCCTTCCAAAGAATACGTAGGCAGCTTTTTAGCACGACCATACCCCTAGTTCAAAATGGTGTCTTTTCTATCAACGACGGTACTTCATCCATAAGTATCGTCGCCGAGGGGCTCTGTAGACACGCCATTTTGGACATTTATTTATAATCACACTACTTCTATGTCTCGCCTTTGATTTGGGTCAAAACTCATTAAGTTGGACATGTTTCATTAAGTTTCTGACTGACTCCGTTAGTTAGGGGCCAAACTGAACATTAAAACTATCGCAGAGGGCAAATAAGTGATTCCAGCACTTAGATGCCTCGTACGAGACATTGATGTCTCGTACGAGGTATCCCCCTCGATAGTCGGGTTTTTGGTCAGTTTCCTTATTGATCTTAACCCCTTTTCTTGGCAAACACTCATGCAATTCGAGAAAACCTAATGGCCGATCCTAGAGTCCAAAAATACCTCTGTGGAGATCAACTCATTGATTCCCACTTCAACTTACCTTCTTGACCAAAACCCTAGGTCAAAATCTCCTATAAATATAAGGTTCTTGAACCAAAAAAAGGGTAGACTCTATATTCACAAAACAACCACTCAAAATCTGACCAAAGAAGTTCTTCTAATCAGCCCCTCTCTGATACCCAAGAAATTTAGAGGATCAAGGCCTTTAGTTAAGGCCATCCATAGGATTCTTGAAGAAAACGCTTAGGTAAATCTTTGCTTTTCTATCTTCTCATATCCTTCTTTGTGTTTGAAGTAGTGTGATTCCATTAAAGGATCAGCCTAGAGCCTCTCCAACCCATGGAGATGGTCTTGAAGCAAATGATCCGACATCCCAAATAAATAAGCCATTATTTATTTGTTTGTTTTTATCTTTTGGTACACGAATGCATGATTTTGAAACGATGATGATGATTTCTTTGCAAGACCAATCCTAGATTGGGTGAATTGGGTGCTCCTTGACCTTCCCAATTCATAACTTAACCCCCGAATCCAGACATCTCGGTCCGTGTTCCGACAATAACATGGTGGCGACTCTCAAATCAACAAGAAGGTGAATCAAAGGTCGAAAGCGTGCCATCGAAGCAAAAATCTCGCGCGCAAACACCTTAATGTTTGATTGATGCATTTGCATTCCTATTGTTGTTTCTCTCTAAAAATGCATTCAAATTTCTATCTTGCTAGGATTAGAATTTTGTTTATCTTTTTTGGCTGATAGAAATCTATGACACTGGCTTAGAGTGTGCATTGACTTGGGGCATGAAAATTAATAAAATAATATTTCTTGAAAACATGTTATTACCAAGTACAATGAGTTAGCCTTTGTTATAGTAGGTAATGGTCTCAATCAAATAGGGGGAGATTATTGGGTATGCTGATTATAAACCACTCCTATTACCTAGATTTGATTGATCCCATAACCTAATTTTATCTTTTGTAGACTTTAGGATATATTGTAAGAAGTGTTAAACTTCATTGTTAGAATAGTCCACTTTGATGGTATAGGCTTTAGATGAATAGGTCTTAAAAATTTCTAAGTCTGGAATTTTAGTGGTCAAGACCTTGACCGTTGAAGATCACTTGACCGTGGAAGATCACCTGACCGTGGAAGACCACCTGACCGTGAATCTCTTGACCGTGAGGCCTTGACCGCAAGTGAAGAAGTTATCCAGTAACCCAAGTTTGTTCAAACTTAACCTTGGTCTAACTATGGTTAGTTTAGAATGTTGCAGGACTTGGACCCCAAGTAATTCAAATTTGAATTCATCTAAGTGGGACCACCTCTTATCTGCAAAAAGGACAAACTCAGTTTGAGCTCCAATTAGAATTCAACAGCTCATTGTCCTTCAACTTGGAGCCCAAGTAATTCTAACAACTATTTTCTCATTCAAGGCTATAAATAGCCCTTAAGTTCTTCATTGAACATTGCTGAGATTCAAAAGAGAGAAATTGCTGTTGAAATACTTGGTGATTGAAGATCATACTCAAGATTTCCAAAATCCTTTGAATCTTTAAGTGCTCACCTACAAACATTTAAAGATCTCCAGCAACATTCAAGTCATCTCAAGCCTTGTAACACATAAGATTCATTAGGCTCTAAATCATATAGATTTCAAAGAGCTTCAGATTCTTACACACACACTCACCCCAATTGATCAATCACATAGATTGAATCAAAAGGGATACACTGGTCTAAGTCTAGGATTTACTCTTTATAGAAAGTAAGTGTTGATTCAAAGCTTCATCTCTGTAATCTGTACACTCAAGAATCAATATATACCTCCATTCAAAATCCAAGACTGACTATCTTGGTAAAGGGCGTAGATCTTTTAACAGATCGAACCTTTCCAAATACTTGTGTCATTTACTTACTGCACTTTACATTCTGCAAATTTACTTTCAAGTATTGTTCATCTTGTTCTTTATTGTTCATATTAATCTTGTTTGTCGTTTAGTGTTTTGATCTTTCAGATTCAAGAACTATTGTGAATTGTGTTTGTATGTTCTCCACATTGCCTTAGTTAAAATCTGACTAACTTATCATTTGCCAAAACTTCTAAGACAACAACTTTCAAACTCAACCATTCTTGACCGAAAATCTCTTGACCGCACCTCCCTTGACCATACTCACCTGACGCAACCTGGTTGACCGTGAGTGCTGGTGTTCATTAGAGATTTCTATCAAAATCAACTCTACCTTATTTCCATCGAAAACTTCCGCGTGCATATTACACCTTGACCGTGTGGTTTTTACTTGACCGTAAATTCAAGATTGTAAGCACGTGGTTGAATTGAAAAAGGGTTGAAATTTTAAATAGGCTATTCATCCCCCCTCTAGCCTCTTTTCATACCATTGTTGTGTCTTTGGGACCAACACTCTTACTAAGAAGGTTCGGGGGTCTAATGTTGTGCTAAAGCTGGATATATCGAAGGCTTATGATCGTGTCTCTTGGTTTGCATTGATTAAGGTCCTCCGTAGATTTGGCTTCTCTGAGGTTTGGATTGATATTATTTATAGATGTATTTCCTCCTGTTGGTCTTCCATCCGTGGTATTAATCTTTACACAACAAATTTGAGCAATATAGATACCACATAAGCCATCCTAATGTTCCAGTGATATCCCACCTTGCCTATGCCGATGATGTGATGATTTTCTATAACGGGAGTAGAGATTCTCTTGATCTTCATATGCGATGTATGGAATAATACCAAACCTTCTCGGGATAGCTCATCAATGCTTCAAAATCTTGCTTTGTTATGGGAAAGCATGATACAGCACAAGATTCTATTATTGCTCATACAAAGGGATTCATCAAGAATAAGTTACCAATTATTTTGTTTTGGTTGTCCTCTCTACGTTGGTTGCAAGAAAACTAGTTTTTTTCAGCCTATTATTCAGAAAATTGAGGATAGGCTCCACTCTTGGTGTGGTAAACTCCTTTCTTTTGGTGTAAAGCTTACTCTTATAAAGGCTTGTCTTCAATCTATTCCGCTTTATTATATTGCTTTAATGTAACCTCCCAAGGGTATTATTAGAGCTTTGTATGGGCTGATTGCTAGATTTTTTTTTGGAGTAGGGTTGATGGAGAAAATAAATGTCATTGGGTGGCCTATCATCATATGTATTGGCCAAAAGATGAGAGGGGTCTTGGCTTAAGGCGTTTTGAGGACATTTCTCTTTCTTTTTCTATGAAGTTGTGGTGGAGATTATGGGGATCACCATCTTTGTGGACTGAATTCCTTTTAGCTAAATATTGTAATGGTATCCATCCAAATGGATGTTACCCCTAGATCCATTGATTCCCACGTTTGGAAGCGTATGCTTGGTGCTAAAGACTTAGTGGAGCCTAGAATTAGTTGGGGGGTGGTGGTGAATGAGATATTTCTATCCATGAAAATTGGCTTAGTTCTATTGTGGCTGGTCTCCTCATGAGCACATAGAGGTTTCATCTCTTTTCTTAAATGGGCGGCCGAGACATAATTTTAAAGTTGATAATTTTGGTCGTCCTCTTTTAGAGCCATTGAAGAACAACATATCCGTCTCTCGAACGAAAGGGATCAGATTTGGTGGTCTCCATCTTCTTCAGGTAAATTTTCTATTTCTTCGGCTTGGAAAGAAATCAGACAGTCCCATCCTAAAAGTATGGTTTTCGCATCATGTTGGCATAAACATATTCCCACTAAAATCTTAGTTTTCTTTGGCGTGCTCTTCATAATGGCCTTCCTACTAACTATGCTTGCATGCGTAGAGGTATATCTTTTGTTTCTATGTGTCACTGTTGCGCTCAACCTAAGGGGGAAGATATTAAATATATTCTCATTCAAGGGGATCTAGCCCGTCATATATGGCACCTTTGGGAATTCTATGGGGGTAGCTAGTATGGGGACGGATGTTAGGCATATTCTATGTGCATGGTGGTATGGCTCTACTAAGGCAGATTCTGACTTGAGTATTTGGCTCCGTTCGCTCTTGCCTCCTTTTATTTGCTGGGAGTTGTGGAAGGCTAGAAACAAAGCTCGTTTTGAAGGACATAAAGTAACCTCGCTTGAGGTAATTAATTCTATAACTTATGGGATTTCTTCTATTATTAAAGCATTTAAATTGGAGTTTAGAGGATCCCACTTAGAAATGCGGATGACCTCTTTATTTAGAGTCAAGGTTTCTTCCCCTCATACTAAGATTCCTAAGATTGTTGTTTGTAAATCCCCTATTAATGAAGAGTTTAAGCTTAATATGGATGGAGCTTCTAAGGGTAATCCGGGTTTAGCTTCGGGTGGAGGAATTTTTAGAGGTCCGAATGGGGAGTTCCTATACGCTTTCTCTCGGTTCTATGGTGTTAACACTAACATGTGGACTGAAACTCATGCACTCCTTGATGGTTTACTGTTAGCTTCTGAATTTGGCATTAATTCCCTTTGGATAGAGCTTGATTCTGAAGTTTTGGTTAAGATTTTGTTAAGAGAATATGATATTCCTTGGCAGATTCTTTACCTAATTCAAAGAATTATGGAGCTTATCTCTACTATGCAGATTCGGATCACCCATGTGTTTAGAGAAGGCAACAAAGTGGGGGATGGGCTGGCTAATTTCGGTTATTCTCAACTACATGATGCAGATTTTAACTCTTTTTTTTATCTTCCTAATAATTGTAAGGGGGCGTTCAAGCTTGATAAAGCTCAAGTTCCTTCTCTTAGACTTTAATGTTTCTGTCTTAGATGGCTAGATTCTTATATTTCTTTTTCTCTTTGTATTGTAGTCACCCCTCCCTATATTGTAAAGGATCTTACAACATGTGTAAGACCTTCCCCCTAGGAATTTTTTTGGTGGTTGAGGTTGTCATGTCCCGCACCATGTTTGTAATGTTTTATCATTGTACTAAATCTAGGGAGGTACCGTCTTCTTTTCGCAAAAAAAAAAAAATTGTCTTTTTTCATTCAACGAGGGGTTTACGTCAAGGAGATCCTCGTTCTCCTTATTTATTTGTTATTTCAGTTGAGATGATGAGCCGTGGTCTTAATCATCTCCATACAATGCATCCTCATTACAGGTATCGTATTCCACTTGAGCACTCCTATAGTTTCTCACTAAGCCTATGCCGATGACGTGATTATCTTCTGTAGAGGATCCAAAAATTCTCTAGAAAGTCATGTGAAATATCTCGAGTGGTATCAAAAAAATCAGGGTAGCTTGTTAACATTCATAAATATTGTTATATTTTAGGGAAGAATAGAAGCCGAGATGATCATATTGAAGCTATTACAGGTTTTGTCAAGCAAGATTTCCTAATTAAGTATTTGGGCTGCCCCCTTTACACGGGTAGAAAGAGGATCAATATTTTTGCACCTCTTATTCAAAAGATGGAGAACCGCCTTGCTTCTTGGAAGGGGCAGATGCTTTCTTTTAGTGCAAAGCTGACTTTAATACAATCTTGTCTTGCAACCATCTTACTCAATTCTATATCTCTCATTGATCCTCCAACGGGTGTTATCCATTCAGGTTTCCCAACTGCTGAGGATTTCTATCAAAGAGGCTAGAGGCTTGCTTTTGGATAATGATGTTGATCTCTGTGGGCTTCCCATCAGGTTAATTAATAGCACGGTGGAGTCCGACACAGCTTTGGATTGTCTAGCACTTTGTCTATTTGCCTCGGTACTATTTCCACCTTATGTAGGAGTGGCTACGATGGGTTGTCTTGAAATGGTGGACCAGGCTCACGGCTGTGTGAATACGTGTGATTGAATTTGAGAATATTCATAGCAACATTAAAATTATGAGAGTCGCCACGCCGTTTTAATTAAAGCCAAAACATTGAGAAAAAGCATGTTTAATGGGTTCGGGGGTCAAATTACAACAAGAGAAGAATATTGGACGTTATCACTCCTATTGCCCGAATTGATCGGTCTTTCTATCATGATGCGGTGTATGTAGTGTGTTAGTGATTGAGACCGGATCCGAAGATTGCCTACGTTCCTCTCAATGTGAGAAGCTCAGGTCAGCGTAGTTCGAGAAGAATTTAGAATAGGCAGAAGAATCGGGATCATGCATAATGAGGGGGAATTACCTAAAGTTTAGGGTTTAGAAGTAGTTCCTAGATCATCCTTGGGTTGATGAACCCTAGATCATCATCGGCTATGAAATAACATGTTATTATGAAGAACGCAACCCTAAATATAGCATAAATAAGGTTTTAATCTATGAACACGAAGAACATGCGAAGAACATATTATGAACATAAGAATGAGCATGCAAAGAATATGAAGAAACTATGAATAAACATGTACGAACATGAATATAAAAGATCTACATTAAAAATAATGCAAGAACACGAAGAAAAAGTTAGAAAACTTACCTATGTTGGCAAGAAATAAACCTTGGATATTCTTGAGTGTTTGAATGCTAATTAGAGAGCATAATAGTTTTTAAGAACTCCAAAATTCGTACTTTAGAACTCTCAAAATCGGCCCCCCAAAACCAATGGAATGGAATGGTTTATATAGTAGGCTGATGGGAAGATCTGATGGTCAGGATCACCCAGAGCAAGGTTGGCCGCCTGGCCATGGTTGAAGCCGGTGACAATAGTGGCCGCGTGGCCAAGATCAACGCGGAGCAAGGTTAGCCGCGTGGCCAAGGTTGCAGGCTGACTTGATTCTTAAGCTAGGGTTTCTGCATGGTTTTAAGGAAACCATTTACTACCTAATTTGATAGATTTTGTCATAAATGAGATATTTCGGGAATCCGGGACAAGTCTTTGCAAGGTTTCTAATTCCTATAAAGTCCTTGTATTTTTGGGAAAGTCCTAATAAACTCATTTTCAGGTCGGGTACTAACAGTAGCCCCTCGGCGACGCTTCTTGCAAGGCAATGTGGGGTCGACGATAAAAGAAGGACCCGTCTGAAACATGAGTTTCAAAATAGATGAAAGGTAAGGGGATGGATGGACCTTGACAGGCGACCTACGTATCCGCGGGGCAACCAAGCCAAACGTAGTTCAAATCTGATGGAAATTGGGAATGACTGTCCTCTGATGGGGAGCAACGTCTTCTGCTGGGGAAAATGCACTTTCTGGGGATGATAGATGACCGCGTCGGTCGGGTGGCTGAACCTTTTCAGGTTTCCTACGTATCCTCTGCGGAATCAAGCCGGTCGTAGTTCAGAGCGATTAGGGAAAGACGAGACGTCGGACTTCTGCTAGGGATAATAAACCTACGGATACTATCTTGTATGAAGAAGGAACATTCGTAAGCAATGAAGTTATTTGGGAAAAATAAAAACTACATTGTCTAAATAATCCCAAGATGGAATGGTAAACGTAATCAGGATCGCCAGGGCTCCTGCCGATTGTGCTAACGAAACGCCGAGGCTTCTGCCAACCACAATCGATCAAGGATACGTATGTCATAGAGGCGCCAAAGTCTCTACAATCATACGAATCCTAATAATAGGTGTTGGATCTCTCGCAAACAGAAACGCCGAGGCTTCTGCCAATCGCGATTGATCAAGGATACGTATGTCATAGAGGCGCCGAAGCCTCTACAATCATACGAATCCTAATAATAGGTGCTGGATCTCTCGCAAACAGAAACGCCGAGGCTTCTGCCAATCGCGATCGATCTAGAATGCGTATGTCATAGAGGCGCCGAAGTCTCTACAACCATACGAATCCTAATAATAGATGCTGGATCTCTCGCAAACAGAAACGCCGAGGCTTCTGCCAATCGTGATTGATCTAGGATGCGTATGTCATAGAGGCGCCGAAGTCTCTACAACCATACGAATCCTAAGAAAATATTAGGAAATGCTAAAATAATAGATGCTGGATCTCTCGCAAACAGAAACGCCGAGGCTTCTGCCAATTGCGATCGATCTAGGATGCGTATGTCATAGAGGCGCCGAAGTCTCTACAACCATACGAATCCTAAGCAAATATTTGGTGAAGAATGGAAATTTTAAGGGGCTTTCCGTTCCCAAAGGTATCGAATATCAGTCAAAATAGCGCTAAGGGCACCTAAAATGAATCAAAGGGGAATGTACTAGGGGTAAAACTGAAATTTTGCATGTGGAGGCAAAGATGATGGATTGTTATGAAGTCGTAAACGGGATGAACTCTCGGGGAGTCACAAAGGTGATAGACTCTCGGGGAGTCACAAGGGTGACGGACTCTCGGGGAGTCACAAAGGTGATAGACTCTCGGGGAGTCATAAGGGACTCTTTGGTGAGTCACAAGGGCAAATGACCTTTAGGGAGACGCGAAGGAGATGGCCTCTCGGGGAGTTGCTAATATGGGACACATGATCTGGGTTCCGCTTATCCTAATTTAGGAGGGGATGAGGCTACGAGCCATTGAGACTAAGGTGTTAGGTAAGGGACATTGTTCTTGGTTGCCTAGAGGTAGGACCTAAGGATTTTTTAAGGAAAGGGAATAAGGAAGATGGTGATCTCCTAATCTTGAGATAGGGATGCCAAAGATGTCACGGCTTCTTGGGCTTTAGATTATGTCTTGGAGATAATGTGGGTTTCCTAGGCTTACAGGCTAGGGATTGGAGTTTATTTAAGCATGAGGAGAGTATTCTATCCTAGGCTTAGTGCTAGGGCTTGGAAAGGTTGAGGTTTGGGAACTTCCTAGATGTTAGGGTTTCGAACAAGGGTTTGGAAACTGGTGTTTAAGGACCATGACTCTCCTAGGTTTTGGACTAGGGTTTAGGAATTTCCTAGGTCTAGGAGGCTTGGGCTTGGAGTTGTGGTAGGCTCAGAGGTTGCAAAGGCGTTGGCTTTTAGACATAAGGCTGGGAGTTGGAAAGGTTGTGACTTCCTAGGCTTGAGACCATGGACCGTTGGGAAGAGGGATTGCTTTTGTGGAAGGTCCACTAAGCTTGATGTTAGGGTTAACCATTTTCCGGGATTGGTGACTATGGCTTGGAAATGTTCATGGTAACCTAGGCTTTAGGCTAGGTTTTAAGGCTAAGGACTGTAAACTTCCTACGCTTTGAGACTAAGGTGAAGGGGTTTCCTATGTCTAGGACTGGGGTTTGAAGGGAATGTTGAATCCTAGGCTTTATGATAGAGTTTAAAGAGGATAATTTCTACCTAGGCTTGAGGCTAGGGTTTTAGAAAGAGTGCGACTACCTAGGCTTGAGGCTAGGGTTTAGAGCGAATGCGACTACCTAGGCTCGAGGCTAGGGTTTAGAGCGAATGCGACTACCTAGGCTCGAGGCTAGGGTTTAGAAAGAGTGCGACTACCTAAGCTTGAGGCTAGGGTTTGGAGCGAATGCGACTACCTAGGCTCGAGGCTAGGGTTTAGAGCGAATGCGGCTTCCTAGGCTTGAGGCTAGGGTTGATTGAGTTTTGGATAGGGCATTATATCCTAGGTTTTGGACTAGGGTTCAATAAAACGGAGAATTGAGATTGTAAATTTCCTAGGTTTCGAGACTAGGGTTTCGGGAATTTGGAATTGATGTTGCATACGGGGCTTTGGAAATTCCCTAGAATTTGCGCTAGGGTTAAAGGGGATGTTGTGGTTTCTTAGGCTTAAGGCTAGGGTTTGGAGAGGATATGTGACTACCTAGGATCAAGGCTAGGGTTTAGGAAGGGTGTAGCTACCTAGGATCAAGGCTAGGGTTTAAGAAGGATGTAACTTCCTAGGCTTTAGGCTAGGGTTTGAAAGGATATAATTACCTAGGCTTGAGGCTAGGGTTCAGAGAGAATGATATGACTACCTAGGCTTGAGGCTAGGGTTTAGAGAGGATACGTGACTACCTAGGATCAAGGCTATGGTTTAGGAAGGGTGTAAATACCTAGGCTCTAAGCTAGGGTTTGGAAGGGATGTAACTACCTAGGCTCGGGGTTAGGGTTTAGGAAGGATGTAATTACCTAGGCTTGAGGCTAGGGTTCAGAGATAATGATATGACTACCTAGGCTTGAGGCTAGGGTTTAAAGAATGTGTTTACCTAGGTTTAAGGCTAGGTTTTGGAGACCGAAAGCATTTGAAGGTTTGTCTTGGTTTAGACCGAGCAAGTTTAAGGTCTAAGAGTGTTGCGGTTTGGGGCAGGTGAGCTTGATACCTCATGGCTGGATAGGCTCGATAGGTTAGACCTAGGCTAGAGTGCTAGGGTTTAGCTAGGGTAAGACTCAGACATGTGCTAAGGTTGGCCGCCTGGCCATGGTTGAAGCCGGTGACAATAGTGGCCGCGTGGCCAAGATCAACGCGAAGCAAGGTTGGCCGCGTGGCCAAGGTTGCAGGCTGACTTGATTCTTAAGCTAGGGTTTCTGCATGGTTTTAAGGAAACCATTTACTACCTAATTTGATAGATTTTGTCATAAATGAGATATTTCGGGAATCCGGGACAAGTCTTTGCAAGGTTTCTAATTCCTATAAAGTCCTTGTATTTTTGGGAAAGTCCTAATAAACTCATTTTCAGGTCCGGTACTAACAGGCTGATCGTAGTATTATCCCTTGCTTGCTTGGGGAGACTTTGCACGGTATTGGGGAGTTGGCCTCGGGATCTCGCAAGATGACCAGAGGGAGTGCCCAACTACTAACCTTGTGGTTGCAGGAGAGATTACAAGTGTTGGAGGATCCTGTTGGACCAGTGTCACCTTGGGTTTGTCAGGGTAGGCGAATAAGACAGCCATTTTCAGGGATGACTCGGCCTGTATGGGTGACATATCTGGCGCAGATGGGTACGGCTCAGATTAAGTGGATAGTATCTCATTGGGAGATCATCAGCGCACGGTAGGCTAAAGGTGAGCTTTCCATGAATCGAGTTCCTGCCTTTGATGAGACCACTTATTATTATGAAGTGCGGGTGTGCCGTAAGTACGGGATGCCTCAGATTATACCTTCTTGATGGTCTCAGCTTTCTTGTTTCCCACACATAAGAGTAGGATCCTGTCATAGTGACTCTTGTATAAATCATTATCTAACAGTAGGAACTGTCCCTCTAGCTTCTTTAGTTCTTGTAGGCTCTTGGCTTTAACGTCTCCTTCGAAGAAGGTTTCCCCATACTTAAGGAATTTGTAAATCTGTGCATACCATTGATCGTCGACTGCTTCAAACTGAGTCTGGATCTCATAACAATATGCAGGATTCTCTCTTCGGCCGACTCTGAAAGGTTTGACTGACCTCCTTTCAGGGATTTCTACTAAAGATGCTAGGGTGGCGAGTGCATCAGCGAATCTGTTTCTGTCTCGTGGGAGATAATGAAATGTGACTTCTCAGCATTGCCCGATTATTTCATCCATGTAAACTTGGTATAACTGTAGGTAGGGATCCACAGTCTTCCATTTCTTTGCCGTCTGGTTTATAATCAGAGCCGAATCGCCGTATACTTCTAACTCTTTTACATTCCGTTCAATGGCTGCTTCTAAACCTGCTATGCACGCCTCGTATTCAGCAGCATTGTTGGTGGTTGTGAAGTTCAACTTTATTGCTATTAGAGTATGTTCATCTTTAGGATCGACTAGAAGAAGCCCCACTCCGTTGCCTCTTTTGTTTATGGCCCCATTGAAGAATAACTGCCACTTGTCCATAGCCTCCATTGCAAAATACCATCGTTTGGAAATTCGGGGTCCGGCCCTCGTTCTTCAGTGCTTGGAGAATCTGCTAACTGATCTGCCATAGCTCTCCCTTTAACTGCTTTTCTTAGAACATACATGATGTCGAACTCTCCCAGAAATACTGACCACATGGCGATCCTTATGGACATTGATGGTTTATTAAACATGTACTTGATAGGGTCCATTTTTGATACCAGCCGTATGGGGTGAGATACCATGTAATGATTGAGCTTGGAGACTACCCATACCAGTCCAGTGCATGTCTTTTCTAACGCTGAATAGTTGAGCTCACTGCCTTGTAGCTTCCGACTGACAAAGTATATGGCATTTTCTATTCAAGAGTCCTTGGCCTCTTGTGCCAGCATGGCTCCAACGGCGGTGTCTGTTACTGTTAAGTATAGCAGAAGTGGCTTCTCCTTGTGTGGCAGACGTAGGATTAGGGTATTCACCAAGTACCTTTTAATCTGCTCGAATGCCTCTTGGCAATCATGATTCCATTCAATATTGACGATTTTCTTCATTAGCTTGAAGATCAGCTCACAAACTGTAGTCAACTGATTGATGAAGTGACTGATGTATTGTAGTCTTCCCATGAATGCTTTGACCTTGGTTTCCGTACGAGGTGGCTTCATATCCCTAATTGCTTGAATCTTTCTTGGGTCCGCTTCTATTCCGCATATCATGACCATGTAGCCCAGCACTTTTCCTCGAACAACCCCGAACGTACACTTAGCAGGGTTCAGGCGCATGGAGTGTTCCCTCAGTCTGTTGAAGAATTTTTGTAAGTCAATTAGGTGTTGACCGTCGGAACCTTTGGAGTGTATAATCATTTCGTCTACGTAGACTTCGATCTTCTTATGAATCATGTCATGAAAAAAGGCAGTCACAGCACGTTGGTAAGTAGCCCCAGCATTCCTAAGTCCAAATGGCATTACGGTATAGCAGTCCGTCCCCCCACGCGTAGTGAAAGCAGTCTTTTCTTGGTCTTCTTCGGCCATCTTGATCTGATTGTACCCAGCAAAACCATCCACAAATGACTTGACCTCATAGTTAGCCGTTGCATCGACTAGCATGTCGATGTTCGGCAGTGGAAAATCATCCTTGGGACTCACTTTGTTGAGATCACGGAAATCCACACAAACTCTGACTTTGCCATTAGCCTTCTTCACTGTAATGATGTTTGACAACCACATCGGATATTCAATCACCTTATGAAACCCACTCTGAGTAGATTCTCAATCTCTTCTTTCACTTGCAGAGACCATTCTGGCTTGATGCGGCGAAGTTTCTGTTTTACCGGCTTGGCGTCTGGTGCTATCAGAATTCTGTGCTCTACGATGGATTTGTCTAGCCCCGGATTATCTTGAGTAAACCAATTAGTGCCTCTCGCTCTTTGCCTTAAAAGAAGCTCCCAATCTGTGTTTCCTTTGGCTCGTTATCTGTCCCCAGATTCACACATGTTAACACCTCATCGGCAGCTTGGGCTCGATTTTCCCTTTGATTAATAACCTGCTCTGATATTTCTCGGATATATTCGTTATTTAGTTCGTTTGTGTCTACCTCTTTTAATGAATCATTATTAACTATTTGTATATCATTAGGTTGATTAGTCAATTTATCATTTATAAGAGCGGCTATAGCGGGATACTCGGAAAGGTCGAGGTTTTCATTTAGCGCAAAAGGAAAGATGGCATTAGCGACAATTTCATAGTCTTCCGACGTGAGGTCGTTAGACTTGGAAGAAGACTCGAATTCAAAGGTAAAGACATCAGACCTAGATGACCTAGACGACTTTGGTAAACTGACAGGAGACTCGATAGAGGAGGTTATAGGGGGAGCGGTCAGTCCAAGTTCCTCGATCATGAAGTCTGTCATTGCTCTGGGCCCACCGTATGTGCACCAATTCTTCAATTTACCAACCATTGGTGAGACCAATGTTCTTGGATCAACATTATCAGTCTTGTCTTCAATCATGGACATAGAACTAGTGGAGTATATCTCGTTAGATTCCAAGTTTGGAAAAAGAGAACGTGAATTTTCCAAAGACAGAGAATAATAAGGAAATTCACTATCATTAATAATTTCTGAAGTACAATCCGAGTCGACATCGGGTGCCTCACCATCTGCCACAATTATTTTGGTCCGATTGGTGAGGTCCTCTCCCTCACTAACTCTAGTAAGGGCGATTCTAGGGTCCTCTACTTGACCATCATGGATGAGTGCCTGGATGACCAACTTTAAGGCAAAACATTCTTCTATGTCGTGGCCGGTGACTTGATGGTAGTCGCATGCTTTGTCCGGATTGCTGCCGAGGCGGTGTTGGTATCCCTCTAATGGTTGAATCATCCTCATTACCAGTAAACCGTGGAACATGGTGTCCATGTCGATCTGTAGTTGTTTGAAGGTGTCTACCATCTCTAGCAGGCTTATCTTATCAGTGTTGACCATATTGATACCTCCGTTGTTGGGGAGTGGGTTTGCTTGCTGACTGTGTTAGAAAGCTTGCGGATTTGTTCTTTCATAGCAACCACTAAAGGATGACTAGAGAAATCAATGCCATGGCTGACTTAAGCGGCAGGAGGAGTAGTGGAGATAGTGGGCATGGCAGCACCGATGCTCAATGGTAGTGAGGGAGGAGGCAAGTTGGTAGAGGACAAGTAGCTACCCATCAATTCTGGCGATGGCTCATACAGACCCTTTCTTGAGCTTGCTCTAGTACCATAATTAGGAGGAGGGACCCTTTTGTAGTTTGGCACCTTGAGAGGGATAGCAGCACCCTCGTTGGAAGGGTAGGTGACGGGCACTTCTTCATCTTGGACGAAAATCACTTCCTCATTGTGGAAGCTAGTTTCCACACCTTTCTTCTTCATTTCAGTATGAAGGTGATATTTAAGCTCTTGGTTGACCCTTTCTAGAGACTTGCTTCGGTCCTCAAGCTTAGACATTTGCAGCATGAGATTAGTGAAGAAAGTATGGAGAGGCAGTGGAATATCTGAAGGTTTGATACTGGCAGCGATATTCGGATCAGTAGAGGCAGAGACTGGCGGAGTAGAAACATTAGGAGTAGAAGGCTCTGATGATGATGGAGACATTGTTGGTGTAGAGACTGAAGACTGAGTTTGTGGAGGGCTTGAACGTTGAAGACGACCATCGAAACGGACCCAAACTTGCTTCTCTATAGAGGTAGTGGATGTGAGGTTTAGGACGGGACAAGGCTCATGCAATGTATTTTGTTATTCGCAAAACAATATATTTTTAGTCCTAATAGTTGGAAGGGGTACCGCTTTTTGGGTTACTATCTACAAAACCTGGATCAGTGGAGGCCATCACTACGTCTATAGACCCCTCGTTTTTCACCTGCATTGCACATCCCAAACGGAAAATTTGGGCGAGGGTCCTATTGGGCAAGCGACTTCCACCGACCTAACGGATCCTAACGACTAACCCTTGTTTAAAGGCATTTAACGTAACATCGATGTTACTTCCATTAAGTTTCTAACGAGTTGAGATCCTTGTACAAAGTATCACTCGGCTTACAATATGCACACCCTTGTGGGAAAATTCATTTTTTGTGCTTTCTTTTTCTCTCGAAGGATCTCGACTTATTAAAGACTTAACGGATGACAGCATGAAAGACACGTTAATTGTCTATAAAGAAAAGCTATTCAAACCAACCGGTCGACTTTTGAAGTTTCCTAGACTCTGTGAGTGCATGGTTTAGAAACGGACAAGGTTAAACCTTAACCGATCGCAAGAGACACGGTGAGTTAGATAGCCCGGGTGCCACGAAGATAGAGGCGACATGATCACCAAAATTTGTGCACTCAGTGGAGTATCCGGAGTAAAGGTGTGCAGTGTGACACAGACCTAGTGGTAGTGTGCGGACAACAACTAGTTATTTTTAGGGAGAAAACAGAGAATTTTTTGTATTTACATGTATGCAATGTAAAACAGTTAAAATAGCACAAGGGGGAACAGTTAAGATGTTAACGCCCTCGTCGCCTCTTTGATTCTTCCTCCACTTCTCTGTCCAAAACACCTTCCCTCCATCAAATCGATCTTCATCAGCGTATAAGCGCCATAAAGGAGTAACTGTATTAAGTGCACTCATGACGCTTGGCTCAGGAGGATCGAGTGTCGTGGGTAATTTTTATCTAACCTAATTCCATTATGTTTGTCTCAAGTCTTTTTCGTTGATCTTCTGTTTAACGCTGTTAATTTTTCGAATTGGATTGTGGTTTTGATAGATTTGCTTTATTATTCCGTTTCTAATTCTAATGATATATTTAGAGATGGAATTGTGTGTTGATTTTATGATTGTGGGTTTGCTAGGGACGAATATGTGTAATGTCTTTTTGTGTGAGTTACATGTGATTGTGTAAATTTAGTTCTCTGTTCCATATTACCGATCAGTGGCGGAGCTAGAGATCTTTTGAATGGAGGAAAAATCATTTTCAGTAATTAAATGGTGCAAAATGAAATTGAGTGCTTTTCTTCTTTAACACAAACGAAACTGGGCAAGTTTTAATCAATTGCGCTAGAACCCTAAATTCTTAAAATATTTGCCCCCATAACCTTGTGGGTACCTTCTCCACTGGCTCTAATGCTTGTTCCTAATGTTTATTTTTTTGGATATTTCTTCTGTCGGGGATAAATATTTTGATGTGCTGTAAAATCTGTTGGGTCTTTGGTATCTTTCCGGTAGGGATGGATTATACTTTAAGGTAGTAAATTAATGTAGATTTGTATCTTTCCGTTGTGTTTCTCGTAAAGGTTTGTCTGTCGTTTTGTAACTTCATGTTTAGTGGCGTTTTGCTAATAGGTTCGTGGTTTTCATGTTGGTTTATATTTCTGGTGACACAGTAAGTGGTATCTGCACACCTTTAAGTTACAAATTTCCATTTTCACCCTTTTATCGTCTTAGTTAGTTGGGAACTAACAGTTATAAAAAAGAATCATTAGAGAACTGAATCCTGTTTTTGAGCCACTTATGTTGGTTGACTGAAAGAAAAGGTTCTTGAAATTTTAAGGCCAAGGCCATGAGTATTTAAAGAAATCAATCAAATGGCAAAACGTGTTACATATCTAAAATCAATCCTAGCCAAGTTGGGGCTCTCCCAAAGCATTTCAAGATTCCTAAGGTGGCAATGTTCCATGGTGACTCGTGTCCTAAGAATCATTTGGACAGTTATGTGTTGGCTATGAGAGCTCGAGATTGCACCAACGAGTAAATGGCACGTGTTTTCCATAGCACTTTGGATGGTATAGCTTTGCGATGGTTCTTGGGACTAGACCCAATTGAAAGGCAAACATGGCATCAAATCAGTGTCTTGTTCTGTGAGAAGTACCAATCTAACTTGGATTGGGATGTGAATCGAACCGACCTTGAGAATACCATGCAAAAGACCGGCGAGCCTATCTATGATTTCTACAAAAGGTGGAACCACCGGCTCTGTGAGGTTCAATATCCACCTAAGGCGAAGGAACAAACGCAGATTGTCTACAAGTGCTTGCTCCCCGAATTGAAAGTGACCATCGCTAATGGTTATTTCCCTGATTTGTGGGAAATGGTTGACGCCGGAGTGAGGTATGAAGCGGGCATCACCGGAATTGTACCACCGAAAGACACCACCAAAAGCAACAGCAACAACTCTTTCCGTTACAAGGCTCCTATAAACCCTGCGCCTCCCAAGAGTGGGAAAGAGGCGATTGGACAAGTCAACATGGTCCAAAATGAAACTCCATTCGACGTTCAAGCTGTCACAAGGAATGGGGCTCCACCGCAAAGAGAGAGGGAGCATTTTGATGATTTTGGCATGCCTATGGGGAAGGTCTTTGATGTGCTAGTCAAGAGAGGCCTCTTCAAGCCGCTAGAGAACTACCAACCCGCCAATCCAAAGGCCAACTTGGATGCCTCCAAGTTTTGTAATTACCACAAGTATATGGGACACACGACGGATGGTTGCCTCCAATTGAAGCGCATAGTTCAAGGGTTGATCAATGACAAGAAGATTGAGAAGCCAAAAGGTCCTAATGTAGTGAAAAATCCTCTTCCCAACAACGGTGGGGTCAACATGGTGCAAACAAGTGAGATCATCATACTAGAGCTAATGGATTCCTTCGCCCAAGCAAAAGTGACGATGGCTAGTGTATTCGAGGCGCTTGTAAAGGCGGAAGTCCTCAAACCACTAGAAGGGTACCGTCCCCATCTCGACTGCGATATGTCAAAGTTCTGCCACTACCACAAGTGTACCGGTCATACTACCGAAGAATGCTTCGCCCTCAAGAAAGCTATACAAGAGCTCGTTCACGTCGGCATCATCGAAGACCGTAGAGATTCTTTAGCTAGTGATGTACTCATGGTAGAAATTAGTGAGATCACTGATCCAATTGAGCCTGTTGTGGCGGATTGTGATGGTGAAAATTGTACTTTAATGATTAATGATAAGGGAATTTCTTGCTACTTGTTGTCTATGGATGAATTAGCAGTGAAGTAGAATATTTAGATAAGGAAGGTCCCAAACCCGACCAACCATTGTCTCGGGCCAAAACCTTCGAAGAAGCCAAAAAAGTAGAAGCGCTACCCCCTCATCATGAAGCACCGCTCTCTCTAGATGACTTACGAGAGGAGGTTTGCCTACTTACAAGATCCAGTCAAGTATACCAATCCGACCCAAAGGGTGCCAAGAAAATCTTCGGCAAGGAGCCTGAACAAGCCGACCTCGAGAAGGAGTATCCTATCCTTACCCAACTCAAGCAAACCCAAGCACACATCTCGCTCTGGTCCCTACTTAGTTCCTCCTTTGCTCACCGCCTCATGCTCGAGAAAAACCTCGCCGCTACGATGGTCCCATCAAACACTACTCCAGAGAATGTCATGCATATGACTTACGAGAGGAGGTTTGCCTACTTACAAGATCCAGTCAAGTATACCAATCCGACCCAAAGGGTGCCAAGAAAATCTTCGGCAAGGAACCTGAACAAGCCGACCTCGAGAAGGAGTATCCTATCCTTACCCAACTCAAGCAAACCCAAGCACACATCTCGCTCTGGTCCCTACTTACCTCCTCCTTTGCTCACCGCCTCATGCTCGAGAAAAACCTCGCTGCTACGATGGTCCCATCAAACACTACTCCAGAGAATGTCACGCATATGATTGGTAACATCCACTATAGAAACATCATCACTTTCTCAGAGTTGGACAAACCCATATTTGGGGTTGATCACAACAAGCCGTTGTATATCACTGTAGAGGTGGATGGCAAGAAAATTCCCCGTGTGTTTGTCGATAATGGTTCTGCTATCAATATCTTGCTGTCAAGGATGATGGATGTCATTGGGGTTCGTGCCGCTGATTTAAAGCCATCTAAGCAGACCATCAAAGATTATGACTCCATATGTCGCGCAGTTAGAGGCATTGTCACTCTGCCCATCACAGTCAGAACCAATATTCTACCCACTGAATTCCAAGTCATAGACATCCTGGCAACCTTCTCTCTCCTCCTCGGACGGCCATGGTTGCACTAGTCAGGTGCGGTTCCTTCTTCCTTGCATCAATGTGTGAAGTTTCAGTCTGGAAATAAGGTGACTGTTTTCTACAGTGATCTAGTAACTGCCCAAGGTACGGACACCAAAGGCATTCCTGTGTTACAAATACAGCATGGAGAGGAGAGCAGACTCTTCAATGGCTTCGAAATAGTTGCTCAAGCACAGATTTGCGCTATCGACCTCACCAAAACCTCAGATAAGGTGGCACCCATTGTCAAGACGCTACGAAACATGGGCTTCATACCGGGGCTGGGGCTAGGTAAGAACTTGCAAGGTCCCACAGATTTGGTTGAAGAAGTTGATCACAGAGGGCTGTTTGGCCTTGGATACACCCTCACTCCCGAAGACAGAGCGGAACAGAAAAGGATAGAATTCCTCAAGAAAGTGAAGTTGCCATACAAGAAGCCTGAAATGCGGTCGTACCGCCTTTCTCTTAACAGTTACTTCATTAAGGAAGGCGAGGAGTTTTCATGTTTTAAGTTCACAGAACCATGGTTTGACCACACCGGCAAGTTGCAGAAAGGGTTCGAGATCTTCAGAGACGTAGAGTTTGACCGGACCAACCTGATGCTGACTTACATGGAATACGACAAGAGCACGGGCAGAATCAAAAACATCAAGTACGAATATTCCATCAAAGTTGCAAGTGACTTGGCTTATCAACTAGAATCCGCAACCCTTGACAAACCAGCACCGGAAACCATAGAGACTCCAGGTTGACTGAGACGTGGGACGGCCAAGATCTGCTCCAACATCTGGGATATCTGGGGCTCGACGATGACATGGTAGCCGCAATTGGGGATGAATCAGAGGACAATATTGACCCGAGGACGCTGGTGAAGCCCATGGAAGGCAAGCTGAAAAACTGGTGCACGCTCGGAGGTCCCATAGCTACTCCGGAATTTATGGTTGGGACGCTGGGGTTACTCGATCACCTGTCGTGCCTCCCGCAGCACTTCCTGTCACTTCCTTAAAATCTCCTGACGACCTCACGCCTGAAGACTATGATCTTGTCGCAAACGCCATATTTCCTTTCGCTATGAATGAAACCCTCGACCTTTCTGAGTATCCCTCCATAGCCACTCTTTTAACTGATAAATTAGCTAATAATCAACCTAATGATATACACTTAGATAATAATGATTCATTAGAAGATGCAGACACAGACACGCTAAATGATGAGTATATTAGAGAAATTTCAGAACAGGTTATCAATCAAAAGGAATATCGAGCCCAAGCTGCCGATGAGGTGCTAACGTGTGTGAATTTGGGAACTGAAGCCGAGCCAAAGGAAACACAGATTGGGAGCTTCTTCAGCAGAGCCGAGAGGGAAGCATTGATTGAGCTACTCAAGGAGTATGTAGATGTGTTTGAGTGGTCTTACAAGGACATGGCAGGGCTTGACGACCCGATAGTAGAGCACAGAATCCCGACAGCACCAGATGCCAAGCCAGTCAAGCAAAAGTTGCACCGTATTAAGCTGGAATGGTCCTTGCAAGTGAAGGAAGAGATTGAGAAACTGCTCCGCGTAGGCTTCATCAGAGTGATCGAATACCCCACTTGGTTGTCCAACATCGTGACCGTCAAGAAGTCCAATGGTAAGGTCCGAGTATGTGTAGAATTCAGAGATCTCAACAAGGCTACTCCAAAAGATGACTTCCCCGTGCCCAATATCGACATGTTGGTTGACGCGACGGCCAATTTTGAAGTCAAGTCATTTATAGTGGGTTCACCGGCTATAACCAGATTAAGATGGCCGAGGAAGACCAAGACAAGACAGCCTTCACTACTTCGTGGGGTACTTTCTGCTATACTGTCATACCATTTGGTTTACGGAATGCTGGGGCTACTTATCAAAGGGAAGTCACCGTTCTTTTCCATGACATGATCCACAAGGAGATTGAGGTATATGTGGACGATATGATCATATACTCGAAAGGCTCCGATGGTCAACATCTGACATATCTAAGGAAGTTCTTCAACAGGTTGAGGGAGCATGCCATGCATTTGAACCCCGCCAAGTGCACGTTTGGCGTCAGTCGAGGGAAAGTGCTAGGTTACATGGTCACCGAACGTGGTATAGAGGCCGACCCGAGGAAGATTCAAGCTATCCTAGAGATGAAGCCCCCCTGCAATGAAAATGAGAGAACAAGACTCATGGAACTGCTCCGATACCTCAGTCATGCTACAATGGTGGGAGAGCCAACACTAAGGGAAATGGAGAAATGCGGAGATAAAGGCTGGAGCTCGAGGTGTGAAGTCGCATTTGACCACCTCAAATAGTACCTGATGAACAACCCCATCCTACACCTGATGCATGGGAAGGAGCCCCAACCCACAAGTCCAATGGAGCAGTGGCCCTCGCGCCATGGATAGGAGCCATGCAAAAGTCTACTAAATACCCCTTTCCAATGGCCCGACGCATGGGAAGGATCCCCAACCCACAAGTCCAATGGAGTAGTGGCCCTCGCGCCATGTAAAGGAGCCAAGCGAAATCTGCTAAAATTTTTGCACAACAACCCAATTTCATTCCAACATAATATTAAAATGGGGATCCCACCGGCCAAAAATGTTCGAAGGATTGCAAATTATGGGTAAAATGCAGCCCTTAGGAGAATACGCACTCCTCTTCGAGTTGCCATCTCTCCAACCGTTCGAGCCTTCCAAATTCTGTTCATACCACCGGGACGAAGGCCATGATACCAATGATTGTGTGGCCTTAGAAAGAAAAATCCAAGACTCCATAGATAGAGGGACACTTACTAAGCAGGGAGGATTTTGGTGCTACATGGAGAATGGTAACCCGCGACCCCTCGAGTTCAACAAGCCCAGACCCAAAAGTGAAAGCAACATGACAGTGCCCCCGCACATGACTACAGAGCGAATTCGCGACCTATTGCAAGAGGTGGAAGAATTGAAACGGCAAGTCTCAACTACCAAGGGGCGAGATACCTAGCAAGATCTTCTCCGGAGGGGCAGTCAAGATGGCAGATTTGGATGGCAACCCGTTCAAGGAACCGGTCAACGTCAGCAAGCTCAAGCGCTACTACGACTAGTCCCCCTTCAAAAATATATATATATATATATATATATATATATATATATATATATATATATATACGCAAAAAGAAGACCGATAGGCTGAAAACCTGGAAAGGGCGGTCTATGCAAAAAAAAAGGTGCGTACAAAGCTCGCTAGACTGAAAACCCGCAAGGGCGGTCTAGGCAAAAGTTAGAGCAACCCCCCCCCCCATTCTATCTTCCCTTTCTTAAAATATTTCTAGTCTAACTGAAATGAACTACGATGACCTGAGCCCCTTAGTCCTACTTGTAAAAGGGGAACGTAGGCAGCCTTTCAAAGGTGCGGTCTAAAAATTAAATAAATATCCAAATTTGGCCATGAAACAATAAAAGAAGAATTTGTGTTTTCTAAAGCAAAAACTTTTATTTCCACAATCATTGCACATTACACTTATTCGATGAGTCTAAGCTCGATTAAACTTGTGACTACATAACCAGTTATGAAATTAACTAAACTAAAATAAAATGAAATTAATACTAATGTGTTTGCAATGACTGTGGATGGATACTTGGGACTACTCCTTAGCCTTCATTGTGCCATCGGTCTCCTTCTTCTTGCGTAGTCCTCGGCGAACCTTCTTCTTGTCAGGCCTCTCACAAAATCTAGCCTCAAAGGCGCTAACGCCCTTGGTCTTACCTTGTACACTCTCCCCAACCTTTCTCTTCCTTGGAGTCACCGTCCCATTTCCGTCCCCACTAACAATGTTCTTCCCTTTCCGCCTCTCAAAATCCGACGCTTCTTTCATCCTCAAAGAGACATTCGAAGCACAGGATCCAGGTATAGAGCCCCTCAGGTTCTCTAGGGTCTGCTTCATGTCACCAAGTCTATCCTCGTACCATGTCAAGTATTCCTATAATAAGTAGGTATTGTGGGAGTGCGAAAGGAAGGTCACGCACAAAAAACCAGCCCTCCCCCACATTTGGGAAAGAAGGATCCAAACACTAGCATCCAAGAAGAGAACTCTGAGAGGAAACGGCACCAGCTCCTCATCCCAATCTTCAGGAATGGTCTGAACCAACCCATATTGGCAGAGCACCCGCGTGGGATAGTAAAAGGTGGTCTCAGAAAGGGTCGAAACATGGATCATATAGGATCCTACCTGCTTCTGCCTCAAGGAACGGATCCTCCATGTCGACACTACCCACTGAATGTCATCGGTCACTAGCTTGGCCAAATAAGTCTCCCAACCACTATGAGTCATCCGCTCAAACTGGTCTGCAATACCCCTGCCGCGATACATCCATGGAGCAACACTCCTAGACTGTGCCGGTTTATTCACCCAAAGTCTCTCTTGGAGCCACATAGTTAACAACCTGTCACTACCTCTCGGCATGACCCCATAAATGGTAAGATAGGAAATGCCACAAATTGTCTCCCCCAAGAGGACCGGCATAATATTATGACCCATACGGGCACGAATCACCATGTCAAGACATTCTCCACTAGCAAAGCTGATCTGGGTAGGGAAAAGGATCGAAGCAAATAGGCACAATGCAAGATGGTCTAGTGCAAAGTCAGAAGTGACGTCCATATGCATAAAATGCTCTGGCATCCAAGAGAGGTCCCCGTGCTTGACTCTAACATACTTACCAAGGTCATCCACGGTCACACCAAAAGTTACCAGCCTTCTCTCCAATGAAACAGATTCAAAAGCCAAGGCTATCTCTTTTCTCTCATCGCCACCACAAAGAGCCATGAAATATTCATAAGTGGGTGTTATATCATTGTAAGAAAAGTTGAAGACATGGTTATTTTCATCCCAACACTTGGCACTAGCACGCTGTGAATACGTGTGTTTGAATTTGGGATATTCATTGCAACATTAAAATTATGAGAGTCGCCACGCCGTTTTAATTATAGCCAAAACATTGAGAAAAGAATGTTAATGGGTTCGGGGGTCAAATTACAACAAGAGAAGAATATTGAACGTTATCACTCCTATTGCCCGAATTGATCGGTCTTTCTATCATGATACGGTGTATGTAGTGTGTTAGTGATTTAGACCGGATCCAAAGATTGCCTACGTTCCTCTCAATGTGAGAAGCTCAGGTCAGCGTAGTTCACACATAATTAGAATGTGGAGAGAGAATAGGGATCATGCATAATGAAGAGGGAGGAGAAAGAAACATGCAGGATGATCACATCCTAGAATAATGACTATGCCATCAATGAGATCTCAATGAACATTCATCACATTCATCATGGGAGGATTATTGATCATGGGAGTAATTACCTAAAGTTTAGGGTTTAGAAATAGTTCCTAGATCATCCTTGGGTTGATGAACCCTAGATCATCATCGGCTATGAAATAACATGTAATTATGAAGATCGAAACCCTAAATATAGCATAAATAAGGTTTTAATCTATGAACACGAAGAACATGCGAAGAACATATTATGAACATATGAATGAACATGCAAAGCATTTGAAGAAACTATGAATAAACATGTAAGAACATGAATATAAAAGATCTACATTAAAAATGATGCAAGAACATGAAGAAAAAGTTAGAAAACTTACCTATGTTGGCAAGAAATAAACCTTGAACTCCTTGAGTGTTTGAATGCTTAATTAGGGAGAAAATTATGTTTAAGAACTCTAAAATTCAGACTTAAAGCTCTCCAACTCGGGCCCCTCAAACCAATGGAATGGAAGGGATTTATATAGTAAACTGATGGGAAGATCTGACGGCTGAGATCATCCGGAGCAAGGTCGGCCGCCTGGCCATGATTGAAGCCGGTGCAAGAGTGGCCACGTGGCCAAGGTCGGAGGCGCGGCAAGGTTGGGCGCATGGCCAAGGTTGCGGGTTGACGTGATTCCTAAGCTAGGGTTTCTGCATGGTTTAAGGAAACCATATTTTGACCATATTTAGGGTGTTCTAGAATAATGAGAAATATTTGGGAATCCGGGACAAGTCTTTGCAAGGTTTCTAATTCCTATAAAGTCCTTATATATTTGGGAAATCCCTAATAAACTCATTTTCAGATCGGGTACTAACAGTAGCCCCTCGGCGACGCTTCTTGCAAGACAATGGAGGGTCGACGATAAAAGAAGGATCCGTTCTGGAACATGAGTTTCAAAACAGATGAAAGGATCGATGGAACGGCTGAACCTTGGAGGCGACCTACGTATCCACAGGGGAATCAAGCCAAACGTAGTTCAGATCTGATGGGAAATTGAGAAGGATTGTCCACTGGTGGGGAGCAACATCTCATGCTGGGGAGAAGTCTGATCTGTGGGAAAATGCATCTGCTGGGGAAAATGCAACTGCAGGGGATGAGAGATGACCATGTCGGTCGGGTGGCTGAACCTTTTCAGGTTTCCTATGTATCCTTGGAGGAATCAAGCCGGTCGTAGTTCAGAGGGGATAGGAAATGACCAAGGCGGTCGGGTGGCTGAACCGTATCAAGCCAGTCGTAGTTCGGAAGGATTAGGGAAAAACGAGCCATCGGACTTCTGCTAGGGATAATAAACCTACGGGCACTATCCTGTATGAAGAACGAACATTCGTTAGGAAATGAAGTCATTTGAAGCAAGAGGGATAATGGGACAACAAAGACTACGTTGTCTAAATAACCCCGAGGTGGAATAACAAACGCTGAGGTAAACGCAAACAGAAACGCCCGGGTTTCTGCCGATCGCGCTAAAATAATAGATGCTGGATCTTTCGCAAATAGAAACACCGAGGCTTCTGCCAATCACGACCGATCTAGGATGCGTATGTCATAGAGGCGCCGAAGTCTCTACAACCATACGAATCCTAAGCAAAAATTCGGAAATGCTAAAATAATAGATGCTGGATCTCTCGCAAACAGAAACGCCGAGGCTTCTGCCAATCGCGATCGATCAAGGATGCGTATGTCATAGAGGCGCCGAGGTCTCTGCAACCATACGAATCCTAAGAAAATATTAGGGAATGCTAAAATAATAGATTCTGGATCTCTCGCAAACAGAAACGCCGAGGCTTCTGCCAATCGCGATCGATCTAGGATGCGTATGTCATAGAGACGCCAAAGTATCTACAACCATACGAATCCTAAGCAAATATTCGGTGAAGAATGGAAATTTTAAGAGGCTTCCCGTACCCAAAGATAACGAACATCAGTCAAAATAGCGCTAAGGGCACCTAAAATGAATCAAAGGGGAATGTACTAGGGGTAAAACTAAAATTTTGCATGTAGAGGCAAAGATGACGGATTGTTATGAAGTCGCAAACGGGATGAACTCTCGGGGAGTCACAAAGGTGATAGACGCTCGGGGAGTCATAAGGGTGACGGACTCTCGGGGAGTCACAAAGGTGATAGACTCTCGGGGAGTCACAAAGGACTCTTTGGTGAGTCACAAGGGCAAATGACCTTTAGGGAGACGCGAAGGGGATGGACTCTCAGGGGGTTACTAATATGGGAAACATGATCTGGGTTCCGCTTATCCTAATTTAGGAGGGAATAAGGCTACGAGCCATTAAGACCCAGGTGTTAGGTAAGGGACATTTTTCTTGGTTGCCTAGAGGTAGGACCTAAGTCTTTTTAAGGAAAGGGAATAAGGAAGATGGTGATCTCCTAATCTTGAGATAGGGATGCCAAAGATGTCACGACTTCTTGGGCTTTAGATTATGTCTTGGAGATAATGTGGGTTTCCTAGGCTTACAGGCTAGGGATTGGAGTTCATTTAAGCATGAGGAGAATATTCTATCCTAGGCTTAGTGCTAAGGCTTGGAAAGGTTGAGGTTTGGGAACTTCCTAGATGTTAGGGTTTCGAACAAGGGTTTGGAAACTGGTGTTTAAGGACCATGACTCTCCTAGGTTTGGGACTAGGGTTTAGGAATTTCCTAGGTCTAGGAGGCTAGGGCTTGGAGTTGTGGTAGGCTCAGAGGTTGCAAAGGCGTTGGCTTTTAGACATAAGGCTGGGAGTTGGAAAGGTTGTGACTTCCTAGGCTTGAGACCATGGACTGTTGGGAAGAGGGATTGCTTTTGTGGAAGGTCCACTAAGCTTGATGTTAGGGTTCACCATTTTCCGGGATTGGTGACTATGGCTTGGAAATGTTCGTGGTAACCTAGGCTTTAGGCTAGATTTTAAGGCTAAGGACTGTAAACTTCCTATATTTTGAGACTAAGGTGAAGGAACTTCCTAGGTCTAGGACTAGGGTTTGAAGGGAAAGTTGAATCCTAGGCTCGATGATAGAGTTTAGTGAGGATATAGTCTCCTAGGCCCTGCGGCTAGGGTTTAGAAAGAGTGCGACTACCTAGGCTTGAGGCTAGGGTTTGGAGTGAATGCGGCTTCCTAGGCCTGAGGCTAGGGTTGATTAAGTTTTGGACAGAGCATTGTATCCTAGGTTTTGGGTTAGGGTTTAATAAGATGGGGGATTAAGATTGTAAATTTCCTAGGTTTCGAGACTAGGGTTTCGGGAATTTGGAAATGATGTTGCATACGGGGCTTTGGAAATTCCCTAGAACTTGGGCTAGGGTTAAAGAGGATGTTGCGGTTTCCTAGTCTTAAGGCTAGGGTTTAGAGAGGATATATGACTACCTAGGCTTGAGGCTAGGGTTTTGGGAGAACGCGACTTCCTAGGTTTGAGGCTAGGGTTTGGAAAGAATATCGACTACCTAGGCTTGAGGCTAGAGTTTGGCGGGAATGTGACTACCTAGGCTCGAGGGTAGGGTTTAGGAAGGATGTGGCTACCTAGGATCGAGGCTAGGGTTTAAGAAGGATGTAACTTCCTAGGCTTTAGGCTAGGGTTTGGAAGAATGTAATTACCTAGTCTTGAGGCTAGGGTTTGGGAAGATGTGATTACCTAGGCTTGAGGCTAGGGTTCGGAGCGCATGTGACTTCCTAGGCTAGAGGCTAGGGTTTGTAGAGGATGTGGCAACCTAGGCTTGAGGCTGGGGTTGATAAAATGTGATTGCCTAGGTTTAAGGCTAGGCTTCGGATAGAAGGTGACTACCTAGGCTTGAGGCTAGGGTTTAGAGAGAAGGCGATTACCTAGGTTTGGGACTAGGGTTTAGAGGGAATGCGATTACCTAGGTTTAAGGCTAGGATTTGAATAGAAGGTGACTACCTAGGCTTGAGGCTAGGGTTTAGAGAGAAGGCGATTACCTAGGTTTGGGACTAGGGTTTAGAGGGAATGCGATTACCTAGGATTAAGGGTAGGCTTTGAATAGAAGGTGACTACCTAGGCTTGAGGCTAGGTTTTGGAGAGAATGTGACTACCTAGGCTTAAGGCTAGGGTTTGGAGACAGAAAGCATTTGAAGGTTTGTCTTGGTTTAGACCGAGCAAGTTTAAGGTCTAAGAGTGTTGCGGTTTGGGGCAGGTGAGCTTGATACCTCATGGCTGGATAGGCTCGATAGGTTAGACCTAGGCTAGAGTGCTAGGGTTTAGCTAGGGTAAGACTCAGACATGTGTTAAGGAGACCGGGGCCTAATGGAATGGTAGGCGTGAGATCTAGGAGATCGAAGGCTAGGCAGGGTAGCGTTGGGACATAAGGCTTTCAAGCGGGTAAGTCTTTTGTCCTAGAGAAACCGTGTTATGGGTTAGGACCAAGCAGGCTTAAGGTCAGCCAAGGAGCAACGGATTGGGATTGGATGATCCTAGTACCTAATACGCATGTCGGGCTTGGATCCTAGAGTGTTTGAAAGTTTAGGCTAGGTGCGAACCATAGGTGCGGGAAATGGCTTTGGATATATGACCATGTTGGCGCTTTAGGTAAAGGGATTGAGTGTCCAAGACTTTGCTTGAGTACAATAGGTACCTAAGTTGGATTGGGTATGCTTAGGTCATAAGTTTGTCTCAGAGGTCATTGCGCGTGACCAAGCTCGTTTGGCAATTGCGAAGGTAGGTTAGGGATGGGACCAAAGGTGTTTAAGGACACGGGTTTTAACCCGATGGGTATTGAGATCCCTATGGCATGGGGTGGTGCGCAGGAGATCCTATGTACTTGAGCAAGGTTTGAGATTTGGACTCGTTGGGGGAGCGATGTTTGAGATCCATGGAGTTCAAGGGTGGACCTTGTAGGTGGCGAGGTTTGGACTCGGCTTGGATTAAGTAGGTTAGAGTCCTTAAGGGGTTGAAGGTCAGACTAGGAAGTCTTTTGAGGCTAATGGGTGACACTAGGTTGGTACTTGGTAGGTTTAAGAGTGGTAGGGTCATGGCTTGGACATGACGGGAGTCGGGAGACGTAGATGTGTCGCTTTTAGTCGGACCAAGTAGGCTTGGGAATTAAAGAGTCCAAAGGGTGGAGGTCTAAGGTTATAGACCTAGAGAGTGGACAGTTTTGTGATCTAAAGGGTTTAGGAGTTGAGACCTAATGTGTGGATCGGATATGCTAGAGACTTAAAAGATAGGCGATTGGTAGACTCGAGTGGTCTTGGGATCTAAAGGATCGCTCAACAGGTTAGACTGAGTAGACCTAAGAGGTTGGACCTAGGAGTATAAGAGAGCTATTGATTAGACAAGGTAAGGATGAGTATGTGTTGGTAGGTTTGAGATCTAGGAGATCGGGTAGGCTCGGGACCGGTAGGTTCGGGACCTAATGGGTCACCCTAAGGATTTGGCTTTGGTTAACTGGTTTAAGGTCTGAAGTTTTGGGTAGAACCGGTTTGAGGCCGAAGGGGTCATGCTACGAACTTGCGGAAGGTCGAGCTAAGAGGTTATGATGTAACCTAGGTAAGATTCACCGGGTAGGTTTGGGACCTAGGTAAAACTGATCGGGTAGGCTCAGGACCTAGAGAGTTTATAGTGTAACTTAGGCAAGACTGACCGGGTAGGCTTGGGACCTAAGGTTTTGAACCAGGTAGGTTAGGACCTAAGGGTATCCTATTGTGTAGGAATTAGGGTGAAGGACCGAGTCGGTTCAAGAATCACAAAGATGGGTCTCAGAGTGGACCGAGGAGGTTTATACAAATTTTGTGGAGACCGAGAGTGCGGGTTTATAAACAAAGTGTCGTGGAAGAGAAAATTTTTGAAAGTGTTATGATCTTATATAGATGCCTTATAATTAATTATGATTCTAATCAATCCAAATAGGTCGTCGCGTGCCGAGTTTGACGATGAGGGGTGCCCTTCTTCTAAGTGTATCCTTGTTGACGCCTCGGTATTCTCTGGGAAACCACATAGTCGACCCATTCCGTTGGGGATTATCTAATTTGGTGAGCGGGTATCCTCCCTCATTTGAGAAACTCTACGTCAAGCTTGATGATGAGGGACGCCCTTCTTCTAAGTATATTCTTGTTGGGACCTCGGTATTCTCCGAGAAAACACATAGTCGACCCATTCTGTTGGGGAATCCCCAGTTCGATAAGGGTGTAGAGCGGGGTATCCTACCTCCTTTAAGACGCACCCTTTTTTCTGCCTAGACCGCCCTTTCGGGTTTTCAATCTAGCGGGCATCTCTTTTGCGTCATTTTTATTTTTTTTATTTTTTTTTTGAAAATCATTCAGTCGACTCAAAAAAGGAAAAAATAATTGTTTAAACATGGGGGGGCATTTTGGTGATAGGGAGAGGGAGAGAGAGATAGTACTCGCATTTTGACTCTTTGGATAATTGAGTGTATATAAAAGGAAGGAAGCCCCTGCTTGACAGAAAGTAAGTGTTTAGCTCTTTCCTAGATTGTAGAACAGAAGACTTGTCGAGACATTTGAAAATTATTTTTTTCAAGATTCTCATTTGATTGCTCGAGAATGGACCTCGTTGATTAGTTAATGAGTTATGGTTAATTGGTAAACAAGTAGCCTCAAATTAATAAATGTTTTGATCAATTGTGAGTGAAGAAGTCAGGAGTAGAAATATGGGGCAAGAGAGAAGAGAAGGAAAATTGGCTACGAGGTGGGTTGTGTATATTTTGGACCGGACCCTAAGGTTGCCTACGTTCTCCTCAAGGTGAGAAGCTCAGGTCCGCGTAGTTCGGGGATATCCTGGCTGATGATGGAGTTGGGTTTGAGTATGAGGTTCATTTGTCGCGATAGGTTGCTCCGTTGTAGCTTGTTGCTTTGGATTGCTTCATTGCAGCTCATTGCGGTGGATTGCTCCATTGTAGTTGTCATGGCTGCTGCTACCGCGTTAATCTTATTTGTAGGGAAAGAAAGAAAAATAGAACATTTGAAGTGAAATAAAATGGGACTTTTACTTTTCTATGGTGATAGCCCCTTCTATTTTTCTTTATTTTTTTTTATTTTATCTCTTTGTGCACACCCTTTTTTTTGCCTAGGCCGCCCTTTCGGGTTTTCAACCTAGCGGGCTTCTTTTTGTGCAATGCTCTAACTTTTGCCTAGGTCGCCCTTTTGGGTTTCAACCTAGCGAGCCATATTTTTTTTTTATATATTTGTACATGAAACATTGGGCAAGACAAGCCCCTAGTTTGCTTTCGCCTCTCTCGATTGCGAGGTAGCTTCCTTATAGTTCAAGCGGCCTTTTGCTGGCGGCGGGCATCCTAGCCCCTTGATTTTTACCGGTAGAGCTCCATTGGATTATCACGTGCACCAATTAATGGCATGAATGACTTCGTGCACTTGTCTTACATTTGTGATGGAATACGGACAGCCCCAGTGTAAGGGCATGTAGTACTCATGAAGGGAACAAACCAACCCTTTAAAATTGTGGCAGCATGGATGTCTATTTGATGATGAGCAACCGCAGTCCATTTTTTTGTCACGACCTTACAAAAAGGGGTCTAATGGTGGGATGAGAGGCGTATGAGGATAGTGTATGGGAGAAGGTGTATATAGAGAGTGTACCTGAAGTGTGTACAAGGGGTGAGTGTATAGAGAGAGTGTATGGGGGTAGAATGTAGAGAGAAGAGAAAGTGATTCGTTCATCCCAATTGATCGAAGCATTTGTTATTTTGGGATTAATCGTTTACTTAGTTATGTGAATGGTTTGTGGGTCCATTTACCTTTTAATGAGTCGTCATTAATGAGTAAGATTAAGATTAATTCATCATATAATGATATAGCAATCAAGTGAAGATGGTGAATAAGACAATTTTCATGGAATTGATTTATGCAAGATTATGTCTCAAGTCTAGAGAGAAAAGAAATAAAGACTCTTTTATTATTTGAAAGAAAAACGACTAATCAGGGTGGACTTTTACTAAAGAAACAAAAATAGTCCAAGGTGGACTTTTGACTAAAGATACTCTAGAACCTACGAAGACTGAATGACCCTTTTTATTTATTATTTAAAAGAGGTAGCCCCAGTTTGCTCTTTCTTGTTTGGACTTTGCTCATGCCCATGCATTCCTATCGCGGGTGATGGCTCCGCTATCAATGAGGCTTTGGATCTTCCTTTTCAATTGGAGGCAACCTGCAGTTTCATGCCCAATGTACTGGTGGTATTTGCAGTATTTGGAGGGATCCAAGTCTGGTCTTACCCTGTTTGGTTCATAGTTGGGTAGAGGACCCAACTTGCCGGCTCGAACCAAACCTTTGAAGAATTTGGCTAACGGCATACCTAAGTCGTCGAATTCGCGCTCGTCCTTCCTTTCACGAACTGTCTTTGAGGGTGATTTAGGTACCGGTACCCCTTGTTGATGAGTAGTCATAGGAGGCATCCCGACGGGGAAACTCTGTGGCGGCCCGTACATTTGCGGAGCGTACGGGTGTCGACATTGAGCAAGAGGGAGAACTCGGCTGAGGTAATCATAAACGCCACGAATGTCAGACAAATGGCGCCTCTCGATATTTCTTAGGGTCTAATGCATCTCCTTCTGAAAGTGTGTTGCTTGCTCGTTGAGAATGGCCTTAAAGTGGATTGCTTGTTCATCGAGGATGGCTTCGAAGTGGGATGCTTGCTTACTGAGAGCAGTACCGGTGTAGAGGATTGTCTCGGGATCTTGGGTAGCAGCTTCAGTTGTAACTTCGATGTTCCTTGCAGCCGACATGATGCAGAACTCTAGTCATGAAAGAATTAAGCCTCTTAGTTAAATTAAATTAGATTCGTATTTCATGATAAGGCATCATTATAAAATCGCTTTTGGAAAAAAGTCGGTCTCCACATTTTGAAATGCATTTTTGACAAAAATTTGAGAGTTTGACCGGGCCGAAGTTGCCTACGTTCCCCTTACCATGAGGGAGAGGTCCCACACAATAGGAGGCTCAGGTCGCCGTAGTTCAAGTCAAGTTAGACTTTTAAAAAGAGGTGAGAGGTGACCATAGGGGTCAAGAAGAGGGAGACGACTCAGTCCTTGGCCAAGCATGGGTGAAGAAGACCTACAGGATTCGGGTAAGGCTTGACTTACGGTTTGTCCTGAATTTGACCTAAGGTTTGAGACAAGAAATGGTTCAAGCTAGGATGCGACGATAATGGTGGGTTGACCTAGATGGGTAAAGGATAGGTCAACCTAAATAAGAAGGGTTGGATTGACCTATATGGTGAATGAATCAAGAGAGCGGGTTGTAGCGGTTTGCCTATGGGATGATCTAAGCGGGATAGACATGGTTTGACCTAAGCGGGTCAAATGAGGATTGGTTCACCTAGATGGGTCCACAAGGTGAGTAGGGTGACCTATTCGGGTAGGTTGACCTAAGGAGGTTGGAAATTGTCCTAGAAAGATCAAAAAAGGGTGGTAGGTTGACCTAAGCGGGTTAAGGCTCAACCTAGACGGGTTAGAGGTTTGATAAGGTTGACCTAGGAGGTCAAAGGTCAACCTAAGAGGTCAAAGGTTAATTTAGACGAATAAGGTTGACCTAGGGGTCAAAGGTTGACCTAAGGGGGTCAAGTTTGACGTAAGAGGTCAAAGGTGATTGGGTTGACCTAGGAGGTCAAAGGTTGACCTAAGAGGTCAACGGGTGATAATGTTGACTGAGGGGGTCAAAGGTTGACCTAAGAGATCGGAGGTGATAAGGTCGACCTAGGAGGTCAAGGGTTGACCTAAGGGGTCGGAGGTTATAAGGTTGACCTAGGGGGTCAAAGGTGATAAGGTTGACCTAGGAGGTTAATGGTTGACCTAAGAGGTCAGAGGCGGATAAAGTTGACCTAGGCGGTCAAGGGTAGACCTAAGAGGTGAAAGGCGGATAAGGTTGACCTAAGGGGTCAAAGGTTGACCTAGGAGGTCAAAGGTAGAGAGGTTGACCTAGGAGGTCAAAGGTTGGGAAGGTTGACCTAGGCGGTCAAAGGTTGACCTAGGAGGTCAAAGGTAGATAAAGTTGTCCTAAGAGGTCAAAGGATGGTGGGATTTTGACCAAAGCGGGTCAAGATGAAGGGTAGACCCAAATGGATCGCAATGATGGGTAGGTAACCTAGATAGGCCAAGATGAGGAATTTTGATAGATGGCCCAAGGGGTGAGCGATGGACCTTAGAGGTCGCCTAGATGCAATGCACATTTTATCTTGCGAAAAGTTTTGCATTTATTTACATCCTAAATGGTTGGTCTAAGGAGTGTCCTAATCTCTGTGTGTGGGTTGACACGGGTAGGATAATAGGTTCCCACCGCTCGTGGAACGTACACGGTGAGTGGAGTAGACGAGTGACTCGAAAAGAGGGTGGCAGTAGCGCACAAATTCCCGCACATCGAATACTCTGGGTGATAGGGACATGTGCAGTGCTGACACGGACTAGTGGTAGTGTGTGGCAAGAAACTAATTCTTTTTAGGGAGAAAAGAGAGAAGCTTTTGATGTTAGGATGATGCAAATGCAATGCATGAGAGAGAGAGAGAGAGAGAGAGAGAATAATGTACAAGGGAGCATAGCATAGTTTTGTTTGACCCTAATACTAAAGCGAAGATAACAAGGGTACATGGTACAAGGTACAAGGTACAAGTATAAACATGGCAGGTGTGTGCATGTGTAAACATGGCAGGTGTGTGCATGTGAAAACATGGCAGGTGAGTGCATGTGTAAACATAGCAGGTGTGTGCATGTGTAAACATGGCAGGTGTGTGCATGTATAAAGATGGCAGGTGTGTGCATGTGAAAACATGGCAGGTGTGTGCATGTGTAAACATGGCAGGTGTTTGCATGTGTAAGCATGGCAGGTGTGTGCATGTGTAAACATGGCAGGTGTGTGCATGTGTAAACATGGCAAGCGTCATGATGTGACGAAAGTTAGACCCACTAAGTTTGAAAAAGTTTCAAAGCAGTCCCCAGCAGAGTCGCCACTGTGAATACGTGTGTTTGAATTTGGGATATTCATTGCAACATTAAAATTATGAGAGTCGCCACGCCGTTTTAATTATAGCCAAAACATTGAGAAAAGCATGTTAATGGGTTCGGGGGTCAAATTACAAGAAGAGAAGAATATTGAACGTTATCACTCCTATTACTCGAATTGATCGGTCTTTCTATCATGATGCGGTGTATGTAGTGTGTTAGTGATTTAGACCGGATCCGAAGATTGCCTACGTTCCTCTCAATGTGAGAAGCTCAGGTCAGCGTAGTTCGCACATAATTAGAATGTGGAGAGAGAATAGGGATCATTCATAATGAAGAGGGAGGAGAAAGAAACATGCAGGATGATCACATCCTAGAATAATGACTATGCCATCAATGAGATCTCAATGAACATTCATCAGATTCATCATGGGAGGATTATTGATCATGGGAGTAATTACCTAAAGTTTAGGGTTTAGAAATAGTTCCTAGATCATCCTTGGGTTGATGAACCCTAGATCATCATCGGCTATGAAATAACATGTAATTATGAAGATCGCAACCCTAAATATAGCATAAATAAGGTTTTAATCTATGAACACGAAGAACATGCGAAGAACATATTATGAACATATGAATGAACATGCAAAGCATATGAAGAAACTATGAATAAACATGTAAGAACATGAATATAAAAGATCTACATTAAAAATGATGCAAGAACATGAAGAAAAAGTTAGAAAACTTACCTATGTTGGCAAGAAATAAACCTTGAACTCCTTGAGTGTTTGAATGCTTAATTAGGGAGAAAATTGTGTTTAAGAACTCTAAAATTCGGACTTAAAGCTCTCCAACTCGGGCCCCTCAAACCAATGGAATGGAAAGGATTTATATAGTAAACTGATGGGAAGATCTGACGGCTGAGATCATCCGGAGCAAGGTCGGCCGCCTGGCCATGATTGAAGCCGGTGCAAGAGTGGCCGCGTGGCCAAGGTCGGAGGCGCGGCAAGGTTGGCCGCGTGGCCAAGGTTGCGGGCTGATGTGATTCCTAAGCTAGGGTTTCTGCATGGTTTAAGGAAACCATATTTTGACCATATTTAGGGTGTTCTAGAATAATGAGACATATTTTGGAAATTCGGGACAAGTCTTTGCAAGGTTTCTAATTCCTATAAAGTCCTTATATATTTGGGAAAGCCCTAATAAACTCATTTTCAGATCGGGTACTAACACACGCAAAAGATTTATATTCGTGTTCATATGAGAAAGTGAACAAAAGAACTTTATGCCAAACCTTTCATTAAATTTGTCGCGGCAAGAGCCAGGAATTTTTCTAATCCACTTCTCTAAAGCCGTGGTGTAAGATCCTCTTTCAAGCCTTGTGATCCTAGCATGATGATCCATCAAAATCGCAAGAAAAGTTGATATTCAAACAAGAAAAAGAGCAAAGACCGCTGTTTGTGCAGCTCTAGGACTGTTCAAACCTTGTTTAAGTAGGTTTCGGATTCCAACTCTTGCCAGAAAAAGGAAAAGCAAAGGCGGCGCAAACCTTGGCCACGCGGCAATCTTCGCCCTTGTCCATGCGGCCATCTCCGCCTTTGCCACACAGCCATCTTCGCCCATGCAGGAATTTCAGATCCGTCCATAAGCTTGGTTACTCCTACACCGCAACAGATCCCATGAAAAGTCCGTGAATGTGTACATGCCCATCCCCATGGCTCATGCATTGTAAAAAATTAGAAAAAATGTAAAATAACTAGTTTGTACAATTAGGTTGTATCAATCTCATAGCTTAGTACATAAATCCTTTGCATACATTTTAAATGTCTAGTACATATCTGTCTATACTACAACTAACAATGAAGGAAAGAAATAAAATAGCCCCGGCTAATCTGAATCCTCCCCGGTAGTGCCCCGCCGCTGTATCGAACGACGCGAGCCACTTGCACTCGAGCTCCGTCCCCAGACTGCCTGTCCACCAGTATGGGAAGACCCAGCCTCAGCAGGAGAGCGCTCTCGACACTGTGGTATGACGGCATCCTCTCTCTGGTAGGTGCAAGAATGATACGCCTTTCTCAATAAGCATATAAGGGTGTTCTTCCGCCGAACAGATCAGATATATGCCTCCCGAGTCACCTGGAAAAGTCAGAAACAATGAATAATGATCAGAGAAGCAAAAGTGTGTGCGTGGGATAAATCTGAAGCAGAGTGATAAACCATACCCCAGCATCAGCGGTGGAACGAATGGCTCCTCCAAGATGTCTGCATCTGTCGTCTCCAAGCTAATCTCCTCCTCTCGGCCGCCTCGCACCACTCTGACGCTGCTCGAACGAAGAGGTATGTCAACCAAAGGCCGACTCCACCCAACATAGCGGGCCGAGCTCGATCCCTCTCCCAATAACATCCTAACATGTACCTGTGGGCTGATCAGGCGTGTTCGTACAAAGCCATCATAGTCATCACTGCCACGGTAGTGCTCCGCCGGAGTGGGAGTTAAGAAGGTCCTCAACCTAGCAGGACGAAGCATGTCCTGAGGAGGATCATGGGGACCCAAGGCACCACACCAGCCCTATGTTGACGAGCAACCCGCTCACTAACATACATGGCATCTCCGCTAAGGCCCACTAGCAGAACTCGAGAAGCCGTCAACTCAGTAGTATAGCTAACAGAGAATTCATTAGCCTCACTCCATAGATAGAACCTCACCCCAAAAGGCGTGGTCCTAGTGAACACTCTCCTCAGATCAGCAGCATCCACAGTCCTCCTGTCCTTGGATATCCTAGGCATTTGCCTGTTGCTCTTGCTTTAAAAGGACATGATAGGAACAACCTTGTTGTTGGCTATCTCCAGCTGAAAAGGGGCGACACCAAAGATCTCATACACCCACACCTATGCATACAGTAAAGGGAGGCAATTCAGAAATATGTGCTACAATCCGAAATTAGGCTGAACAAACAAGAGAATAATGAAGAATGTACCTCGAAGGCAAACTGGAACCCATTAAATGCCGACGAGCTAGCCCTCGAGCAGTAATCCAAAGACCGATACAACTCAGCTAAACCGGCTCTTCCCCAAGAAATCTCGCTCACTTGAGACAAATCCTCTAAAGCCCCCAATAGCGAGTACCTGCAGATGGTAGCCCCACTGGGAAACAAGATCTCTGAAAAGCTGTACAACAAAAACAGTCGGACCAGGCAGTCCAAATCACACTCCCCTCTCCCAAAGGTTTCTATGGCCGACACCACAAGCATTTTCACTTTGCCAGCCTCTACTCCATGACCCTTTACACCTCCCGCAAGGTCAGTGTCAATTAAAAGGCAGAGGAGTGGTAGTGAATTTCAGCCCCATGATCGCTGCAAAATCCGTGGGCGTGATGGTAATATCTCCCCAACTAAAGTAGAATGTATGAGTGGTGTCCCACCAGAACTCTCGGCAGAACTGTATTACTGCCGATACCTTCAAAGTATCCCCGATCATACGGATAGACTCAAAAAAGGGACCGAATCCCATAGCCTCGATCCGAGCACGCTAGCTGCCTGGACCCTTCGGTAAAGATGCCCACAATTGACCCACAGTCACGGTAGACCCGCGAGCCTTAATTCTCTACGTGTAAACACAGTAAAGGTACGTTACTTTACTAGTAGATTATATTTCACACTCAAATATGCGCGCGTATTTATATTTTGAATAAAAATCATGGTAATACAAAAAATGAAAGAGGTTAGATCTGAAATTTACCTCCCTCGTCTCCAGAAGACCCTTAGACCAATGATGATCCGAATCGATGTAGAAGTCGTAGTTGTGATCGAAAGTTGACTTCAAGAGGCCGTCCCGAAAATTTTGAGTCGCCGCCCTCGTCCTCAATCCGCCCCGTTGCAGCATTTGCACCGCTGGACCCCCCGCATTTGGGTCCATTTCTGCATTTTCTCCCCCTAAAGTATCCTCATTTCCTCCTTCTTGGTGCCCGTGCTCTGGTGGCACAAAACCTCCATAACCCGCAAAACCTCAGCCCATACCGAGCATATCGTCAATCCATTGCCCCGCCATGGCTTCAAATATGTGAAATAGAGTTCTCAAAATCAACAATGGAAGTATTCTCTCTCTAAACTCACCTTTTCTCTCTAGAACTCGAAGAAGAAAAAGGAAGAGGAAAAAGAAGAAGATCTGGCGTTGTGACCAAGAATCTGGTCTGACCAGAGACTTAGCCATGCGGCCAAGATCGCCCCGAGTCATCTCAGCCATCCGATAGGTCAATCCATGTGAAGGAGATCTTGCCAATCAGAGGACTTGGCCATGCGGCCATGTTCACCTTCTTAGGCAAAATTACAGTTTTACCCCTGCTCCATTCTATGCTTGTTCATTTTAGGCCCCCCTTGGCCTACTTCGACAGAAATTCATTATTTTAGGTCAAGAAAGCCTCCCCAGAATTTTTATTTCTTTTCAGAGAAGCATCGGGATTACTTAGGCCCTGCCGCCTTCATATCTCGTACATTCAAACCTTTTGCGATTACCAAAACCCGACCATTTCTACCTCGCGCGCACCCCAGCATTTGCTTAAGACCATTGTGGTTGCAGAGACCCATCCGTCTCTATATCATGCGTGTTCTAGATCTATCACGATTTGTAGAAGCCCAACCGTTTCTAATTGCGTATGTTCCTACGATTATCATTTTTACCTTGGGATTACTTAGACCTTGCCGTCTTTATATCTCGCACCATTCTTGTTCGTATCTACGAACTACGACTGGCTTGATTCCTCCGCAGATACGTAGGAAGCCTGAAAAGGTTCAGCCGCCTGGACGACGTGGTCATTTCTCATTCCCCAGCAGGATTTCCTTCATGAAAACTATCCCCAGCGAGAAGGCGTAATTCCCATCAGAGGACCATCATTCGCAATTTTCCCTAGCAGATTTGAACTACGTTCGGCTTGATTCCCCGTGGGATACGTAGGTCGCCTAAAAAGGTTCATCCATTTGACCTCTTAGGTCATCTTTTGATGTAACTCCATACCCGCGAGAGTTATTTGTCATCCTTCTTTCGTTTCGAAACTCATGTTTTAGAACGGATCCTTCTTTTTATCGTTGACCCCCCATTGCCTTGCAAGAAGCGTCGCCGAGGGGCTATTGTTAGTACCTGATCTGAAAAAAGAGTTTATTAGGGCTTTCCCAAATATACAAGGACTTTATAGGAATTAAAAACCTTGCAAAGACTTGTCCCTGATTCCCAAGATATGTCTCAATATTCTAGAATGCACCAAAAATGGCCAAAATAGGGTTTCCTTGTTTAATATCAAACCCTAGCTTAACAATCACGTCAGCCAGGAATGATGGCCATGCGGCCACACTTGGCCACGCGGCCACTTCCGACCTTGGCCACGCGGCCATGTTCGTCTCAGACAATCTCAGCCTTCTGATCCCTCCCTCAGTTTACTATATAAAGGCTCCCTTGCCTCATAAATAAAGGTCCGAATTTTGATCAATCTTAAGCTCCCCTAAGTGATGAATTTGCTCTCTAATTAAGAATTTCAAGCATCCAAGAACACTCTCAAGAATCCCAAGAAGATTTAGGTTTATTTCTTGCCAACATAGGTAAGTTTTCCAACTTTTTCTTCATGTTCTTGCCATGTTTTAGTGTAGATCCATAATACTCATGTTCCTTGCATGTTTATTCATATGTTCATCATATTATTCATATGTTCATAATATGTTCTTCGCATGTTCTTCATGTTCTTAGATTAAAACCTTATTTATGCCATATTTAGGGTTTTGATCTTCATGTTAACATGTTATTTCATTGCTGATGATGATCTAGGGTTCATCAAACCAAACATGATCTAGGAACTATTTCTAAAACCTAATCTTTAGGTAATTCCCCCATCATTATACATGATCCCGATTCTTCTGCCTATTCTAAATTCTTCTCGGACTATGCTGACCTGAGCTTCTCACATTGAGAGGAACGTAGGCAATTTTCGGATTCGGTCTCAAACACATTACACACAACATACACCGCATCATGATAGAAAGACCAATCATTCGGGCAATAGGAGTGATAACGCTTAATATTCTTCTCTTGTTGTAATTTGACCCCCGAACCCATTAACATGCTTTTTTCAATGTTGTAGCTATAATTAAAACGGCGTGGTGACTCTCATATTTTAATGTTGCTATGAATATGTTACGACCCGAAAAATCTAAAATCCATAAACCTGAATAATACACGAGCTTCACTTGCTCGACAACAAAATACTAAAATGACAATAGGCTAACTACCTTTACTAATGAACAACCAAACCAACTAGAGTTGTGAAAAACTCTAGACACGCCTGGCAACAAAGGCCGGCACCAAAATAATAACAACACTTTATTATAGGCACAGAAGACATCTACCCAAATTTACAGAGTTTATATAACCCAGTAAAATCATCGTCCTCACGAAAATAAACATACATAAGCTCAATAGAGAAACTACCCATAAAAGCAACAACCTTCTCAAATATCCCCGCTAAGTCGTACCTTACTGACGATCTTCCTTGCCTGAAAACTAAGGAAAACAAATAAACAAAGAATGGGGTGAGATAAATCTCAGTAAGTTACTAATGCAGCTACATGACATAATATAATGCATCTTAACTGAATAACTGAATCATATAACCACATAACTGAATAACTGATATCACACAACAAGAGAGGCTCCCTATCGCCAACCGTCCCATACCGGTTGGAAATAACGACCAACTCTTCATGCCGTACATAGGACTGAAATAAACACATAACAAAGGATACTGAGTCAAGGTTCAATCCGAAAGGATATAATAATATGAGCAGCTTCAACAGGCAGCATCAACAGGCAGTATCAATAGCTGAAGCAGGGGTTCCGGAACCAAACAATAACAACAACAACAACAACAGGGGGAAAATGACACAAAGTCATAACCCAAACGGTGACTAAACTCACACAAAGGAGAGCTAGCCCAAACCCAATATGTGGCCCAAGGAAAGGGGTAAAAGAAAAGGTACCAGTGGGAACATTATAATGAACTTGACTCGGGTGCCATTATAATATCCTACCACTGCCTGACTCAACCAAGTATGACCAGCTGGACTTTAAACGAAAGCACAATCAGTATATGATTCCCAAAATAGGGAACCATACCAAGTACATCATAAAAATGATAAACTGCTCATAAAGAGCCCAACAAACAAGTGCGTTAGAAACATTTCTTAAACAAAGGATTTCAAAGTAGGAAATCCCACAAAAGCGTCATAAAGATCTAATAACACCAAAAGGAACCCAAACGGTTACACATTTCAAACTTGATCACAAACGGACCATTCCTACTACTTTGGTGTTCCACAATAACCATCTAGGTACCCTAGGATATCACCAAAAACCCCTGACCATGACTAAACCCTTCTAGATAGATGTGCGGCCGCACGCCCTATTTGGGCGGTGTAGATACCCTGATCTCGCACCCCTAAAAACCCACCTTGAATCGGTCTAAACCCGAAAATTGACCTAAAACCCTCGATTTGGCTGTGCGGGACTGCCGTGAGCCTTATCGGTGCATCGAATGGATAAACGGACTTCAAATTCATGATCAGAGCGAAAAAACGAGCAAACAGGAAAAAATTTCGTTTTTCGAGGTGCCGGACCGGAAACGGGGCCCGCAACCCCCCGAACTGCTTGCTGTTATCCATTCTGTGCATTAAAAATATATTATTACCTTTCCTTGCTAATTGACATATTTCAGATATACCGGCGTGACCACAAAATTATTCCAAGCAACTTTCATGTTGGGCCCGCGGACAACCGGGACACCGGAGCGCGCACGACGGAGCGAAAAACCGGAGCCGGAAAGATGGTTATCCAAATTGGAAAATATCTCAAAATATCTTATCAACTGGTCAAGAAGAGCAAAAAATATATTATTGTCGTTCCTTACTCATAAAAATATTTCAGATATACCGGCCTGACCAGAAAAATATTCCGAGCAACTTTCATGTTGGACTCGCGGACAACCGGGACACCGGATACGCGCACAACGGAGCAGTTGTGGAGCGGAAAGCCGGAACAGAGATAAGGAAGATGACTTTAAGCCTTAGTCAAGAAGGATAGATGATGAATCCACCAATTTACAACCTCCCCCCTCCAAGTTACAACCAATTTACCACCTCCCTCCTCCTATATACACCACTCTCATCCATTTCAAAGAGTGACAAAAACTTAACCAAAAAGAGAGAAATACACACAAACTCATCCACCACCTTCCCTTGCTCTCTCCAAGCAACACCACCACCATATCACCACCACCACACCACCATAAAACCACCACACAAACACTAAACACAAACTCAAACTCTTTCAACACCCCCAAAACCTTGAGAAAACAACCCAAAAAAGTCTTCCCTTGGAAGCAAAGGGAGCACAACCTAGGCATCATTTCCCCCTTGTAATCATCTAAAAGGGTAAGATGTAATGTTTATGTAATTTCTTGAGGGGTTTAGCCACCTTGTTAGGCTAAACCTCCATTTTATATTCAATAATACAATATTGTTACTCTTGTTGTTCTTCTTATTAAATGATGATATATAATGATGTTTTGAGCTCTTGATCATGCTAAGCTTTTGATCTTGTGTATATATATCATGTATGTATGAGTGTCATATCTTTGTTTGTGGTGGATTCAAGAAGTTTTCCAAAAAACAAACTTGTTTTTATCTTATAAACCTTGAATCTGCCATACTTTGTTTTATCTTAGCATAGAACATCATGAAACCATATCTAAATGCTTGGATGGTTGTTGTTTCATGTTTTTAACATGTATATATATGCATGTACAAAGTTTCATGTTCATAGATTTTCATTTGAGTTAGTTTTGATAGGTGTTTTCATGACATGAGTGAGATGCCAATAATCTGTCCATATGGTACCTTACTTCCTGGTTGCTATTTTTACTCCTAGAAAACGTGGGTTTTGGTCTTAGACCACAAAATATAACTTGTTCTACACAGAACAAGGAAGAATAACATGTAAATATCATATTTTTAGCATCAGTGGAAGAGGATATTTCTATTTTTTGTTTAAGCTCTCTGTTCTCAGAATCAGCATGTTCTTGTTTGGACATGAAAATGTCAGAAGTTATTTGGGTGACCTAAACCTTTTTTCTGTACTTGAAACTCTCCATATCATAACTTTAATATGTTAGGAACAACTTTTATGTTTTGTGTTTTCCCTGATTCCTTTGTTTTCATGATGAAAAAAGTGGATACTTTAGGGATGTATGAAATACTGTCAGACTGGGCTGTGAAAAGAATTGTCTTGCATGCTTTGTTTGGACACCATAACATGACCCTAAAATCAAGGAAAAAATCAGGGTAGATTTTTAATGTGTTAGGAAGTTTTCTTGACCTTTACTTTCCATATTGGATGAGTATAAATACAGGTACACAAAGAAGAGTGAGCAGCAGTCCCTGAAAATGCTTGGGGACGGAGTTTTGGACATTTATTCATTTGGGAATTGTTTCCCTTTTTTGTACAAAATGTAAATATTAGTCCCCCACCCCTTTATGTGTTTAATTTGATGTACATAAATGATTAAAACCATTTTCAAAACCAAGTGTGAGTCCACTCAAACCGACTCTCATTTGTGAATTAAAACAAACCTTCCTAGAATAGGAAGACTCCCCATTTATTAAATCACCATTTTGTTAGGGCATAAAACCAAGGCAAAAGGCATAAAAAGAACTTACGTGGCATGCTAATAGAGACCATCATGGGCGAGAAGAGTGCCTAACCCCTTCTCTTCTCGTAACTTAGCCCCCGAACCCACTTTCTCTGAAAAAGGTTTTATCTTCATTTTCCCTAAAATAAAATGAGGTGGCGACTCTTGCAATCAAATCACAGCATCAAGAGGAAACCATTGTGTGAGAACCGAGCGCATTTCCAAAAGCGCATCAGCATGAGACGGGCGCGAACCGCTTTCACGGGCGGTCATTTCGCGGTGATCCGATCATCTCGGGCGCGGGCTCTCACAGTGGCGGCTCTGCTGGGGCTTTGTTTTAAAGTGGGCTAGACTCTAAATCTTTGTGTGTGCCATGCTTTATGTGCCTTACTTGGGGTGTATATATCTGTTCCCTAACCTCTGTTTTGCAGGGGCGTTTTTTCGCTTATCTTATTTGTATATATATATATGCATTGCGTGGTGAGTGATTCCCCAAAAAATGGGTAAAACAAGTAAAAAAGAAAAAAAATGATTTTCTTGTTTTCTTTACGTGCTTTCAAAATGATTTTTCGAACTCATAGATACCTCACACATGCACGTTTTTTGAAAAGCGTCTTAGAATCTCAAACCCGAGATGGTAAACCTGGGGCATAAGGGAGCTCACTTGACTTCCCCATAGGGTCAACGGTATACTGTTTCCCCCTTAGCAGCGCCTACGGTCGCTGTGATGGGTGTAAGCCAAGCTTCAAAAGCCGAAATGCGATGTCCATATTCTTTCGAAAATAACACGTCATAGACTTCATGTCGGTTTTTGTCTAAACAATTTTACTTCAATCCTATGAATTCCCAAAAGGTTATAATCGACCTCAATTGTGGATATCATGTTGAAATTCTTGGATTGACTTGAAATTGTCAAGACCCTCACATAGACCGTAACCGAATGGTGGATCCCAGAAAGAGTATAGGCCCTTCGCTAGGGGCTCGGACGGCCAATAGTACAGTACAGGTGAAAAACGTTGGTCCTATACTTTGGAGATGGTATCCACTACTCCAAGATTCATGCAAAAACATGTCAAAATAAAGCAAGTGCTTATCCGGCATTCTAGGATTGATTTTGATTTTTGAACTCCTTTTGAATCAAACTCGGAAAATCTCGATCCTTTTCACTCTCTAATCAGCCCTAAACACCATCCCTTTCAGATACTCTAAGCCTGGCATCTACTTGGAAAGGGGGAGCTAGAAACAGTAAGGGGAGGTTGATCCGAGTTGCCGAGACAGTGCTGGTAACCGAAGAAGCTATTGCAATGGCCCAGGAAGGAAATGAGGAAGCCTATGTGCCGCCACCAGGTCTTCAAGCATGGTTGGAGCAGAATGTGTTGGGTCAGATGAGGATTCAGCAAGATGAGCTACTGGCTACACTTGTGCAGATGCAGAATCCGAATAGTAATGGGGCTCCCAATGGCAACCCCAACAGAAATCCTAATGGCGATCCAAATGTTAATCAGACCGGAAATGGGGTTCCCAATCCTAATCCCAATGGCAATACAAGTCCCAATAGAAGTGGCATCCCTACCATCAACTTGAATCCTATTGGTAGCAACACCATCGGCCAGAGTCATAACCAGAACATCCCTCCTCAGGGTAATGTGGCTCATCCAGACTTCAGTGGCACTCACCAGCCCTTCATCCCGAATCCAGCAAATTTTGCTGTGCATCCGTCTCAGTATCCGCCTGATCATAATGCCTTTGCTCAGTATATGCAGACTCTGTATCCGAATCAGCAGCCCAACGCTTATGGTGCGTTTGCTAGCGGTGCCTCTCAGATTAATCAAGGAACTTCCCAGGGGCAAGATCCTAACCTAGTCCGCCAAATGGAAGCGTTCTACAAGGGGGTCCCATATGTACCCCTTACTAAAGCTGAGATTGAAATGAGCGAAATGAAAGAAATGTTGAGAAAGGTCATGAATAAAGGGGAGTTTTCTGCAGATTCCTTGAAATTATCTCCATTTGCTGTTCTGCCTCCTAAATTCAAAATGCCCGATGTGGAGAAATTTGACGGTACAGATTGCCCAATGGCCCACCTGAAATCTTACGCTCATGCAATGCAGTCTCGTGGGGCTAATGTTGGTGCGATGGCCTCCAACTTCCATCTGACTTTGGTAGGAGCCGCTAAGCAGTGGTTTATGACTGTGGATGCCAATCTGGTTGATAATTGGGGGAAGCTCGTGGATGAATTCCAGAAGCGATACAAAGATAACTCTAACTGGGAGAAGAGCCGTCGTGACCTCGATTCGTGTGCTCAGCGTGAGAAGGAATCCTTTTCTGAATTTGCAAGTAGGTGGAGGAAAAAAGTTGCTCAAACTCTAGAGAGGCCTGACAGTGCCGAGCAAACTCGTATTTTCCTTAAGAATCTTCAGCCGGTGTATGCAGATAAGATGAAATATCTCCTGTTTCCAGATTTTGCTTCTATTCTTGATGTGGGTTCTCGTATTGACGAAGATGTCCGAACTGGGGTGATCAAGCTAGATTCTTCTCCTAGCTCCTACAGATTCCGATCCGCTGCTAAAGCCCCGGCACCAGTTGTGAACAATGTTGCCATGACCCCTGCTCCTTTTTGGAACAGCAATGTGCGACCAAGCCGGAGCAGCTACAATGGGGCACCTCCGTGTTATAATCAAGACGGGTCTGTGAACTCTGTCACCGATCAGCGAAGGAATGGTGGAAATCGGAGAGATCGCCATTTTGATAAATTCAGCGCTCCATTGTCTACTATCTTTCAAGGATTGGTCGCCCAAGGAGTACTAAAGCCGATAGAAGGATACCGCCCGCCTAATCCGCCTCCTAAGAATTGGGATGCAAGTAAATATTGTGCATACCACGTATCACCTGGTCATGCGACAAATGAATGTTGGAGTTTGAGACACACTCTGCAGGACATGATAGACGATGGACTCATTCAGAAGCCGCCCCAACCAAATGTGGTGACTAATCCCTTGCCAGGGATCCATATGATCGAGTTTGAAGGAAACTACTCAAGGACTAGTTTCATCGTTCCGAAGAAAGCTTTGAATTACACTGTAACTCCTGTTATCTCCGAAGATTTTGAATGCCATATGATCTCTTGGGATTCGATTTTGTCTAGTGCTAAAGCTGTTAAGGAGCAAAAGGCCCCTGTTAAAAAGGCCACTTGGGTTGGCGGAAATGTGAATCACCTCATTCGCTCGGGAAGAGCCTATCAGCCTCCAAATCCCGAGGCAAGTGAATTGGGAAAGTATAAAGAAGAAGTCCCCGCTCAGAAAGAGAAGGTCGCCGAGAACCCGGTCTTGACCCAGTTAAAGAAAACCCAGGCTAATATATCCATTTGGGGTTTGCTCTCGTCTTCACAGGAGCACCGAGACGTGTTGGTTAAAGCTCTTGCTCAAGCTGTCATCCCGATCGAGACTTCTCCCAGTGACCTTGTCCACATGATCGGCAACATTCATTTTGGGAATATCATCACTTTTACCGATCTCGATGCACCAAAAATTGGTCTTAATCATGTCGAGGCTCTGCACATCATAGTTGGGGTCGGAGGTGAGCACTTAGCTCATGTTTTGATCGATAATGGCTCCTCAATAAATGTATGCCCCGTGCATGTTCTCGCAGATTTGGTAATCAAGATAACTGATTTGGCCCCATCTTCTCAAGTGGTTCGTGCTTGCGATAGCACCAGTCGCTGTGTTCTGGGTGTTGTCCTTCTCACTCTCACCATTGGCCCTCTTGTCATGTCGATTGAATTTCAAGTGATTGGTATCAAGTCCTCATTCAGTCTACTCTTGGGACGCCCTTGGATCCATGGAGTAAGAGGGGTAGCTTCCTCCTACCATCAGTGCATCAAGTTCATCCACGACAATAATGTAGTGGTAGTTCATTCCCAAGATGATATGCAAGTTCAAGACCTCCCGATTTTGGGAATTGAGCATAAAGATACTGGAATCTTCTTGAGTGGTTTTAAAGTGATCCCACAAGCTCGGATCCATGCTATTGAATATGTCAAGGAGACCGATCTAATTGGTAGAAAGCGGTGTAGATACCCCGGGTGGGAACACCACGGCCTTAGGCTCGAGCGCGTGATATTATCCTAGGATGTCTAACTTGTTTTTAGAGTCGCCACCTATGTTTTGAGGAACATAAGAAAAACCTATTGATTGTAGCCTAAGTTTGATTACGAAAACAGAGATTCTTTGTTTTGAGGTTCGGGGGTTAGATTACGAGATGGGAAGTACCGAAACACCCATCTCGCCCAACTAAAGTTGGTCTTGCTTGATCAAAATCTACATGAATGAAAATGTTCTTCTTCTTCTTCTTTAAGTCATAAAAAGGGGGGGTTTAAAATAGGATTTGGAATGTAGGAGATAACTCCTTAACCAACCTCAATGAGATGAGGTGATCATTAGAGTCATGTCCCAAAATGATTTGGGTGATTGCACATTTGATTAAAGTAAAAGAGAGCGAGGAGATGGAGTAGAAAAGAAGGGAAAAGATAGACTTTTACCTACAATTTGAAGGCCTTCAAGTATTGCTTGATTTGATTCTTGGAGAACCATTAGAAAGTGATTTTGGTATAGTTTTTGTAAGTTCAATTTTCGGTCCTTGAAAATGGAGGTAAAGAGAGGTTTTTATAGGTGAAAGAGGGGTGTTTTTGGTGCCAAAACTCAGTCACCAAGAAATCCTTCCCGGGCAAAATCCTGTAAATTGAGCAAGGGAGGGAATCCTGGCCAGAAATCTGTAACTGACGCCCAGAGGCGCGCGCTTCCTACTTTGGGGGCGGGAGGCGCGCGCGCCTGGCTCCTCCTGTCGGAGGCGCGCGACTCAGAGAAGGCAATTTTGACAGAATGGACTAGAAAGTCAGCCCTGTCATTCAGTTTAGTCCCTGGAATTAACGAAGTCAGTCAGGAACTTAACGGAAGTGACAGAAACTAACGAGAAACACTTAAAATGGGGAGAAACACAAAATCAAATGTGCAATCGGGGTGAGCGGTCCAAGGCGGGGTGTCTACAAGCGGACCAGGTATGGAGACGCAATGGCCTTGATTATGGTCAAGAAGATGAAGTTCCTGCCTATGATGGGTCTTGGAAAAGAGCAACAAGGGTGTATTGAACCTATCAAGGATGATGTTCCATTTTTATTCCTTCCTTTTGGGCTTGGCTACAAACCGACTCCTACCGAAATCGCCGAAGCTGTACGTCAGAAAAGGGAGAGGACCTATAAGCTCCCCCCACTCCGTCCTTATGAAAAGTCCTGGAAGGGATATTTTGTTTGCAAAGTTGAAGATGTCACGTATGTTATGCCTTTTGAGCCAGTTATTGGCATTAATGAAAAGCCTCATGCTGTATGGGAAGTATTTGAGAATATCAAGATGGTCGATGAAAACTTTGATGTGGGCAGTTCCTATAAGCAACTGGACCCGATTATTCCGTGGAATATTGATGAAGAATATGATGTCTTCGGGTTGTTTGAAGGAATTGGTCTTGAAGACGGATATGTGGTTATGATCGAAAATGGTAATGGTGAAGCTTATGACCCGGTGAAGCACCTCAAGCCGGCAGTGGCACCACTTAATAACTGGTCCAGAACCACTGGCCCGCTCGCTACTACTGACACTCTGGTGGAGCAGTTTGGTTATGTTCGCCCTGATGGCCCCGCTTTTGAACCCTTTGTGCTATCTAATGTTGTTTCCGGGACTCCCAAAGAGGACCTCACTGTCGAGGACATCGACGCGGTCGCCGAGCTTGTACTCCCCTCTTTTGTGAATGAAGTTTCCTCTATTTCCGCTTACTCCTCGGTTGCCTATATTTTAAAAAATGATTTAACAAATGAAAATTTAACAACAACTAAAGTTAATCATGAATCTTTAAAAAACATAATTCAAGATGAAAAAGACTATTTAATCGAGTTAAACAGGTTAGCAAAACAGCGTGGGGAACGAAAATTAGAAGCCTGTGGGGAAAATCTGTCTACCATCAATCTAGGGCTGAATGAAGAAGTCAAAGAAATGAAGATCGAGAGCTTCATGCAAGGGGCTGACAGGGAACAGCTGATTAGTTTACTCAAAGAATTTGTTGATGTGTTTGCCTGGTCGTATGAAGACATGCCAGGGTTAGATCCGACGATCGTGGAAAACCAAATTCCTACCTTTCCTGACGCCAAACCGGTCAAGCAGAAACTACGCAGAATCAAGCCGCAGTGGGCCCTTCAGGTTAAAGAGGAGATCGAGAGGCTGCTACAAGTAGGCTTCATCCGAGTTGTGGAGTATCCCCAATGGTTGTCCAATATGGTCACAGTTGAAAAGGCGAACGGCAAAGTCCGGATATGTGTTGATTTCAGAGACCTCAACAAGGCTTGCCCGAAGGATGATTTCCCGTTACCAAATATTGAAATTTTGGTGGACTCGGTTGCAATGCACAAAGTGAAGTCGTTCGTTGATGGAATGGCGGGTTATAACCAAATTAAGATGGCAGTAGAAGATCAAGAGAAAACTTCCTTCATCACCCCGTGGGGGACGTTCTGCTATACTGCGATGCCTTTCGGTCTTAAAAATGCCGGAACCACTTATCAAAGAGGTGCTACGACCCTTTTTCATGACATGATCCACAAAGAGCTTGAAATCTATGTGGATGACATGATTGTGCACTCAGTTGAAGAAGGCACTCAGCATCTGATTGACCTCAGAAAGTTCTTCGAAAGGTTGCGGAAGTACCACATGAAATTGAATCCTGCTAAATGCACATTCGGTACTGTCCGAGACAAAGTCTTAGGTTTCTTGGTAACTGAAAAAGGGATTGAAGTCGACCCCGACAAAATAAAGGCCATCACAGAAATGCCTCAACCTCGAACTCAAAAAGAGGTGAAAGGTTTCTTGGGAAGGATTCAATACATTAGCAGATTCATACGGCAGTTAACCATGATGTGTGAACCGCTCTTTAAGCTCCTAAAAAAGGACACCGATCGATCATGGGATGAAGAATGCCATATTGCTTTTGAAAAGGTCAAAGAATACTTGACAAGCCCACTGGTCTTGGTGCCACCTCATTCGTACAAACCCTTACGACTGTACCTAACAGTTACTGATACTGCAGTAGGAGCAATGCTTGCACAAGAAAAAGAGGACTCCTGCGTGGAAAGTGCCATCTATTTTGTTAGCATAAAGCTACAAGGGAGTGAATTGAACTACTCAGCGTTGGAAAAGGCATGTACCGGTTTGGTTTGGGTCTCGCAGCGATTAAAAATTTATCTGCAATCCTTACCTGTCCAGATTATATCCCGAATAGATCAAGTGAAGTACATCCTCGAAAGGCCAACCATGTCCAATCGAGTGGCCAAGTGGGCTTTTCTCTTAAGCGAGTTTGATATGACTTACGCAACGCCTAAGTCCATTAAAGGAAGGGTGATAGCAGACCAGCTTGCAGATTTGGCTCTTGATCTTGAGCCCGGACCAGAAGCTCAGTTTCCCGATGAAGGGATCTACACTGTTGATTGTTCGGAGAATAAGTGGCAACTCTTCTTTGATGGGGCTGCCAACAAGAGAGGTTTCGGAATTGGAATCTTGCTCATTGATCCAAGTGATGCGCACACGCCCATTGCTATCCGGTTAGACTTCGACTGTTCGAATAACACAGCAAAGTATGAGGCTTGCATCGCCGGCCTGGGAGAAGCATTAAATCGAGGGGTCAAAGAAATTGAAGTGTTCGGGGACTCCGCCTTGATCATCAATCAGGTCGAGGGAAAATGGAAAATCCTGGATCCAAGACTACAGCAATATCATATTCGACTGGTGGCGCTCACAGAACGCTTCTCAGATATCTCATTCCATTATCTCCCAAGGGACCGAAACAGATTCGCAGATGCATTGGCTACCCTAGCCTCCATCATGGAATTCCCTGCAGATGTTATGGTAAAGCTGTTTGTGGTTAGTAAGAGATCAATCCCAGCCTACTGCCTGGATATTGAGCTAGAAAGCGAAGAGAATGAAGAGCCGTGGTATACAGACGTATGGAATGTGCTCAGGAATGGAACCTACCCTCCAGAAAGGGACAAAAGGGCAAGGATTGCAATGCGCAGATGGGCCTCCCAATTTGTGATTTCCGGAGATCAGTTGTACAAAAGGTATCATCACGGACCAAATTTGCTCTGTGTAGATAAGACTGAGGCGAATAGAATCATGGATGAAATCCATGGGGGACTGTGTGGACCCCACATGAATGGGCACATGCTCGCTAAGAAGATAGTGAGGCAAGGGTACTACTGGACCACGATGGAAAAGGATTATATGATGAAAGTGCGAACCTGTGATCAGTGTCAGCGGTACGCTAGTCTACAACATCTGCCTCCACACGTTCTTTATCAATCAACTGCTCCTTGGCCTTTCTCCACATGGGGGATAGATGTTATTGGTCAGGTCAAACCGAAAGGTTCGGGTGGGCAAGAATACGTGCTCGTAGCTATCGATTACTTCACCAAGTGGGTTGAGGCCGCTGCTTACAAAGTTTTGAATGCCAAGAAGGTAGCCGAGTTCATTCGTACCAACATTTTCTACAAATATGGGGTCCCTTATGAGATGATCTCAGATAATGGAACTCACTTTGAAGGGGAAGTCAACCGATTGCTTGACGAATTCCGGATGGTCAGACACAAGTCATCCCCCTATCGACCCCAAGCTAATGGAGCGGTAGAAGCGGCGAACAAAACCCTGGAGAACATCATTAGAAAGATGGCTATCACTGGAAAAGATTGGTTCGAGAAGCTGCCTTTAGCCTTGTGGGGATACCGCACATCTGTTCGGACACCGACTGGGGCTACTCCTTATTCACTTGCATATGGCATGGAAGCAGTTCTCCCAATTGAGCTTGAAATCCCCTCTATGAGAGTGCTACTTGAGAATCAAGTGTCTGTAGATACCCCGGGAAACCACAACTTGGATAGAGCGGTGAATTATCTTAGGATGTCTAACTTGTTTTAGATTGTTTAGAGTCGCCACCTATGTTTTTAAAGGAACATAAGAAAAACCTAGAAATAGCCTAATTTATGTACAAAACCAGAGATTCGGGAGAGAAGGGTTCGGGGGTTAGGTGGCGGAGTGGGAAGTACTTAAACACCCACTCCGCCCCGCTTACGCGGGTCTTGCTACTATTGGTGTTCTAATATTTACATGTCCTTCAATTAATTAAATAGAAATGTGCTAACAATTGTGATGAGAAGAAAAGGGGAAATAAAGGGGAAATAAAATAGAATTGTTTTATTTATTTAATGATAAAGATTACATGTAACAAGTAATGTTAAAGAATGACATTAAGAGATGAAGAGAAATTAACATGGTGAATTAAAGTTAAGATTAAAATGTAGGGAGATAACCTTAACTAACTTCAATATGTGAAGTAGTCATGTTGGTCATGTCCCATTAATGGGGATTGCATACATTGACTAGAACATGAATAGAATAAAAAAAAAAAAAAAAGACTTGTACCTTTAGAAAGAAGACTTCAAACTTGGACTTGAAAATGATGTTGTTGTGTAGAGATTTGTGTAGAGTTTCGTTGCGTAAAACTCTTGTTGGGAGAATTTGTGTAGGGAAAATGATATAGAATTTGTGTAGAGAGAAAGTTCCAAGTCCAAAAAATGAGGTCCTTTTCCAAGGTATGAGATGATGGTTTTTTATAGGTAAAAAAGAGAGGGAAATGATGGAGGGAAATTGGTCATCCATGTGAAATGGAATGAGCCAATCACAAATAAGATAAATGAATAAAAGAAAAATAAAAGAAATCAAAGAAATCAAATAATAAATGAAAGAAATATTAGTTTTTTGGGAAAAGGCTTAGAATTTGGGATTGGGAGTTAATGAGAAAAGGGGGGATGAATGTGGATGTAAAAAGGTGGTTTTTGTGATCAAGAAAAGATGTTTGTAAATAAGAAAAGGGAGGGAAATAAGGTGAAATCCGTTACTGCCAAAGTGGGAAGCGCGCGAGTCCGGCTTTTGGGGCGGGACGCGCGCGCAGCCCGTTAACAGTCCCGGAAGCGCCCGCGGCAGAAAAGGACAGAAAGACAGAATGACCCTAAAAGTTAACTCTGTTATGTAGTTTAGTCCAAAACTAACGGAATCAGTTAGGAACTTAACCGAAGTAACAGAAATCAACAAGAATAAGTTAAATAAAAATACTTTGTATGCAATCGAGGTGAGAGGTCCAAGGCGGGGTGTCTACAGAGCCCTTCAGCGACGTGGATTGCAAAGCAAAATGCGTCGACGAAAGTAAAAAACACCCGCCGAGGACATCGACAAAGAAAAAGAAAAGAAAGCAAAGACTCGATGAAAGCAGGAAATTGAAATTACAAAGGATAGGAGTGCGCTCCCTGTGTGAGCGGCTTTCGCGGATGGAGAGGGTGTGGTGGCTTAAGGCGGCCCACCACGGCCACAAAATTTTAAAAAGGTGTGGTGGCTTGAGGCGGCCCACCACGGCCATAAAATTTTAAAAAGGTGTGGTGGCTTGAGGCGGCCCACCACGGCCACAATTTAAAAAAGGTGTGGTGGCTTGAGGCGGCCCACCACGGCCACAAAATCTTAAAAAGGTGTGGTGGCTTGAGGCGGCCCACCACGGCCACAAAATTTTAAAAAGGTGTGGTGGCTTGAGGCGGCCCACCACGGCCACAAAATTTTTAAAAAGGTGTGGTGGCTTGAGGCGGCCCACCACGGCCACAAAAATTTAGAAAAGTGTGGTGGCTTGAGGCGGCCCACCACGGCCACAATTTTTTTTTTTTAAAAAGGTGTGGTGGCTTGAGGCGGCCCACCACGGCCACAAAAAATTTAAAAAGGTGTGGTGGCTTGAGGCGGCCCACCACGGCCGCAATTTAAAGAAAGAGAGGAGTTTTGAAATTGTGAAAGATGGGGGTGCGCTCCCTCTGTGAGCTACTTAATAACACACTCCCGTTTGCGAGTTGTTTGATGGACGCTCCCGTTTGCGAGCGGCTGATGACAAACTCCCGTTTGCGAGCTGTCTGAGATAACATGCCCCCGTTTGCGAGCAAGTTGATAGAAAATGCTCCCGTTTGCGAGCGGTTTGATACACGCTCCCGTTTGCGAGCTGTGTGAGATAACATGCCCCCGTTTGCGAGCAAGTTGGTAGAAAACGCTCCCGTTTGCGAGAGGTTGATGACGAACTCCCGTTTGCGAGCTGTCAGAGATAACATGCCCCCGTTTGCGAGCAAGTTGATAGGAAACGCTCCCGTTTGCGAGCGATTTGATACACGCTCCCGTTTGCGAGCTGTGTGAGATAACATGCCCCCGTTTGCGAGCAAGTTGGTAGAAAACGCTCCCGTTTGCGAGCGGTTGACGACGAACTCCCGTTTGCGAGCTGTCAGAGATAACATGCCCCCGTTTGCGAGCAAGTTGGTAGAAAACGCTCCCGTTTGCGAGCGATTTGATACACGCTCCCGTTTGCGAGCGAGTTGATGATTGAAATCTGCTGGGGAATGCTTGGTTGCTGATGACGTGTGGTTGCTTGATTTTATGGGGATGCAGGCATAGTTGACTGTGAATCACTTTCTGTTGGGGATGAAGTGCCTTGAGTAGCGGATGCTGTTTGGCTTTGCGGTGGTACCTGTTATGTGCTTTGCGGGTATATGTGCTTGTGCAAGAAGATGCATGAAGAGAGAAATTATGCTCGTGGTGCAATGTGATTTGAGAGAAGTTTTGCATGAGAGAGAGCTTTTGTAGGAATGGAGAAAGTGATTTTGTGTGCGGTGTGATTTGAGGAAAGCCTCGGATGCGTTCATACCTTCACTTACCATTGCCGCTTGATGGGAGATGGATTGCCGAAGGATGTTGATACTTTTAATGAAGATGATGAACTTCCGTTGCCTTCGATGGAATGTTGTTGAGATGACATTCTGAATGATGGGTTGGTCGTGCCAAAGGCTGCCTACGTATCCTTTGAAGGGAATCAGACCAGCGTAGTTCAAGGATGATGGAGAATGCTGGAGGAGAAGCTAGGAGCAAAGCAAAGTAAAGCACATACTTTTGCACATAGAAGGAGAAAAAGGAAAAGAAAAATCTTTTTTTTTTTTTTTTTTTTTTTTTTAGAAAGGAAAGAATTTGCACACATGTGAGGAAAAGATTTTTTTTTTTTTTAGTTCGTGGGTGAACCATTTTAACCATTGTGTGCTTGTGAAGCCAGCCCAAGATCAAGTCATGTTCAGTCGAAGTCCAGATTGCTTCGCTTGAATTCTGTTGTCGCCGGTGTGCCCAACGAAGATTGATGTCTAGCCCCAAGAGAGTTGTCGATTATGGGGCTTCAAAAGGCTTTTGATGCCGAGATGAGGGGTTGCTGATTGTAAAGCCCCTAGAATGCCTTTGATGCCAAATTTTGAGGGACTTGCATAGCTCCAAGATAAATCAGCTCTTGACCCATTCGAGTAAATCGCCCTTTGTTGTTGTAGTGAGCAAGCCCCAAGAGGAGATCGTTGATGCCAAGCTTCAAGATATTGCAAAGCCCCAAGTGTCGTGGGCTTGTAGATGGCGGGATGTGAAGACCGTTCATTGTAAAGCCCCAAATTATCTCGTGATTGGCTCAGCATTGAGAGCGGATGTACCGTTTGGTAGAATTCTTGATAGAGATATCCTTCTTGCTCTTACTGGGGAGATGAATGGCCTCATTGTGGTCGATACCCAAATGGCTGAGGGCTTATGTCAAAGGATGCAGTAATGTCTTGCGGTGCCGTCGAGGTCGTGGAGGATAAGGTCTTGGCGTGATAAAGTTTCAAATGAGTAGGCTTGCTTGACTCTTCTTGAGTTGAACTAATGACGGATCTTCGGATGCAACTAGTGCTGTGGCCCAACTTTATCTGAGCTGCACCTTGTGCTTTTGATCTTGGAGAAGGGGGTGCTGAATTGCAGAAACATTGGGATTGGCCGTGGCATTTCCCGCTATAACCCTGTTTTGATTAGAGTTTAGCATATTGAATCATTTTCCTTTTCTCTAAGACTTTCTTCATGATCTCGTTGAAAGTTCTAACAAAAATCATCAACTTCATTCATAACATCGGAGTCTTCATTTTAAAACCAAGAGGCCTTTGACTTGAAGTGTTGAGAGACCCTTTGAAGCTTGATCCCTTTCATGGAGACTACTCCCAAATTGCGTTGCTCGAGTATTGTTGCCCAAAAGATTGTCGGTCGGGAAGCCTCAATATTGCCCTTTGCTCGGATTACTATAATGCCGTAGCCCAAAAGATTGTAGATTGCGAGGCCCATTGAGACCTTCGGTGCCGAATTGAGGAGGCTTCCAATGTTGCACATGACTTGGCTGGGGATACTGCTGGGGAGTTAATTGCTCTTTGCCGAGGGAGCCTTTAAGACTTGACCGTAGCCCCTAGAGTACCATCATTGATTGCGAGAAAGGTCCATCCTTGATTGGGGGAACGAGCACGGGCACACGTGACAAGAGGGCTTTTTGACATCCTTTTTGAGGGACTTTGAGGATAGTCTCACACATCTTTCTTGAGCATAGCCCCTAGGGCGTATTGATTGCCAAATGAAGCAAAAGAATCCCTTGTTCTTGAGTCACATAGCCCCTAGGGCGTCACCATTTGTTGAGCAAAGCAAGAGTGACTCATCCTCGTGTGAGGGAATAAACATGAGAGGATATGGCAAGAGCTACTCCATTTCTCGGGAGCCTTTCGGCGTACTTTAGAAGCACATACTTGAAGAATCCTTGAAAACTGAGACACATGTTGTTGCTATTTGCTGCCCAAGCCAATTGACTAGCTAGGGATTATTTGTGCAACCTCGTGCCGTTTTATGATGGGCTTGTTCTCGGATGGATCTTGGTTACCACGGGCCTTCTTTTCATGAACCCAAAAATGCACACTGCTGGAGAATGATGCCGATAACCCAAGACAACCTTTGATGGTGCTATGTCTTGTCGAGCCTTTTGCAATCCCAAAGTTGACTCGGTGGGGAATTGACTTGCTGAGGAGATTCAATGTAGAACTTGTCTTCTTTAGAGGCCGGGGATCTCCATTTCTCTTTCCCTTCTCTCTCTCACTCTCTCATTTTTTTTTATGACGTACCCTGTTTTTTGCCTAGACCGCCCTTTCGGGTTTTCAATCTAGCGGGCATCTCCTTTGCGTCTTCATCATTTTTTTTTTGACTCAATTGATGAGGAAGTGTGCATTGACTCTAGCTGAGGAGATAAGACATGTGATTTTGCGGTGGAGACCTTTTGTCACTAATGATGAGTGACATTGACTTGACTTGGGAAGTGTCCCTAGTATTGACATGTATTTTTTATTGAATTGAATGACTCGCGAAGGCAAGTAAGTCATTAAGAGAGAAGAGAAGGAAAGCCCCAATTTGATTGCAAGAAATTGGGAGTATGCAGAAAGAATAGAAGTCCCTAGACTCGACAAGGAACGGAAAGTGATTCCAAATCTAGGAAAGTTGTTCAATTTTGAGGTGATTAATTCATTGGCAAATGAATCGTACAAAGAAGTCTTGACAAGTTTGAGATGAAGGCCGATCACCATAACGCGCTAGGGCTAAACATTTCTTCTTTCTTGCATGAGACCGGACCCGCAGGTTGCCCACGTTCCTCCAGTGTAGAGGCTCAGGTCACCGTAGTTCTTGTGGATTCTCCATTCGTCGTGATGGAATTGTTGCTTCGTAGCTTCGTCCTTTGTTGGTGGATGATGATGTTGATCTTCTTTGATTGAGGGGGATTTTTTTTTTTTTTTTTTTTTGTGCTCTAACTTTTGCCTAGGTTGATTTGATGATTTCAACCTAGCGAGCCCTTTTTTTTTTTTTTTTTGATCCCCTTTTGAAAACTTTGCTTGACTTCTTCATGATTGTTGCTCCACCTTGTTTGTCTTGGCTTCGTCGTTGATGTTGGCGTCGATGTTTAGCCCCTAGGCATTCAAGTGATGGCCTTGTTCTAAAACTTGTTTAGACATCTTTTCATCATTTTGCCAAGAATTAGATTGAACAACTTGGAAGAGTGTATAAGGACAAGAACGACTTTTATTTGATAAGAAGACTCGACACTTAACATGGGACGAGAGAAAACATTAATGCACACAAAAGAGGACTTTTGACTCTTTTTTTTTTTTTTTTTTATTCCTACTACTAGGTAGAGAAAGAGAAACGGAGATTGTTGTCGTCGTCCTCTTTGTTGAAGCCCCATTTCAAAACCAAGCCACTTTTTTGATGAGTTGCTCTTCACCCACGGTAAATTCGCCGTTGTCGATCAAATCTTGGATGATGTTTCGGAGAAGGAAGCACCCTTCGGTAGTGTGGCCACTATGCTTATGGTAGCCGCACCATTCACCATGAGCATGATTTTTCAGTATCGCCTTCGGCTTGTACCCCTCCAAAGGTTTGATCTTCCCTCTTGCCACCAAAATTTCAAATGCCTCGGCTTGGGTTACTCCTTGGAGAGGAGTGAAAACTCGTTTGTTGGTGGTACCTTTGTAGCTTTTGAGGGTCGGGCCGCTTGAGCATGCTTTATCATTGAACTTTGCTTTGCTGTCGGTGAGCTCTTGCAAACGGGCTTTGAGTTCGGAAACCTCTTCTTTGTGAATCCTTTTGTCGATATCGAAACGGGCTTGCCACAAATTGTCTTTACGGCGGGCATCCTCGACAATCCTATCCATTTGTTCCCCCATTGATTTCATTATGTTGAGTAACCCTTCGTTGGACACGAAATCATTTCCACCGTTGTTGTTGTTGCCGTTGGAAGCCATTGGACCTATTGAAAGAGCACGGTTGATCTTAGATTGGCCCCACAAACACCTTTTGGATAAAATGAATTAACCCACAAACAAAGAAAAAGACTCAACCACATAAGGAAAAACGACTCTTTTTTTTTTTTTTTTTTTTTACAAAGTTGGAAGGACGTGGTCCTTTTTGGGGTTTCTAGGAAAATAGTGGAATCGTCACACTAGTATATAGACCATCTCTCGGTCCCATATACTCATCGGATTCCACCACGCTTGTGAATCCTACATGTAACGGGATTAAACTAAATTAATGTAGTAAAGCATACATGCGGGGACAGATTTTTATTTTCGTCCAAAATAACCACTTTTGGGGACGGATTTTTATTTCGTCCATTGCAACAAATTGGCATGTATGATTTGAAGACATTAGTTTAGGGAAATCTCGGTACATGAAAACCGACTTGAGTCACGGAGTGTTAGACCCTAACTAGAATTGTGTGGTTTGTGCTCGGCTTGAATATGAGGCTTAAAGGTCACCCCCGGCATGTAGTCTTGAACTACGTCACGGGCTGAGGTTGACCGCTTCGGAAGAGTCAAGGTCGGGTGGAGCTTGAAACTTCCTAGGACGGGCCTCGACGGGTTTGGGGTTGGACTTGTGCGACTCGATAGTGAGCAGTTGATAAGAATATGTGCATGTAGTGTGAGGTCTAACATGTGACAAAACATTTTTTTTTTTCAAAAGAAATAAAAAAAAAACAAATAAGCACATAATTACAACTTTCGAATCACCAGTGTGACCGATAAAAATAAACAGAAAGTAAAACAAGTTCTGTGCAGGCCCGGTGCCCACACACTGTCATTCTGTTCTGTTTCTGTGCACTGTTTTGTTCCGGGAATGCCCCCAGAAGCGCGCGCATTGGGTTGCCTATTCGGAAGGCGCGCGCGTGAGAGGAAGAAGGGTAGAGGCGCCCGCTTCTGGGTGAGAACCTGCAAATCAGCGGGTTCAAGGGATTGCCTTGACCCTAAATTATAGAACTTTTTCCCCTGCAGTAAACGTTAGCATAGAAACATGGAATTGAAGGACAAGAAGGAAGATGGGCGATTCTGGTAATAAGGGTCGGACGCGCGCGCTTTAGGCCAAGAAGGCCGGAGGCGCGCGCTTCCTACCCTTTTTACCAGAATGCCCAGAAAATAAAATAAAAGAACACCAAAAATGAAAAATGCAAGTTTAACCCTCTAAATCGCCCCCAGCGGAGTCGCCACTGTAGATACCCCGGGAAACCACAGCTTGGCTAGAGCGGTGAATTATCCTAGGATGTCTAACTTGTTTTAGATTGTTTAGAGTCGCCACCTATGTTTTTAAAGGAACATAAGAAAAACCTAGAAATAGCCTAATTTATGTACAAAACCAGATATTCGGGAGAGAAGGGTTCGGGGGTTAGGTGACGGAGTGGGAAGTACTTAAACACCCACTCTGCCCCGCTTACGCGGGTCTTGCTACTATTGGTGTTCTAATATTTACATGTCCTTCAATTAATTAAATAGAAATGTGCTAACAATTGTGATGAGAAGAATAGGGGAAATAAAGGGGAAATAAAATAGAATTGTTTTATTTATTTAATGATAAAGATTACATGTAACAAGTAATGTTAAAGAATTACATTAAGAGATGAAGAGAAATTAACATGGTGAATTAAAGTTAAGATTAAAATGTAGGGAGATAAACTTAACTAACTTCAATATGTGAGGTAGTCATGTTGGTCATGTCCCATTAATGGGGATTGCATACATTGACTAGAACATGAATAGAATAAAAAAAAAAAAAAAAGACTTGTACCTTTAGAAAGAAGACTTCAAACTTGGACTTGAAAATGATGTTGTTGTGTAGAGATTTGTGTAGAGTATCGTTGCGTAAAACTCTTGTTGGGAGAATTTGTGTAGGGAAAATGATATAGAATTTGTGTAGAGAGAAAGTTTCAAGTCCAAAAAATGAGGTCCTTTTCCAAGGTATGAGATGATGGTTTTTTATAGGTAAAAAAGAGAGGGAAATGATGGAGGGAAATTGGTCATCCATGTGAAATGGAATGAGCCAATCACAAATAAGATAAATGAATAAAAGAAAAATAAAAGAAATAAAAGAAATCAAATAATAAATGAAAGAAATATTAGTTTTTTGGGAAAAGGCTTAGAATTTGGGATTGGGAGTTAATGAGAAAAGGGGGTATGAATGTGGATGTAAAAAGGTGGTTTTTGTGATCAAGAAAAGATGTTTGTAAATAAGAAAAGGGAGGGAAATAAGGTGCAATCCGTTACTGCCAAAGTGGGAAGCGCGCGAGTCCGGCTTTTGGGGCGGGACGCGCGCGCAGCCCGTTAACAGTCCCGGAAGCGCCCGCGGCAGAAAAGGACAGAAAGACAGAATGACCCTAAAAGTTAACTCTGTTATGCAGTTTAGTCCAAAACTAACGGAATCAGTTAGGAACTTAACCGAAGTAACAGAAATCAACAAAAATAAGTTAAATAAAAATACTTTGTATGCAATCGGGGTGAGAGGTCCAAGGCGGGGTGTCTACAGTGTCTGAAGTTGATTGGTTACAAAGTCGCCATGAAGAGTTAGCATTGCTCGATGAAAAGCGGTTGTTGGCCCTTGAGCACAATCGTGCGTACCAGCGCAGAATTGCCAGAGTATTTAACAAGAAAGTGAAAGACCGCAATATCAAAATGGGAGATCTTGTGCTGCGAGAAAAGACACCAAGTTATGTCGACCCCCGAGGGAAATGGAAGTCTCCATGGTTGGGCCCCTACATTGTCAAGAAGATACAGTCTGGTGGAGTCGTGTTCCTGTAAACTGAATTTGGAGAAGACCTTGTTCAGCCCTGCAACCTCAGCAAATTGAAGAAGTATTATACGTAGAAGACGCAGAGATTTGTGTTTCCTATCGAGTCTGTAAAAAAAATGCGCAAAAGACAGCCCCACTAGAGGTGAAAACCCGAAAGGGCAGTTCTAGGTAAAAATCAGGAGGCGCGCAAACTTTCATGTAACTGTGTCGAACTACGTTGACCTGAGCCTCTAAAGAGGAACGTAGGCAACCTTCTGGTCCGGTCATTAAAAGTAAAGAAAGATTTTTATTCCCCACGTTGAACTTGCAAACATTACATTCAAAAGGAAAAACAAACACAACAAACTTTGAAATAAAAACACATCATCTTGGCGTGGCAACCAAGGATTAAAGCGAAAATAACTGAAAATTTATTCAGGGACTGAGACGATCGAACACGTTCGGATAAGGACCCGTCGAGCTTTCTCCCCTTTGATTCTCAGAGTTCGTTGCATCAGGATGGGTGTTCCTTGAAGTTGAGCCCCGATCATTTCTGCGGCGTCCGGATCGATAACCGCTGCGTGGTTGACTCCCGCCAATCTGATTCTGGAAAACTGTCGGCCCTGTTATTTGGAAATAGTAATCCCCAGACAGAATTTCTGGACCTACGAGCTCCAGTACCAAAGCTGCAATGGTAGCGGTTTCTTCAGCAATTTGAGGGCCCAACCACTCAAGATATTCCAAAGTGGGTTCATAAAATGTGTCCCCTTCACCCCGGTGCCTGCCTCGACCGATGTGTGCACCATTCTGATACCAAACCTCTTTGATCAAGTTGCATATGTTGGTACTCACCGGTAAATTATCTGTGATGGGAAGGTCAGAAAAGGGGATCCCTTGGACTTGTCCGAACTGGCGAGCCACCCGTTGGCCCAAGTAGAAAGTGGTGGAGCGAAGCCCAGCCAGCCAGATGAAGGAATGACCCGCACTCGTAATGAGATACCTGCTCAAACCCCAATGCGGAGGCACCCACATGATGTCTGCCGATGTGATCCGCCAAAAGTGTCCAACCCACTCCTTGACGGTAGTGCAGTTTTGCCTGTATAAACCTCGCCTTGGAAGCATAGAAGGGGTATAGTCTGGATTCGACACCGGCCGAATGATCTTGAGATGCTCCTGAAGCCAGATCTGCAATAGAATGGGCTGCCCGACGTGAAAGCATCACCTCTGGGATAGTAGCCGTCCAGCCCATGCAAAGTCTCAGCCAAGAGGACAGTCATCACGTTGCCGGCACCACGCTTGCAAGAATCAACGATGTCCACCATCCTTGAGTCGATGAAGCCATCGTAAGAAACGAAAAACATCTCTGCAAATAGGCACATAACCAAGGCAAAGTCCCTACGGTCGGAGTACACTGGGTTATGAGGGTCAGCCTCGACAAAGAGTTCAGGGAAGCAAGTAATGTCAAGGTGGGTCCCATGAAGGAGAACCCTTGAGAAGTCAATATCAAAGACGAAGGTTTCAATGAGCCACCGAGCAGGTGTCCTGCGGGAAGTGGGCACCATGGCCTCGTCGTAAATGGTATTGCCTGTAATGGCGCAGAATTCCTCAAAGGTGGGACACAGTTCGTCTTGATTGAAATTGAACAAGTGGGTCCGGGTTGACTAGAAAACAGAAGCACCGCGGATCATCTCCCACTGAATGGGAAGCTTCCTCAGAGTAAAGAGCAACTTGAAATGATAGTTTTCTTCAAGCACCGCTCGTACATTATTTGGATATGAACTCACCCAGCAGTCGAGTCCTACCCGATATTCTTCGATGTTAACCAGGGTTTGGCCAAGATTAGCCATTTTAGAAGGGAAATGAGCTAAAGGATGCAAAGCAGGAAAGAAGGAGAAGTTGGTTGGTGTGAGAAATAAGAAGAGCTCCCCCTCCCCTTTTATAACCTCCCAAAAACTCAGCCTAAATCATCAGTATTCCAAAAGGGGTTGTCTCCCCGTCCCCCCTATCCAAAAGCAAGGTTCGAAAAGTTAAAAACCCAGCAGAAGGTGTCAGTCGTCCGTACGGCGGCTCTTAGAAAAGCTGACATTTTCCTTGTCCTCATCCCTAGGCATTGAACCTTGTCCCCTTTATCATGAATATAACCGCAGCCGCCCTCTGAAATCCGGGCTTGATTCAGTGTTGGTCATTAATCGCGAGTCGGTGTCATTTAAAAAAAAAAAGAGTATCCGGAATTTCAGAATAAAAGAAAGATTGTGTTCGGTCAGAATAATCCAATTTTTATCTGTGTGAATCACATCTGCCACTGCATGCAAAGCTAACTTGCAGATCAACGGACGAAGCCGATCCTGTTATCCCTCCCAATAGCAAAAAAGAATCAGTCGGGGTTAAAACAGCACCAGTGGATCACACAAAGCGGTGGTCTCTCGCTTAAAAAAGTACAAAAATCTCATCACACAGCAAAAACAAAGGCAGAAGAATCTGGACGGCGCAGAATGCAGCGTATCCTTGATTTTAGTTTGTGTACATAAATGGCTTCAGTTGTTTATTGCCCTCAGTTTTCTCAAAAGATCGGGATTACTTCCCCGAACTGCGCAACGTCGTAGGTCCCCCTTTTGAAAAGATATGTTGTTCCAGCTTGGTCTTCTCCGGCGCCCGAGATTACCTCCCCGAACTGCGCAACGTCGTACGTTCTCCCTTCATTGATTTCCATCCCTTTACAAAGAGAGATCAAATCTCAATGCACCCTTTACTCGGATTGTACCTTGCGTCAACCCTTGAGTCGTGTTGGTCTTAAACCTTCTCTTAATTGTTCGAGTCGGTTCTAATCAGAACTACGACTCGACTTGATTCCCACGGCGGGATACGTAGGCAGTTCACAACGTTGGACTCAGTCGCCAATTCTCGCAATTTGTTTGTCAAATACCAACCCCCCAGCAAAGAGACTTCGCTTCTCAATGCAATTCCCCAGCAATGCTATTTTGTTCCACCCTGGTCTTCTCGGGCGCCCGAGATTACCTCCCCCGAACTGCGCAACGTCGTACGTTCCCCAGTTGAAGTTATGTTATTCCACCTTGGTCATCTCGGGGGCCCGAGTTTTACCTCCCCAGAACTACGCCGCGATTTGATTCCCGCAAGGGATACGTAGGCAGCTTACCTTGGTGAGCTCAGTCGCCCATTCTCATAACCATGTCTCAATGCCAACCCCCATCCCCAGCAAAGAGATATCGCATCTCAATGCTACCCCCTGGTTTAAATTTTAATAAACCTGAACTACGTTTGGTCTAATTCTCGAGAGAGATACGTAGGTAAACCGGGAAACCGGAACCGACCATTGTCTGTGTTTGATTGATAGTTTGAGTTAGAACTACGGAGGCTTGATTCTCGAAAGAGATACGTAGGAAGTCCTACCATGGACCCAGCCGTTACACCCTAGACGAGATCGAGTGTCTCTTAGTGAATCGTAGAATCCCCTTTAACCAGGAGATTCGACGAGGGGCTCTGTAGATACCCTGATCTCGCACCCCTAAAAACCCACCTTGAATCGGTCTAAACCCGAAAATTGACCTAAATCCCTCGATTTGGTTGTGCGGGACTGCCGTGAGCCTTATCGGTGCATCGAATGGATAAACGGACTTCAAATTCATGATCAAAGCGAAAAAACGAGCAAACAGGCAAAAATTTCGTTTTTCGAGGTGCGGGACCGGAAACGGGGCCCGCAACCCCCCGAACAGCTCGCTGTTATCCATTCTGTGCATTAAAAATATATTATTACCTTTCCTTGCTAATTGACATATTTCAGATATACTGGCGTGACCACAAAATTATTCCAAGCAACTTTCATGTTGGGCCCGCGGACAACCGGGACACCGGAGCGCGCACGACGGAGCTAAAAGCCGGAGCCGGAAAGATGGTTATCGAAATTGGAAAATATCTCAAAATATCTTATCAACTGGTCAAGAAGAGCAAAAAATATATTATTGTCGTTCCTTGCTCATAAAAATATTTCAGCTATACCGGCCTGACCAGAAAAATATTCCGAGCAACTTTCATGTTGGACTCGCGGACAACCGGAACACCGGAGGCACGCACAACGGAGCAGTTACGGAGCGAAAAGCCGGAGCGGAAAGATGGTTATCCAAATTGGAAAATATCTCAAAATATCTTATCAATTGGTCAAGAAGAGGAAAAAATATATTATTGTCGTTCCTTGCTCATAAAAATATTTCAGATATACCGGCCTGACCAGAAAAATATTCCGAGCAACTTTCATGTTGGACTCGCGGACAACCGGGACACCGGAGACGCGCACAACGGAGCAGTTGCGGAGCGGAAAGCCGGAACAGAGATAAGGAAGATGACTTTAAGCCTTAGTCAAGAAGGATAGATGATGAATCCACCAATTTACAACCTCCCCCCTCCAAGTTACAACCAATTTACCACCTCCCTCCTCCTATATACACCACTCTCATCCATTTCAAAGAGTGACAAAAACTTGACCAAAAAGAGAGAAATACACACAAACTCATCCACCACCTTCCCTTGCTCTCTCCAACCAACACCACCACCACACCACCATATCACCACCACCACACCACCATAAAACCACCACACAAACACTAAACACAAACTCAAACTCTTTCAACACAAGGCCAAAACCTTGAGAAAACAACCCAAAAAAGTCTTCCCTTGGAAGCAAAGGGAGCACAACCTAGGCATCATTTCCCCCTTGTAATCATCTAAAAGGGTAAGATGTAATGTTTATGTAATTTCTTGAGGGGTTTAGCCACCTTGTTAGGCTAAACCTCCATTTTATATTCAATAATACAATATTGTTACTCTTGTTGTTCTTCTTATTAAATGATGATATATAATGATGTTTTGAGCTCTTGATCATGATAAGATTTTGATCTTGTGTATATATATCATGTATGTATGAGTGTCATATCTTTGTTTGTGGTGGATTCAAGAAGTTTTCCAAAGAACAAACTTGTTTTTATCTTATAAACCTTGAATCTGCCATACTTTGTTTTATCTTAGCATAGAACATCATGAAACCATATCTAAATGCTTGGATGGTTGTTGTTTCATGTTGTTAACATGTATATATATGCATGTCCAAAGTTTCATGTTCATAGCTTTTCATTTGAGTTTGTTTTGATAGGTGTTTTCATGACATGAGTGAGATGCCAATAATCTGTCCATATGGTACCTTACTGCCTTGTTGCTATTTTTACTCCTAGAAAACGTGGGTTTTGGTCTTAGACCACAAAATATAACTTGTTCTACACATAACAATAAAGAATAAAATGTAAATATCATATTTTTATCCTCAGTGGAAGAGGCTCTTTCTGTTTTTTTTTTAAGCTCTCTCTTCTCAGAATCAGCATGTTCTTGTTTGGACATGAAAATGTCAGAAGTGATTTGGGTGATCTAACCTTCTTTTCTGGACTTGAAACTCTCCATATCATAACTTTAACATATTAGGAACAACTTTCATGTTTTGTGTTTTCCCTGATTCCTTTGTTTTCATGATGAAAAAAGTGGATACTTTAGGGATGTATGAAATTCTGTCAGACTGGGCTGTGAAAAGAATTGCCTTGCATGCTTTGTTTGGACACCATAACATGCCCCTAAAATCAAGGGAAAAATCAGGGTAGATGTTTAATCTGTTAGGAAGTTTTCTTGACCTTTAATTTCCAGATTGGGTGAGTAAAAGAACAGGTACACAAAGAAGAGTGAGCAGAAGTCCCTGAAAATGCTTGGGGACGGAGTTTTGGACATTTATTCATTTGGGAATTGTTTCCCTTTTTTTGTACAAAATGTAAATATTAGTCCCCCACTCCTTTATGTGTTTAATTTGATGTACATAAATTATTAAAACCATTTTCAAAACCAAGTGTGAGTCCACTCAAACCGACTCTCATTTGTGAATTAAAACAAACCTTCCTAGAATAGGAAGACTCCCCATTTATTAAATCACCATTTTGTTAGGGCATAAAACCAAGGCAAAAGGCATAAAAAGAACTTACGTGGCATGCATATAGAGACCATCATGGGCGAAAAGAGTGCCTAACCCCTTCTCTTCTCGTAACTTAGCCCCCGAACCCACTTTCTCTGAAAAAGGTTTTATCTTCATTTTCCCTAAAATAAAATGAGGTGGCGACTCTTTCAATCAAATCACAGCATCAAGAGGAAACCATTGTGTGAGAACCGAGCGCATTTCCAAAAGCGCATCAGCACGAGACGGGCGCGAACCGCTTTCACGGGCGGTCATTTCGCGGTGATCCGATCATCTCGGGCGCGTGGTCTCACAGGCGGCCGCCCACACACTTCTGCCAGCCAAACTTAGTTAAATTATACTACCTCTGTTCCACCGTCTCAAAAGTACTATTACCACTTTTATACTAAATCTATTTCACCGTCTCAAAAGAACTATTACAACTTTTATACTAAATCTATTTCACCGTCTCAAAAGTACTATTACCACTTCTATACTAAATCTATTTGACCGTCTCAAAATTACTATTACAACTTTTATACTAAATCTATTTCACCGTCTCAAAAGTACTATCACAATTTTTCCCCAAATATTTACATAAACCAACAATTACCATCACAAGTATCACATAATAATTATATGACCATTTTTCTAATAAAAAGGGGAATAGTAACTTACCTACTACAGAAAAAGTATAGATGAAAATATATTCTAATCGGTTAGAAATGATCTACTCAACACCCTGAACATTTTGGTGAAGTTGGATTTTAGAACGGAGATATAATTAAAAGTAAGAAAATTAAAATAAGAAGGAACTTTTACCTTCATCTTCACCAAGGAAAGGAAATTGGGGAAAGCTTCTTCTATGTGTTTGTGTGGGTGAGTGAAACGCAGAGAGTGAAAGGAGAGGATAAGAATGAGTTTTAAAATTATAATTTTCACTTAGGCCCCTCCAAGTTTAACTAATTACATTTAACCCCCAAAGTTTCAACTTTAACACTTAACCCCCTTATCATCATTTACAAATATTACTCATGCTAATTAATCATTTTATAACTCAAATACTTTTATTTAATATTTTAATAGATCAAGTAAATCTTTTAAAATAATCAAACTAACACAAATTAAATTATAAAATAATATTATGCGTAAAATTTATATGAAATTGGGACGGGTCGTCACAGAATATTTCCCTTTGTTACTAATAATTATTGCAAGATACTTCCTATGCGTTGCTTCATCGGAAAAGGGTATTCAAAGGTTTCCAATGCTCTGATCAATCTGGACTCTGGAGAACTTCTGGATAACGTCTATCTTCGATCCCTAATCCGATCAGTCGAGAATAACTTCTTATCTGGGCTTTTTAGAAAATTCTGGATAAGTCCTGCGCAGCTTTTAAATACCTGGGAGGTCCCTGTGAGTTTCTGGAATGTCTAATAACTCATTTTCAGGTTGGGTACTAACAGCATCCCAAACTTAGTCATATCAGACAATGATAGTCACTTCGAAGCAAAGACACCACGGTTGCTCGCTGAGTTCAAGATCAAAAGAAAGAAGTCTTCTCCGTACTACCCCCAGACTACTGGAGTGGTTAATTGAATAGATTATCAGAAAGATGGATGTAAGAAGCATGGAATGGCCTGATAAGTTACCCTTGGAACTCTGGGGATACAAAACATCAGTATGTACCACTACCAGCGAGACTCCTTACGCCTTGACATATGGTATAAAAGCAGTAATCCCCATCGAGTTAGAAATACTATCCTTAAGGGTCCTACTCGAGAATCAAGTGAATGAAGTAGAATGGCTCCGCAATCGCTACGACCAGCTAGCTATGCTAGACGAAAGGAGAATCAAATTGTAGAATCTCCTTGTTTCTCAAACACCTGCACGAGGAGTAAGGGATCACCACCCTACATCTCAACCTTCTTAGAGTCTACCTCATCCATCCCAAAGTCTTGTGGTACCAATCCAAGTATTCTCGAGACAAGAGTATGTCACGAGTCCGTTGTATACAGAAAACACTGGACATGTTATCATAAGACCAGCACCACTCCAAAAGCACTGCAACCCTAACATTCATAGGGAGCATCCTAATGTTAACCTTGCTTTGAGTATCATCCCACAAAGAAGGTACAACATGGGGCATCCCACTGATGACAAACTCGCACCGCATAATAGTAAGTAGTCTGATCAAAAGCTGGGACACGAATCATACAAAGCTCCCCCTGTGTCTGACAAGCCCAAGGCGAAACCTTGCCAAGAGGCTCCTCTAGCACTCGCAACCTCTCCTACAACCATAAATGCAGTAGTCGAGTACTACCCCGAGACATCTTACGAGAGCCAGAAGCCAACTATGCGATACCGTGTAAAGTCTCCTCGAGCAAAACAGGAATGATGCTATAGCCATCCCTAGCCTGGTCCACCATATCGATACATCCCATTGTCTCCACCCTTAGATAGGGAGGAAACAAGACCGAGGCAAAGAGACAGAGAGCAAGACTATCTAAAGACACCTTGGAGTCTGCCACACTATTAAGGAATCTAACAGGAAGCTCATAAATGTCAACATCGGAGCCCAAGAACAAGCTTCTAGCCTCCTCTACGGGAATCCTAAGAATTTTAGAATCTCCAAAAGAACCTGGTGTAGATACCTCGGGAGGAGCCCCACGGCTGGGCTAGAGCGCGCGGATGGATTCCTAGGAAGTCTAACTTGGTTTTAGATTGTTTGTTTAGAGTCGCCACTTATGTTTTTAGAGGAACATAAGAAAAACCTAATATTTAGCCTATATTTTGATACGAAAACCAGAGATTCTTGTTATGAGGTTCGGGGGTTAGGTTACGAGATGGGAAGTACTTAAACACACATCTCGCCCAACTAATGTTGGTCTTGCTTGTTCGTAGTCTACACAAAAAATGTTCTTCCTATTCTTTGATAATGATAATGGGGGTTTAAAAGGGGTGTTTTGAATGTGGGGAGATAACTCCTTGACCAACTTCAATGGAATGAAGCGATCTTTGGTGTCATGTCCCAAAATGGTTTGGGTGATTGCACATTTGATAAAATAAAAGAAGAAGAGAAGAGATGAAGTAGAGAGAAGGGAGGAAAATTGTGTTACCTAAGCTTCAAATCACTTCAAATACTTCTTGGAGAATTCCCTTTGAAATGCCTTGAAAGTGTTTTTGTATCCTTTTCTTGTGATAAAAAAGGAGTCCTTTTTGGTAGAGTTTTCTTGTGTTAAAAAAGAGTCCTTTGTAATGGTGGAGAAGAGGGATTTTTATAGGTGTAGAAGAGATGTTTTTGGTGCCAAAACGAAGTCACAAAGATAGGTTTCCCAGTCAAAATCATGTAAAATGAGAAATGGAGGGATTCTTGGACAGAATTTGTAACTGACGCACAGATGCGCACGCTTCCTGCCTTGGGGGCGGGACGCGTGCGCTTCTGACCCCTAAGGGCGGAGGCGCGTGACTTTGAAATGGCTTTTTTGACATAATAGACTAGAAAGTCTGCACTGTTATTTAGTTTAGTCCCTGGACTTAACTGAGTCAGTCAGGAACTTAACAAAAGTAACAGAAACTAACGAAAAACACATAAAATAGGAAGAAACACAAAATCAAATGTGCAATCAGGGTAAGAGGTCCAAGGCGGGGTGTCTAAACCTGGTACTGTGACATAGCTACACGGTCCGCTCTCGTCCACCACAGAGAGCCACGAAGTCTTCATACGTGGGAGTGATCTCGTTATGAGAGAAGTTGAAGACATGATTGTCCTCATCCCAAAACTTAGCGGGAGCACGCAGCATGTTCCTGTCCACCTTAACCTTGAAGAGGGACCAAAGACACTTGATCCCGAATATCCTATCAAAAGACTCGCAAGTGGACTTAGAAAGCTTTCTTATCCATATCTTTAAACCTTTGACAAAAAGGTCCTGACGTTCTTCAGAAACCCATGGATGTGTCTCCATCGCAAAGAAAAAGAATGATAGAATTCGGGAAAAAAAATGAGAAAAACTGTTGTCTGTCCCGTTTTGATGCAAAGGCTATTGTTTAAATAAAATTTGGAGTCTAAATCCTGATCACACAAGGAAATTCTAAAAAAAAAGCGTGTCAGAGCAAGGATTGTCCGCGCGGCCAGTCATTCTACATGACTGGTCACGCGGCCACATAGTCCCCTGCTGATAGATTTCAAGTCCGTCCCCACCTAGACTTCTCCTATGCCGGAATGGACCCATTTCAAATATTTGCATGGTAACAAAACCACAAAAAAATTCTGAATAAAGAAGCAGGAAGTATCCCAATTATTTACATAATCTCCGCTTTACCCCTAACTCTCATGCATTGCAATAAACTGTAAAGACATGTAAATAAAAATACTAAATAAAAACTTGCCTTTAAAAGGCCCTAAGTACATAAAATCTATAAATAAATAGTGCATAAGATATATGTATCTATCTCTATGCTAACAAATGCAGGAAATTAAAAGACTACATCTAGTCTGAATCCTCCTCTACCTCCTCTTCATGATCACCGCCCCACTGCTGCATATATTGGGACCCACCAGCTCCAGAACCTCGACCACGGACAGACCGCTGACTAGCATGAGACGAAGAAATAGCCTCAGTTGGTAATCTCTCTCTTCGCTGTAGCGGGACCATATCCCCCTGACGGCAGGTACAAGCATCGGCCAGACTCCGGAATAGATGCTCAAATATCAATGCCCCTACGGACAAAATAGATATATGCCTCCCGATCCACCTGAGACAACTGACACAAATAAGATGAAAAATCCAAAAGCATGGGTTCAAGACAGAAATAAAAGGCCGATAATGTTATACCGTGGCTCCAAGAGGACGAAGATGAGATACAGATACTTCATCACCCTCAGTGGGTGCACAGTATGCTGCCGGCACACCCTCTCACCCATGTACATGGCATCACCAGTTAGCCCCACCAAGAAGTACCTCGAGGCAGTAAAATTCTGAGCATTGCCAAGCCCACCTAAGACCTTGTCCTACCAAGGAAAGAGTTGGAAGTCCTTATCGAGCGGCTCCCACAACTTCGCTGCGAAAGTCTCCAAGGCAGGGTGTCTACAGAGCCCCTCGGCGGCATGGATTGCGAAGCAAAAACGGGCCGACGAAAGAAAGACATCCGCCGAGGACATCACCAAGAAGAAATGAATACTCGATGAAAGCAGGAATTTGAAATTGCGAGAGATAGAGGTGCTCTTCCTGTGTGAGCAACTTTTGTTGATAAAAGAGGTGGAATGATCCGTTTGTGAATCTATTTTGATGAACCCGTTTGTGAGTCCATTTGCTGAATCCGTTTCGGAATCCATTTGCCGAATCCGTTTGTGAACCCATTTGTGAGTCCATTTGTTGAATCTGTTTCTGAATCTATTTGCCGAATCCATTTGTGAACCCGTTTGTGAGTCTATTTGTTGAATCCATTTGCCGAATCTGTTTGTGAATCCGTTTATGAACCTGTTTGTGAGTCCATTTGATGAATCCGTTTGTGAATCCATTTGCTATTTCTTAAAAGGTGGTGATTTCAGTGGTTCACCGTGGATCAAATTGCCGTTTGGAGTTGTATCTGATGTATGCTGTATTGGTGATAAACGTTGTAATTGTTATCATTTATTCATATTAATAAAGAGATGTTTTGATTATTATTGTTGTTCATGTTTACTTATAATAATATCCGTCCCTAGTACATGTTTGGTATTAGTATAAAGGCTAAATGATCATGGGATGAACATGTTAGATTTATGGGTACTTGTTTGGTACTGGACATGACCCGCTTTATGAGATCTATATCATGGTCAATGTCATATATGTATCTCATATTAGTTGTGTCATTTGAATCCTTAGACATGAAGTTATTATAGTCTTCAACTTGATGAACATTATGTTTGACATATTCAAACGCTACCTTTAACCGGGTAGTTATAAAGGGTATGATTGGCATAATCGGATTCATGTAGGGAAGAATAATAAGCTGTGATGGATTTGTCCCTCTTCGGAGAGATGTCAAACTTGGGCCTCTCGTACGAATGATGTTGATGAAAATGTTCGGCCGGACTCAAATGAATTGATTGGATCAATGTCATTTGGATTATCAACATATTCGGAATCAAACAAAAACAAGTAGACTTGTTGACCATAACTTGTGTTCAATGACATCGAGGACAAAGGGATTATGACATATTCTAAATGGAATGCGAACTTGTATCTAGTTACATTATTTAGGTAGGTATGATGGTTTGCTAGAACCTAATCATATCTTATGGGTTCATGTTTCGACTCATTGCCAACATATTGTAATCCTAGAGGGTCACACACAAATAGAACGAATCCTAAAGGATTGAATTGGAATTATGGAAAATATGGGCTTTTTTGGTCGGGCACGACCGTGCTGCTTATAGGGCACGCCGTGCCAATTATCGGCATAAGGGAAGCATGGCTCAAACCTGGTGGCACGATCGTGCTGGTTATAACGCACGACCGTGCTAGGAACGGCCATGCCGATTATAAAGCACGACCGTGCCAATAATCAGATTTCGGAGGCCAAGCTCGACCCTAGTGGCACGGCCGTGCCAGTTTTAGGGCACGACGGTGCCAGTGCTGCTTGGACAGAAAGTTATTTCCTTAATCGGGTGACGGGATTTAGGAATCCTAGGTCCTTAAGGGTTAAGGACTAGGACCTATAAAAAGTCTTTTTCACCAGCCATTAAGGTTAATCAACCTAGTTCATTGAGAGAACAATATTCTTGATTAGTGATTTGGAATCTAAGATCAAGAATTCATAATTCCATATAGTCAATATAATTGTGAAAGTGTGTTTCATAATTTTGGTCTAGCAACCAAGATCAAGTGCTCTTGATATTCATTCGAGGTGTGGATACCGCTAGAGGGTGAAGCTCATCATCTTCAAAGTTCGTGTTCTTACCTGTTCATGATCAAGCTTAAAATTCTCCACCAAGATAAAAGGCTAAAATCCAAAGTCATCAAGGGTTAGTATTCTAGTATTCATACTGTACGTATTTGATATAATCATATGAACAGATCTATGGCTTTGGGTTTCATGAAAATTTTAAATGCTTAATTCCGCTGCGCATGTTACTACGAAACCCAACAGTGGTATCAGAGCCCCGTTCATGTTGATTATTTTAATACTAGTGTGAATACATGTGTTTGAAATTGAGATATTCATATAAACATTAAAATATGAGAGTCGCCACGCCATTTTAATTATAGTCAAAACATTGAGAAAAGCATGTTAATGGGTTCGGGGATCAAATTACGACAAGAGAAGAATATTGAACGTTATCACTCCTATCGCCCGAATGATCGGTCTTTCTATCATGATGCGGTGTATGTAGTGTGCAATGTGTTTGAGACCGAATCCGAAGATTGCCTACGTTCCTCTCAATGTGAGAAGCTCAGGTGAGCGTAGTTCGAGAAGAATTTAGAATAGGCAGAAGAATCGGGATCATGCATAATGAGGGGGAAATTTCCTAAAGATTAGGGTTTAGAAATAGTTCCTAGATCATGTTCGGGTTGATGAACCCTAGATCATCATCGGCTATGAAATAACATGTTGACATGAAGATTACAACCCTAAATCTAGCATAAATAAGGTTTTAATCTAAGAACATGAAGAACATGCGAAGAACATATTATGAACATATGAATAATATGATGAACATATGAATAAGCAAGTTAGGAACATGAATATTATGGATCTAAACTAAGAACATGGCAAGAACATGAAGAAAAAGTTAGAAAACTTACCTATGTTGGCAAGAAATAAACTTGGATCTTCTTGGGATTCTTGAGAGTGTTCTTGGGAGCTTGAAATGCTTAATTAGAGAGAAAATTCGTCACTTAGGGAGCCTAAGGTTGATCAAAATTCGGATCTTTAACCAAGAGGTTAGGATGGCTTTATATAGCAAACTGATGGAGAGATCTGATGGTCCAGATCACCTGAGGTAGATGTGGCCACGTGGCCAAGGTCGAAAGTGGCCACGTTGCCAAGGTCGAATGTCGCCGCGTGGCCATCATTCTTGGCTGATGGGATTTTCAAGCTAGGGTTTTATTTGGTTTATGGAAACCCTATTTTGGCCATTTTTAAGATGTTCTAAAATAATAAGATGTATTTTGGGAATCCGGGACAAGTCTTTGCATGATTTTTTAATTCCTATAAAGCCCTTGTATATTTGGGAAACCCCTAATAAACTCATTTTCAGATCGGGTACTAACAGTAGCCCCTCGGCGATGCTTCTTTCAGAGCAATGGTAGGTTAACAATAAAAGAAGGATCCGTTTTGAAACATGAGTTTCAAAACAGATGAAGGGTGATGGGAAAGCTGAACCTTGGCAGGCGACCTACGTATCCGCGGGGGAATCAAGCCAAATGTAGTTCAAATCTATTGGGGAAATTGTAAACGATCTTCCGCTGGGGATAACTTTGAGTTGTGAGGGAAACATCTGCTGGGGATGAGAAATGACCACGCTGGTCGGGTGGCTGAACCTTTTCAGGCTTCCTACGTATCCTCGGAGGAATCAAGGCAGTTGTAGTTCGGAGATGCGAACAATAATGGTGCGAGATATAAAGACGGCGGGGTCTAAATAATTCCAAGATAAAAATGGTAATAGCCGGAGCTCACGCGATATAGAGATAGACGAGCCTCTGTCAATCGCAATAACAAGTGCTGGATCTATACGCAATATAGAGGTAGACAATCACAATAGATCTAGAACACACATGATATAGAGGTAGACGGGCCTCTGTGAATCATGATGATAAATGCTGGATCTTACGAAATGTAGAAATAAACGAGCTTCTCTCAACCGCGACAGATCTAGAACACACATGATATAGAGGTAGACGGGTCTCTGTGAATCATGATGATAAATGTTGGATCTTACGCAATATAGAAACAAACGAGCTTCTCTCAACCGCGATAGATCTAGAACACACATGATATAGAGGTAGACGGGCCTCTGTGAATCATGATAGTCCTAAGCAAGTGTTCGGGGCGTACACAATATAGAAACGTCGTTCCTGTGAATTGCGGCAAGAATTTTGAGAGAGATAGAAATTTTGAGGGGCTTTCCAGACCCAAAGGTAATGAATTTCGTTTAAAATAGGTTAAGGATACCTAAATTGAACAAACAAGAAATAATCCAGGGGTAAAATGGAAAATCTGCATGTGGAGGCAAAGATGATGGATTGTTATGAAGTTGCAAATGGGATGAACTCCCAGGGAGTCACAAAGGTGATAGACTCTCAGGGAGTCACAAAAGGGATGAGCTCTCGGGGAGTCACAAAGGTGACAGACTCTCGGGGAGTCACAAAGGTGATGAACCCTCGGGGAGTTACAAAGGTAAAGAACTCTAGGGAGTCGCAAAGGTGAAGAACTCTTGGTGAGTCGCAAAGGTAAAGGACTCTTAGGGAAAGCATAGTGTTTGGGATCCACTTACCCTAAATTAGGAGGGAATACATAATATGAGGCTACGAGCCATTGAGACCAAGGCATTATGTAAGGGACATTTTGTTTGGTTGCCTAGAGGTAGGACCTAAGGCTTTTTTAAGGAAAGGGAATAAGGAAGATGGTGATCTCCTAATTTTGAGATAAGAATGCCAAAGGTGTCACGGCTTCTTGGGCTTTAGATTATGTCTTGGAGATAATGTGGGTTTCCTAGGTTTACATGCTAGGGATTGGAGTTCGTTAAACATGAGGAGAGTATTGTATCCTAGGCTCAGGGCTTGGGCTTGGAGAGGATGGGACTTCCTAGGTTTGAAACTAGGGTTTGGAAGAGAATGTTGAGTCCTAGGCTCAATGCTAAGGTGTAGAAATTTCGTAGGTCTAGGACTAGGGTTGGAAGGGAATGTTGAGTCCTAGGCTCGATGCTAGGGTTTAGAAACTTCCTAGGTCTAGGACTAGGGTTGGAAGGGAATGTTGAATCCTAGGCTCGATACTAGGGTTTAGAGAGGATGATGTGGTTTCCTAGGCTTGAGGCTAGGGTTTAGAGAGGACGACTTCCGAGGCTCACGGCTAGGTTTTGGAGATAATACAACTTCTTAGACTTGAGGCTAGGGTTTAGAGAGAATAGTGTATTCTAAGCATGAGGCCAAGGTTTCGAGAAACTGGTGTTAAGGACAAAGAATTTCCTAGGTGTGGGACTAGGTTTTAGAGAGAATACAACTTCCAAGGCTTGAGGCTAGGGTTTGGAGAGAATACGACTTCCTAGGCTTAAGGCTAGGGTTTAGAGAGTATAGTGTATTCTAAGCATGAGGCCAAGGTTTCGAGAAACTGGCGTTAAGGACCAAGAATTTCCTAGGTTTGGGAGTAGGGTTTAGAAAGAATAGAACTTCCTAGGCTTTAGGCTAGGGTTTGGAGAGAATGCGACTTCCTAGGCTTGAGGCTAGGGTTTAGAGAGAATAGTGTATTCTAAGCATGAGGCCAAGGTTTTGAGAAGCTGGCGTTAAGGACCAAGAATTTCCTAGGTTCGGGACTAGGGTTTAGAGAGAATTCGACTTCCTAGGCTTGAGACTAGGGTTTGGAGAGAATGCGACATCCTAGGCCTGAGGCTAGGGTTTAGAGAGAATGCGACTTCCTAGGCTTACGGCTAGGGTTTTGAGAGAATGGGACTTCCTAGGTTTGAGACTAGGGTTTGGAGCGAATGCTACTTCCTAGGCTCACGGCTAGGGTTTGGAGAGGATAGGACTTCCTTGGTTTGAGACTAGGGGTGGAGCAAATGCGATTTCCTAGGTTCACGGCTAGGGTTTAGAGAGAATGCGATTTCTTAGGCTCGAGCAAGGGTTTAGAGAGAATGCGACTTCCTAGGCTTGAACCTAGGGTTTGGAGAGGATGTGACTTCCTAGGCTTGAAGCTAGGGTTTGGAGAGGATTTGACTTCCTAGGCTTGAGGCTAGGGTTTGGAGAGAATGCGACTTCCTAGGCTCATGACTAGGGTTTGACGAGGATGCGGCTTCCTAGGCTTGAGGCTTGGGTTTGGAGCGAATGCGACTTCCAAGCCTTGAGGCTAGGGTTTGGAGAGGATGGGACTTCCTAGGATTTAGACTAGGGTTTGGAAGGGAATGTTGAGTCCTAGGCTCAATGCTAAGGTGTAGAAATTTCCTAGGTCTACGACTAGGGTTGGAAGGGAATGTTAAGTCCTAGGCTCGATGCTAGGGTTTAGAAACTTCATAGGTCTAGGACTAGGGTTGGAAGGGAATGTTGAATCCTAGGCTTGATGCTAGGGTTTAGAGAGGATAATGTGGTTTCCTAGGCTTGAGGCTAGGGTTTAGAGAGGACGATTTCCTAGGCTCACGGCTAGGGTTTGGAGATAATACAACTTCCTAGACTTAAGGCTAGGGTTTAGAGAGAATAGTGTACTCTAAGCATGAGGCCAAGGTTTCAAGAAACTGGTGTTAAGGACAAAGAATTTCCTAGGTTTGGGACTAGGGTTTAGAGAGAATACAACTTCCTAGGCTTGAGGCTAGGGTTTGGAGAGAATGCGACTTCCTAGGCTTAAGGCTAGGGTTTAGAGGTATAGTGTATTCTAAGCATGACGCCAAGGTTTCGAGAAACTGGCGTTAAGGACCAAGAATTTCCTAGGTTTGGGAGTAGGGTTTAGAGAGAATACAACTTCCTAGGCTTAAGGCTAGGGTTTGGAGAGAATGCGACTTCCTAGGCTTGAGGCTAGGGTTTAGAGAGAATAGTGTATTCTAAGCATGAGGCCAAGGTTTTGAGAAACTGGCGTTAAGGACCAAGAATTTCCTAGGTTTGGGACTAGGGTTTAGAGAGAATTCGACTTCATAGGCTTGAGGCTAGGGTTTGGAGAGAATGCGACATCCTAAGCTTGAGGCTAGGGTTTAGAGAGAATGCGACTTCCTAGGCTTACGGCTAGGGTTTGGAGAGGATGGGACTTCCTAGGTTTGAGACTAGGGTTTGGAGCGAATGCTACTTCCTAGGCTCACGGCTAGGGTTTGGAGAGGATGGGACTTCCTAGGTTTGAGACTAGGGTTTGGAGAAAATGCGATTTCCTAGGTTCACGACTAGGGTTTAGAGAGAATGCGATTTCCTAAGCTCGAGCTAGGGTTTAGAGAGAATGCGACGTCCTAGGCTTGAACCTAGGGTTTGGAGAGGATGTGACTTCCTAGGCTTGAAGCTAGGGTTTGGAGAGGATTTGACTTCCTAGGCTTGAGGCTAGGGTTTGGAGAGAATGCGACTTCCTAGGCTCACGACTAGGGTTTGACGAGGATGTGGCTTCCTAGGCCTTAGGCTAGGGTTTGGAGCGAATGCGACTTCCTAGCCTTGAGGCTAGGGTTTGGAGAGGATAGAACTTCCTAGGTTTGAGACTAGGGTTTGGAAGGGAATGTTGAGTCCTAGGCTCAATGCTAAGGTGTAGAAACTTCCTAGGTCTAGGACTAGGGTTGGAAGGGAATGTTGAATCCTAGGCTCGATGCTAGGGTTGAGGATGATGTGGTTTCCTAGGCTTGAGGCTAGGGTTTATAGAGGACGACTTCCTAGGCTCACGGCTAGGGTTTGGAGATAATACAACTTCCTAGACTTGAGGCTAGGGTTTAGAGAGAATAGTGTATTCTAAGCATGAGGCCAAGGTTTCGAGAAACTGGTGTTAAGGACCAAGAATTTCCTAGGTTTGGGACTAGGGTTTAGAGAGAATACAACTTCCTAGGCTTGAGGCTAGGGTTTGGAGAGAATGCGACTTCTTAGGCTTAAGGCTAGGGTTTAGAGAGTATAGTGTACTCTAAGCATGAGGCCAAGGTTTCGAGAAACTGGTGTTAAGGACCAAGAATTTCCTAGGTTTGGGAGTAGGGTTTATAGAGATTACAACTTCCTAGGCTTGAGGCTAGGGTTTGGAGAGAATGAGACTTCCTAGGTTTGGGAGTAGGGTTTATAGAGATTACAACTTCCTAGGCTTGAGGCTAGGGTTTGGAGAGAATGAGACTTCCTAGGTTTGAGGCTAGGGTTTAGAGAGAATAGTGTATTCTAAGCATGAGGCCAAGGTTTTGAGAAACTGGCGTTAAGGACCAAGAATTTCCTAGGTTTGGGACTTGGGTTTAGAGGGAATTCGACTTCATAGGCTTGAGGCTAGGGTGTTTGGAGAGAATGCGACATCCTAGGTTTGAGGCTAGGGTTTAGAGAGAATGCGACTTCCTAGGCTTACGTCTAGGGTTTGGTGAGGATGGGACTTCCTAGGTTTGAGACTAGGGTTTGGAGCGAATGCTACTTCCTAGGCTCACGGCTAGGGTTTGGAGAGGATGGGACTTCCTAGGTTTGAGACTAGGGTTTGGAGAAAATGCGATTTCCTAGGTTCACGGCTAGGGTTTAGAGAGAATGCGATTTCCTAGGCTCGAGCTAGGGTTTAGAGAGAATGCGACTTTCTAGGCTTGAACCTAGGGTTTGGAGAGGATGTGACTTCCTAGGCTTGAAGCTAGGGTTTGGAGAGGATTTGACTTCCTAGGCTTGAGGCTAGGATTTGGAGAGAATGCGACTTCCTAGGCTCATGACTAGGGTTTGACGAGGATGCGACTTCCTAGGCTTGAGGCTAGGGTTTGGAGCGAATGCGACTTCCTAGCCTTGAGGCTAGGGTTTGGAGAGGATAGAACTTCCTAGGTTTGAGACTAGGGTTTGGAAGGGAATGTTGAGTCCTAGGCTCAATGCTAAGGTGTAGAAATTTCCTAGGTCTAGGACTAGGGTTGGAAGGGAATGTTGAGTCCTAGGCCCGATGCTAGGGTTTAGAAACTTCCTAGGTCTAGGACTAGGGTTGGAAGGGAATGTTGAATCCTAGGCTCGATGCTAGGGTTTAGAGAGGATGATGTGGTTTCCTAGGCTTGAGGCTAGGGTTTATAGAGGACGACTTCCTAGGATCACGGCTAGGGTTTAGAGATAATCAACTTCCTAGACTTGAGGCTAGGGTTTAGAGAGAATAGTGTATTCTAAGCATGAGGCCAAGGTTTCGAGAAACTTGTGTTAAGGACCAAGAATTTCCTAGGTTTGGGACTAGGGTTTAGAGAGAATACAACTTCCTAGGCTTGAGGCTAGGGTTTGGAGAGAATGCGACTTCCTAGGCTTAAGGCTAGGGTTTAGAGAGTATAGTGTATTCTAAGCATGAGGCCAAGGTTTTGAGAAACTGGTGTTAAGGACCAAGAATTTCCTAGGTTTGGGAGTAGGGTTTAGAGAGAATACAACTTCCTAGGCTTGAGGCTAGGGTTTGGAGAGAATGCGACTTCCTAAGCTTGAGGCTAGGGTTTAGAGAGAATAGTGTATTCTAAGCATGAGGCCAAGGTTTTGAGAAACTGGCGTTAAGGACCAAGAATTTCCTAGGTTTGGGACTAGGGTTTAGAGAGAATTCGACTTCATAGGCTTGAGGCTAGGGTTTGGAGAGAATGCGACATCCTAGGCTTGAGGCTAGGGTTTAGAGAGAATGCGACTTCCTAGGCTTACGTCTAGGGTTTGGAGAGGATGGGACTTCCTTGGTTTGAGACTAGGGTTTGGAGCGAATGCTACTTCCTAGGCTCACGGCTAGGGTTTGGAGAGGATGGGACTTCCTAGGTTTGAGACTAGGGTTTGGAGAAAATGTGATTTCCTAGGTTCACGGCTAGGGTTTAGAGAGAATGCGATTTCCTAGTCTCGAGCTAGGGTTTAGAGAGAATGCGACTTCCTAGGCTTGAACCTAGGGTTTGGAGAGGATGTGACTTCCTAGGCTTGAAGCTAGGGTTTGGAGTGGATTTGACTTCCTAGGCTTGAGGCTAGGGTTTGGAGAGAATGCGACTTCCTAGGCTCACGACTAGGGTGTGACGAGGATGCGGCTTCCTAGGCTTGAGGATAGGGTTTGGAGCGAATGCGACTTCCTAGCCTTGAGGCAAGGGTTTGGAGAGGATAGAACTTCCTAGGTTTGAGACTAGGGTTTTTTTTTTTTTTTTTTTTTGAAACCAGGGCGGCACCTGGGAGGATTTTATTAATAATAAATAAATAATAATACAAGAGGGGGACAACCATCCGACTTATTGCCGGATATGGAGCCGGACCTCGAAATCCAAAAAATAAGAACAAGCCTCAAGAGGTAATACCATCTAAAAAATAAAGTCCTAAAAAAATTAAACCATAAAATGACCCTAACATTGCCATTTGTGGCCCAAGTCTTCAAAGTCATCAACCCAATCTTCATATGCATAACCCAAGAGTCCACAAGAAGATCCCAAAATCCATTCCCAAAACAGCCCAACAGACAAGCCCAACAGTGCCCAATGGCAAACAACACACAAAAGGCCATCAAAAACCAATTATTACCTTCTTTCCACATGATAACCTCCATCATCGAATCTCAAAGCCTCCAACACCCTTCTAGGAAGATCTCGTGGAGTGTTATAAACTCGTTCATTCCCATGAACATGACCCTCCGCTGCAAGTCTGTCGGCCACTCTATTAGCTTCCCGAAGAACATGTTCTAACCCATAGTCTCTTACCAATGAAGCGCACTGTCGAATCTCATAAGTATAATGCCATGGACATTGGAATTTACCTTTTAGAGTATTGATGGCCACTAAAGAATCAGAGAAAACCATTACTGATTGCAATCCCCAATCCCGACACATGTTCAGACCATCGCGAAGAGCAAAGATCTCAGCTTGCATGTTTGTGCCCATGCCATAATGCCGAGAGAAAGCAAAAACCATAGCTCCCCTACAGTCTCGAACCATACCCCCTCCAGTGCAGACACCATTAATCGCCGATCCATTCGTATTGAGAGTATAAAAATGGGACTTGGCCGGTTCCCATCTCAAGTACCTTTTTGGACGAATCTTATGCGCAGCAATCTTGAGACCAAGCCTCTCCAAAATGACACGATCCTCCCTCCTAGGGCCCCCTTTCGGGACTAAAAAAGAGCACATCTCAATCAAAGAATTCTTGACCCCATCAACTATCTTCGCACTATCCATAAGAACCCCATCAAAAACAGATTTGCATCTAGCTTTCCATATCTCCCAACAAGAAAGCATCATTATACCCATGCGCACCAAGCCCATTTGTCTGCGCTTCGACTGTCCTCCACACCAAACATCCCACAACTGCTGCAAGTCATTGTAAAAGAAAGGCAAAGGGAAGAATCCCGCCCAATGCCGCCAAACTGATTGTGCCATTTCTGATTGCAGCAGTAGATGATTTAAAGTTTCTCTATTACCTCTACCCGGGCAACATACACATCGAGAGGGAAGATTAAAACCTCGAGCCTCCAATTTTGCATCAACCGGTAAACCATCATGCATAACCCTCCACCAAAAACCACTGACCTTTGTTGGGATGTTAGGATGCCAAATTTTAGCACCCCATTCCACCAAAGGACTGCGGACCGGATATGTTCCCACCATGCCGCCGTCTCAAAGATACCAGTTTTTGAAAGAGTAAAGACCGGACGATCCTCACTATGCGTATCAATAACCACCCTACGAACATTGGCATGTAGCTCCTGCGGAATATACGGAATCAAGTCCTCAATAACCTGAATACCATCTCTGACAGACAACAGATGATCTTCAGGAATAGGACCCCCTAACCGAACTCCACACCAATTATCCGCCCAAAATTTAATATCCCCTCTACCAACAACCCAACGGCTACATTCATCCATTTGAGGCAAAAAGAAGAAGCCGCTTGCCAAACATTTGAACTAGACGCTGCAAATTGGCAATTATATTTGACACGAACCCATTGCGACCACAAAGAATTACCTTTTGTAGCCACCCATGCCAATTTTGCAAGCATCACATTATTCATATCCTCCAATCTCCTTATCCCCAAACCTCCTTCTTGGATTGGTCTACAAACTACATCCCAAGAAACCCAATGAGCCCTTTTTTCACCACCACTACTCCATAAGAAATTGGACATAATGCTTTCTAACTTACGAATTACAACCTTTGGGACTTTAAGCACTTCCAATGAATAAATAGGAATACTGGAAAGCACTGATTTAATGAGAGTTACCTTACCACCAAACGACAGCAGTCGAGCTTTCCACCCGTCCACCTGTTTTATCATCTTTGCCTCTAACTCCGCAAAATGTATCCTTTTGACTCGTCCTTTGAACAACGGAATCCCCAAATATTTGAGAGGGAATTGTTGGTGCGTGCAACCCGACCATCTTCGAATATTATCGATCTCAAACCGTCACCTTTTTGCACCCACATAAAACCCACTCTTTTCCAAGTTAACCAGTTGACCCGAAGCCCTTTCATACCTAGTCAACACTTCACGGAGCCCCTCTATTGACCGTTGCCTCCCATTACAGAACAACAACATATCGTCTGCATACAGCAGATGAGTCAAATGAAAATCCCCCCTGCCATGCTCATACGGTCGAAAAACATTGTCTTGAACTGCTTTGCGAAGAGCCCGGGACAGAATTTCTTGTGCAATTATAAACAACAGCGGAGATAGAGGATCACCCTATTTGACCCCTCGAGACGAGGCGAAATAACCGTGGCATACTCCCCCCATCCGAACAGAATACCAATTACCCCACACTAATCTCGAAATCAAGCTGCAGCAGTTGGCATTAAACCCAAACATCTCCAGAGCCCGAAATAAAAAATCCCACTCAAGGTGATCATACGCTTTAGACATATCAAGCTTAAAGAGAACATTACCCCCTACAACCTTCTGGTCTATCCGATGAACCATCTCATGTGCCAAGGCTATATTTTCCTGAATACCCCTACCTTTAATGAACCCTGTCTGCTCAGGCGATATAATTTTCGGTAAAACACTAGCCAAACGAAGGGTCAGGATTTTAGATATTACCTTATTCATAAAGGTAGAAAGACTAATCGGCCTCAAATCCTTAAACCCTGTTGGCTTGTCCACCTTGGGAATCAATACAAGCACGTTCGATGATAAACCCTTAGGAAGCTCCTCCCCAAGATAAAATGATCTGACAGCAGCAATCACGTCAGCCTTAATGGTAGACCAACAACCTCTGAAAAACTGACCCGTAAAGCCATCAACACCCGGAGCACTGTCAGCATTCAAAGATTTAATGGCATCCCAAATCTCGTTTTCCTCAGGTACTGCAGTCAACATCTGATTATCCTCAACTTTGACACCTGCTGCAATGTCCCGAAAAAGCCTGTCATCAATCACATGAGGCCCTGAACTGAAAATCTCTTCAAAGTGAACTGCACCCAACTGACCTAAAATGCTCTCATTATCACACCAGGATCCGTCAGGCAACTGCAACTTCAAAGAATTTTGACGTCTTCTCTCCTTGATAGAAGCATGAAAAAACGCAGAATTACGATCCCCATCCTGAACCCATAACTGCCTTGACTGCTGCTGTCTCATGTCGATCTCCTACCTGCGCACTTGAGCCAGCTCATCAGTCTTTTGCTTCAACTCTGTCAAAACCGTATCATCCCCATTCGCCTGCAAAGAATAATCCAGTCTGGTGATGTCATCCTGTAACTGATCTATCTTTCGAAAAATATTCCCAAAAACTTCCCAGTTCCATTTACGCAATTCCTTCCGCAGAACGTGCAGTTTTCTGTGCAGTCAAAACAAAGGGGTACCCCAACAATCTCAGCCCCACACCTCACGCACGAAACCATGAAAACCCGGATGCTCAAGCCACATCTTATAAAATTTGAACAGACATTTAGGCTTGGTAATCGCAGCAGACTTAATCTGTAATGGAGAATGATCCGAGACATCCCTCGGTAAATGAGTGACAGTCACACTGCCATGCTGCGCAGTAAAGGCCCCATTCACCAAAACACGATCAAGACGCTGCCAAATACGACCAGAAATCGGGAACCCATTACAACATGTGTAAACACTACCCTCATAACCCGCATCAGAAACACCGGCATTAACCATAAAACCACAAAAGTCATCGATACTAGGAAAATCCCACCCATTACCTCCCAGTTTCTCAGACGGGTCAGCAATGATGTTAAAATCACCACCCACCAACCACGGCTCATTAAACTGACTAGATAACTGCACAAGATCATCCCACAATGACTGTCGCGGAATACGATCACAACTAGCATACACGAACGAGAAAATACCATATGCATCCCCAAACACTGTTACTCTAACTGATATATGTTGATTAGTCATAGCAATCATATCCAAATCTATACCAGTTCTCCATAAAACCCAAATATGCCTGTTAACAGGATTTCCATGCAAAAATTTATCAAAGCCTAACTGTTTAGCAATATGAGGAAGCCTAACACCGTAAAGTTTAGGCTCCAATATCGCCAAACACCAAGGCTTATGATGTTGTACCAAAAGTTGTAACGCATCCATGGTACGAACATTACCAACACCTCTAGCATTCCAAATAATGATCGACATAATAAAACTAATTAGGATTAGAGGTTACCCCTTTAGCCTTGCTTCGGGTCTGCGGAGGCGAGCCCATCGGAAACGGCTTATTATCCTTTTTCTTCCTTCGTCTAGACTGTTTCGCACTAGATGCTTCATTATAAGATGAATCTTTTGATTCCTCTGTATCCCCTGTCGCATCAGTAGTAACCTCTGTAGTATCCTCCGTACTGCTCCCTGAATTGTCTGACCCATGACTATCCTCCTGTTCCGGATTCTCTGCCTTGTCCAAAACCTGCGTATTATCCTGTTCAACATGCATCCCTTGGTGTACTCCCTCTGGTTCTAGCGGAACTGCAGCAGCTGCAGTTGACTCTTTCGGTTTCAAAGTTTGTACTTGTTCCTCTACTGCAGGAAGTAAGACCTCTTCAAAATGTCCCCCTGAAGGTCTAGCATTCAGAACCAACTCAGTCGGCTGAATACCCGCACCTACTGCTGCACTGCTCGATGCATCTTCGGAACTAGAACTCAATACCGCCTGATTATTTACCACACACAAAGGTAATTTCTCCTCTGTGTCCTTGATCTCAATCTCCTCACCGACCTCCTCATCATCCAAACCATCTAAAACCGCAAAGGAATTTTTATTAACTTTTGGCTGCTGCTGCTGCTGCTGCTGCACCCTTTCAAGCTCTTCTCTTTCTGATTTATCTTAATCTGGAGAAATCTCCTCAACCAATATCACAGAACTATTTTTACCACCTGACTTGGGAGCTGTAATCTCCCCATCTTCCTTACCAGTACCCTTGTCATCCACCTTATTCATCCATACATCATGGTTACCCAAGATATGAACTGCACCATACTCCAAGCGAGAATGAACATTACCTTTAACATGATTCTGCCCGCTAGAACCTGCAATATTTTTTCCCTTTTCTACAGCTGGAACCATATGAGTCCCTCTCTTTCCCACTGCTTGCCACTCAGAAGTAGGCTTTTTCTGATTAGCCTTTTGATTCTGTCTCTGTTCTGACTCTCTAGGTGGTTGCTGTGGAGGTGGCTGCTGCTACTACGGTTGCTGCTGTCGCGATAACCCAGACTTTGATCTCTGTCTCATAGAACCTTTTCTGCAAGAAACTGCTTCATGCCCCAACAATCCACATTTATCACAGAAAAAAACATTGCCCTCGTATTCAATTTCCTGGTAAAACCCATTATCCCTAGTTGTACCCAAATAAATCTGGTCTGGCTTTGCTTGGGAAACATCCATCTCAACACATATTAGAGCAAAACCATGATGGGTAAATCCCACTGACCTCTCATCTGCTCGTAGAAAAGTACCCAACAAATTACCAACACCCTCCAGAAATGCATACCAATGCAACGGCAAATTAGGCAAACGAAGCCATACAGCAATACGAGGATTATCAATAGAATAATCAAATTCAGGCGTCCATCTAAAGCATCTAAACATAGAGTTCATAATGATATTTGATTCCCTTGCTAAAGCCTTCGTTAAGTCCTCTTGTGTAGTGAGATACGCTAGAACATGACGAGGATCAAGCAATCCTACGTTAACAACACCAGTTAATCCCCAATGCTGAATAATGTGGGCATGAATTACCTTTAATTGAGGCCTTCCCGCAGTAAACTTCAAAACCACAGTATACTTTAAACAGTCTACAGCCGCTTCCACCTCTCGCTCTGTCAATATCAAAGCAGGAGTACCTCCAATGGAAGCACGAAGACGAGGTGGTGCTTTAATTCCAGCAAATGGATTGATAAAAGTGCCCTCAACCCCTTTATCACCTTGCAATGCCGCAGAGTAAGACACTTTAGCATTTGAATTTGTTAGAATCATAATTAATTATAAGGCATTTTTATAAAATCATAACACTTTTAAAAGTTTTCTCTTCCTCGACACTTTGTTTATAAACCCGCACTCTCGGTCCCCACAATATTGTGAAAACATCCTCGGTCCATCTCAGACCCGTCTCTGTGATTTTTGAACTGACTCGGTCCTTCACATTATCTCCTACACTTTAGGAGACCTATAGGCCTAAACCCCCAGCACTCTAGGTCCCAAACTTACTTGATTCAAAACCTTAGGTCCCGAGCCTAGCCGGTCCGTCTTACCTAGGTTACACCATAACTCCTTAGGTCCCGAACCTACCCAGTGAATCTTACCTAGGTGACATCATAACCCCTTAGCTCGACCCTCTACAAGTTCGTAGCGTGACTCCTGAGACCTCAAACTGACTCTGTCTAAAACCTCTAAACTGGCCTACCAAAGCCAAATCCTTAAGAGTGACCCATTAGGTCCCGAACCTACCCGATCCCTTAGGTCTCAAACCTACCAACACCAACTCGTCCTTACCATATACAAACCATGGTTCTCCTACCTTCTTACGTCCAACCTCTTAGGCCTACCCAATCTAACCTATTGAGCGATCCCTTAGATCCCAAGACCATTCGAGTCTACCAAACGCCTATCTTTTAGGTCTCTAGCATATCTAATCCACACCTTAGGTTTCAACTCCTAAACCACTTAGATCACAAGACTGTCTACCCTTTAGGTCTATAACCTTAGATCTTGACCCTTAGAACTCTTTAGTTCCCAAGCCTCCTTGGTCCGACCAAAATGATTCCATCTACGCCTCCCATCATATCCAAACCATGGCCATGCCATTCTTAAACCTATCAAGTACCAACCTAGTGTCACCCATTAGCCTCAAAAGACTTCTTAGATTGACCTTCAACCCCTTAGGTCTCTAACCTACTTAATCTGAGCCGAGTCCAAACCTCAAACCCACGATCCATCCTTAAAGTCTTTAGATTTCAAAACTTGCTCCCCCAACGAGTCCAAACCTCAAACCTACTCAAAGCACATAGTATCTCGCACATACCGTGCCATGCTATAGAGATCTTAAAACCCATCCGGTCAAAACCCGTGTCCTTAACACCTTTGGTCCCATCCCTAACCTACCTTCGCAATTGCCAAACGAGCTTGGTCACGCGCATGACCTCTAAGACAAACTTAGGTCCCCAAGCGTACCCAATCCTATTAGGTACCTATTATACTCGAGCAAGTCTTTGAGACTCAATTCTTGTCCTAAGCGCCAACATGGTCACATCTCCAAACCCATTTCCCGCACCTATGGTTTGCACCTAGCCTAAACTTTCAAACACTCTAGGGTCCAAACCCGTCATGCCCTCTCTAAACCCTTAACTCGTTAGGTACTAAGATCATCCAATCCCAAACCATCGCTCTTTGGCCCGACCTCAAACCTACCTGGTCCTAACCCATAACGCGATTCCTTTAGGACAAATGACTCACCCGCTGCAAAAACTTATATCCCAAGGCTACTCTATCTAGCCTTCGAAAGCACCTGACATTCCATTAGGCCACGGTGTCCTTAGCACCTCTCTGAGTCTTACCCTAGCTAAACCCTAGAACTCTAGCCTAGGTCTAACCTATCGAGCCTACCCAGCCATGAGGTATCAAGCTCACCTGCCCCAAACCATAACACTCTTAGACCTCAAACTTTCCTAGCCTTAACCAAGACCAACCTTCAAACACTTCCGGTCTCCAAACCCTAGCCTCAAGGCTAGGAAGTCGCATTAGCTCCAAACCCTAGCCTCAAGCCTAGGAAGCCGCATCCTCGTCAAACCCTAGTCATGATCCTAGGAAGTCGCATTCTCTCCAAACCCTAGCCTCAATCCTAGTAATTCAAATCCTCTCCAAACCCTAGCTTCAAGCCTAGGAAGTCACATCCTCTCCAAACCCTAGGTTCAAGCCTAGGAAGTCGCATTCTCTCTAAACCCTAGCTCGAGCCTAGGAAATCACATTCTCTCTAAACCCTAGCCGTGAACCTAGGAAATCGCATTTGCTCCAAACCCTAGTCTCAAACCTAGGAAGTCTCATCCTCTCCAAACCCTAGCCGTGAGCCTAGGAAGTAGCATTCGCTCCAAACCCTAGTCTCAAACCTAGGAAGTCCCATCCTCTCCAAACCGTAGACGTAAGCCTAGGAAGTCGCATTCTCTCTAAACCCTAGCCTCAAGCCTAGGATGTCGCGTTCTCTCCAAACCCTAGCCTCAAGCCTAGGAAGTCGAATTCTCTCTAAACCCTAGTCCCAAACCTAGGAAATTCTTGGTCCTTAACGCCAGTTTCTCAAAACCTTGGCCTCATGCTTAGAATACACTATTCTCTCTAAACCCTAGCCTCAAGCCTAGGAAGTCCCATTCTCTCCAAACCCTAGCCTCAAGCCTAGGAAGTTGTATTCTCTCTAAACCCTACTCCCAAACCTAGGAAATTCTTGGTCCTTAACACCAGTTTCTAAAAACCTTGGCCTCATGCTTAGAATACACTATACTCTCTAAACCCTAGCCTTAAGCCTAGGAAGTCGCATTCTCTCCAAACCCTAGCCTCAAGCCTAGGAAGTTGTATTCTCTCTAAACCCTAGTCCCAAACCTAGGAAATTCTTGGTCCTTAACACCAGTTTCTCGAAACCTTGGCCTCATGCTTAGAATACACTATTCTCTCTAAACCCTAGCCTCAAGTCTAGGAAGTTGTATTATCTCCAAACCCTAGCCGTGAGCCTAGGAAGTCGTCCTCTATAAACACTAGCCTCAAGCCTAGGAAACCACATCATCCTCTCTAAACCCTAGCATCGAGCCTATGATTCAACATTCCCTTCCAACCCTAGTCCTAGACCTAGGAAGTTTCTAAACCCTAGCATCGATTCAATCGCAATAAAAATTATGGTGGATTATGAATTATATCGATTATTGATTTTTGATTAGATCAAAGTTTTAATAATCGGGGGAAAAATAATTTTGAGACAAAATTTTCGAACTTTAAAATTCTACACCATTCTGACCATTCAGGCGGGCGCTTGGTCATAACCAGGCGGGTGCTCGCTCGGCAGAATATCTTCTGATTTTGGATAAAATCTGAATATAGAATTTTTGATAAATTCAACAAAACCAGTAACAGAACCAATCCAGACTTGCTGATCTGGAATGGGTTTTGGGTAGTTGGTTTGTGTGTGGATTTTGGGGTTTGAATTTCCTATTTGTTTTAGTCTTGTGATTCCTAGATTGGTTCAAGTTTTGGATGGCTAATCTGCGTTCATCGAGATTGGGTTTCCCAAAATTGATCGCAATCAAAGTTTCAAAGATAAAACGAAGTTAGAATTATGAAGAGTTCATAATTGCTAAAATTGAGAAACAAAGTTCTTGATTCAATGATTGGAGATCCATGTGGAATTGTGAATGCAATTGGCCTACGTTCATCGAGACCATCTATTGCTTAGTTTCGGCCACATGGACTACTTTCTTGGTTTCTTGTATTAGTGCGGGATTGTGGTTGCCTAATGGCTTAGTTCGACCGCACGTCTTGTTGTCTTGATTTGGAGATAATAACCAAAGTTGAAATAGTCTCATCCTCATAATTATAGAGAAACTAATGACACATAAATATCATGCTTAAATTAGTAGAGATTAATTTAGTGGCTAAACTTGATGTGTAACATGTTTATATTATGTGCTCATAAATGTGTTATATGCTATATGTGATGAACCTTCAAAGAAAGTTTTAAGTCCTTCTTTGCCATGCCATGATTAAAACACTTGTTTATATATGGGTGATTTTGATATGGGTTCGCCTCCGCGAAGTGCATTGATTTTATTCATATATGAGCAAGATGAGGTTCATTAATTTAATGTGGGCTTGCCTCCGCAAGGTGCGTTAAATTGAATGGTTCCTATGCGTTTAAAATGGTCGGACTTAATTAGGCGTCAAAACAGTTTTGGGCCTAGGCAAAAGATGAGATTAAACATGCTTTTTGAAATCGGATTTCTCAAAGAATCTCATAAAAAGGATCTAAGAATCATATGAGATATGATTGACATGATTGTCTACCTAATTAATTTAGTTTTCGAGCGGTCCGCCTCCGTGGACTCAAAAGTTAAATTAAAGTTGGATCTTAGCCCAATTAAATTATATTATACATTGGATGTATAAGAAGGTTATATAATTTAGTGGGAGTATTTGTTTGGAAAAATACATTGTTTATCTCTTTAATGAAACCAGTACTTATTAAATTTTGGAAATTTTGCATATTTGTAGATAATGACTAATAACACTCAATCAATGTCGTTACGATCGATCCTTGAGAAGGATAAGCTCGAAGAGAATGGTACAAACTTTATGGATTGGATCCGTAGCATAAGAATCGTTCTTAGGCAAGAAGATAAGTTGTACATTCTCGATGGGCCTCTCCCTGCTGAACCACCGCCTACTTCCCCTAGGGTAGAAAGGGACAATAACAAGAAACATCATAATGATTCTAGAGATGTAAGTTGTCTCATGCTTGCTGCTATGTGTTCAAAACTCCAACAAAGTTTGGAACATTTGGAAGCCTATGAGATAGGCGTGGAGTTGAGAACCATGTTCCAAGAGCAAGCTAGGCAAGAGAGGTACAAGACCATTGTTGCATTCACTACTAGTAAAATAAATGAAGGGCAACAAGTGAGTCCTCACTTTCTTAAAATGAAAGGTTATGTAGAGCACCTTGAGAAACTTGGCTATCCAATCCCATTGGAGCTAGCCACGGATCTCATTCTTAATTCATTGCCTAAAAGTTATAATCAGTTTGTGATGAATTATAACATGCATGGAATGGATAAGAATCTCTCTGAGTTGCATGGGATGCTCAAAACTGCAGAGATGAAAATTGTGGAGAAAGGTTCTCCCGTGCTCTTGGTTCATGATGGGAAGAAGGCTAGTGCCAAAGGAAAGGGTAAGAAAGTTGTCAAACCCAAAATATGCAAGGCAAAGGTTGCCAAGGCTTCTGAGGCAAAACCCGATTCACAAAAGGATGCAATCTGTTTCCATTGTCAAGAAATTGGTCATTGGAAACGTAATTGCAAGGCTTTCTTGGAAGAGCAAAAGAAGAAGAAGAGCAGCAAGACTGCGTCAACTTCAGGTATCTATATGATAGATATTCTCCTTTCTACCACTGATTCTTGGGTATTGGATACCGGATGTGGTTCTCACATTTGTTTAAATGTGCAGGGACTAAAGAATAGGAGACTGCTTAGAGAGGGTGAAGTGGACCTACGAGTGGGGAATGGTGCAAGAGTTGCTGCATTAGCTGTAGGGACTTATAAAGTAACTTTACCTTCCGGATTAATTCTTGTTTTGAACAATTGTTATTATGTTCCGGATTTAAGCAGAAATATTATTTCAATTTCTTGTTTGGATAATGAAGGTTTTAAGTTTCTTATTGAGAATAAGAAATTTTCTATTTATTTAAATGATGTGCTTTATGGTATTGCTAATTCATTTAATGGCCTTTATATCTTGAATATCAAGAATGAAAATAATGAGAATGTCTATCATGTAAATAAGAAATCTAAACCTAATGATGTAAATCACATTTATCTGTGGCATTGCCGTCTCGGTCATATTAATGAGAAGTGTATCTCAAAACTCCATGGGGACGGACTTTTAGGTTCATGTGACCTCGAGTCATATGATACTTGCGAGTCGTGTCTTCTTGGAAAAATGACTAAGACACCTTTTACTAAGTTGGGTGAAAGGGCAAGCGACTTATTGGGGTTGATACATTCCGATGTATGCGGACCATTAAGTAGCAATGCTAGGGGAGGATTTCAATACTTCATAACCTTCACTGATGATTATAGTAGATTTGGGTATGTTTACCTAATGAAACATAAAAGTGAAGCATTTGAGATATTTAGAATATTTCAAAATGAAGTAGAAAAACAACTTGGCAAAAGTATAAAGGCACTTCGATCAGATCGAGGTGGTGAATACTTAAGTCAAGAATTTGATGATCATCTAAAGAATTGTGGAATAGTTTCACAATTGACTCCACCCGGAACACCACAATGGAATGGTGTGTCCGAGAGGAGGAATCGGACTTTGTTAGACATGGTTCGATCAATGATGAGTCAAGTTGATCTTCCAATATCCTTTTGGGGATACGCCCTAGAAACCGCTGCTTTCACACTAAATCGTGTTCCAACTAAATCGGTTCAAAAGACTCCATATGAGATGTGGAGCGGAAAGAAGCCTTGTCTGTCTTTCATGAAGATTTGGGGTTGCGAAGCTTTTGTCAAAAGACTTGTCTCAGACAAACTTGCACACAAATCTGATAAATGTATTTTCGTGGGATATCCTAAGGAAACTAGAGGATATTACTTTTACAACCGTGAGGACAACAAAGTGTTTGTTGCCCGAACTGGTGTCTTTCTAGAGAAAGAGTTTCTCTCCAAAGAAATCAGTGGGAGTAAAATAAATCTTGAAGAAATTCGAGACCCAGAAAATAACATTGAACCAATAGTGGAACAAGAACAAGAACCACAAGGAGTTGTGGAACCTGTTCAAAATACACAAGCAACTCGCAGATCTAGTAGGTTACGATCCGAGCCCGAGAGATATGGATTTCTCGTAACGGATAGTAATGAGGTAGAAATCATTGAGAATGATGAACCGTCAACCTACCAAGAGGCGATGTCTTCTCCTGATTCGGACAAGTGGCTTGGAGCCATGGAATCCGAATTGCAATCCATGCAAGACAATCAAGTTTGGAATTTGATTGATGCTCCCGAAGGTGTAAAAACCATAGGATGCAAATGGGTCTTCAAGAAGAAGACTGACATGGATGGGAAGGTGCATACTTACAAAGCTAGGCTTGTAGAGAAAGGTTATAGGCAAGTTCATGGTATTGACTATGATGAGACCTTTCACGCGTAGCAATGATCAAGTCTATAAGAATTTTGCTTGCCATTGCCTCATATCATGACTATGAAATATGGCAGATGGACGTCAAAACCGCTTTCCTGAATGGAAAACTTCAAGAGGATGTGTATATGACACAACCAGAAGGTTTTGAACAAGATTCTAAGGTATGCAAATTGCAGAGATCCATCTATGGATTGAAGAAAGCTTCTAGGAGTTGGAATCTCCGTTTTGATGAATCGGTCAAAGAGTTTGGTTTCATCAAGAACGAAGATGAGCCTTGTGTATACAAGAAGATTAGTGGGAGCATAGTGCTATTCCTTGTTTTATACGTGGATGACATATTGCTCATTGGAAACGACATTCCTACACTTCAGTCTGTGAAGACTTGGTTAGGAAAGTGTTTTGCAATGAAAGATATGGGTGAAGCCGCATATATTCTTGGCATTAAGATCTATATAGATAGATCAAGGAGACTACTTGGTTTAAGCCAAAGTACATACATTGACAAGGTCATTAGAAGATTCCGTATGGAAAATTCTAAGAGAGGGACCTTGCCCGTGCTACATGGAGTTTCTCTAAGCAAGACTCAATGTCCTAAGACAAACGATGAGCGTGAGAAAATGAATGATGTTCCATATGCTTCGGCAATTGGGTCCATCATGTATGCCATGATTTGTACTAGGCCGGATGTATCTTATGCTTTGAGCATGACAAGTAGATACCAATCCGACCCTGGCGAAAATCACTGGATAGCTGTAAAAGCGATTCTTAAGTACTTGAGAAGAACTAAAGACTTCTTTTTGGTCTATGGAGGAATGGAAGATGATCTCGTTGTAAATGCTTACACGGATGCAAGCTTCCAAACCGACAAAGATGATAGCCGATCGCAATCGGGTTTTGTGTTTATATTAAATGGTGGAGCTGTAAGCTGGAAGAGTTCCAAGCAAAGTACAACCGCTGATTCTACAACAGAAGCTGAGTATATTGCTGCATCGGATGCTGCAAAGGAAGCTGTTTGGATTAAGAAGTTCATAACTGAACTTGAAGTGGTTCCTAGTATTGCTAATCCAATAGACCTTTATTGCGATAATAATGGTGCTATTGCTCAAGCAAAGGAACCAAGAGCACATCAGAAATCCAAAACACATACTTAGGCGTTTTCATATCATTCGAGAGATCGTTGATAGGGGAGACGTAAATATATGCAGAGTACCTACTG